>OZ038499.1:2500-405000 GCA_964036315.1 Acanthosepion esculentum | reverse complement strand
AGATTAAATTGAACTGTTAAAAAAAATTTAAATGAAAACTAAATGAATCACAAGTAACCCTAAATTGTGCACATTTCCATTAAATTGAAAATGTTGACTCAACTGATGAATAAACAAACAAGGCAAGGAAAACAACTTTGTTGACTAAAGTGGGATTTAAAGGCAGATAATAAAAGAATCCCAAGTTAATAAAAGGTGTAATAAACAAAATCTTATTTATGTTGTGGTCTACAATCAAGAAAAAAGGAACAGTTTTAAATTGGTAAACAGGAAAAGTAAAAGCAGAAAAGAATAAAAGATGCCGATTAGAATTTTTGATCCTCATTCTTTTCTCCTTTTCATAAATGAATTAAGAAACAAAAAGGCTTCAAACTCTTTGTTAAGCCTTTGCATATGAGTATAAGACGAAGAGTTAATTAAAGGTGATTTAGTTAATAAATGAATTATCAGGTGATAAAGATGTGATGAGAGTTTTAATAAAGTTTACAAATTACTTCATAATGTTTAACATACAAAATGTATTCTTATAATGCATAATTGAAAAAAGCATAAAAAACCGATTCACTTGATAGAATTTTCCAATGTTAAGTCCTGTTCATATAAATGAGAAGTTTTAGAGACTGGAAAATATTCCAATGTACTGTGGTGCTACTTTAAGAAATCAAAAACTGTAAAAACAAAAGTTGCTTCAAAAGAAACAGAAAATTTTATGGTGATTCAGATTTTAATAAAACAGAAAACAACACAATGAGGCACTTGTGTTCTGATCTAAAATATTTAGACACACAGAAAGAAAAATACGATGTGTATTAGAGATAGGTGGTTTAACTGAAAAACTGTCTTTTTTCCGTTTCATCTTCACACCATGAAACCGCATTGAAATTTTTTACGAAACCGAAATCGTTCGGATTTTTAAGTGCAATCACTGAGTGACCATATCCAAATAAACACTATTGAAAAAGATTTTCAGATGTTAATAAAATTAAATTTTATCAACATAGAAAAAGATTGAACAAAAATGTTAAAAACATTTGATTAGTTTTAGGAAATAAATGTGAAATTTCCTTTTTTTCTTCATTTCTTTTTTAAATGATGTCTGAAATGTATTTTTTTTAGTTTTCAAAAAAAAAAAAAAAAATTAGTTTCCAGTCATATTAATATTTTTAAGATTGGACAAGAAATACACAAGAATTTGTGACTTGAATGAACTAAGTTGCAAATTTATCAATCTCATACAAAATCAGATATCAACTGGAAAGGCTATCATTACACATGAAAACGAATGGCTTCCTTAGAAAGCAAAAATACTAAATTAAAAACCGAAAAACCAAATCAAAATCTGCAGTATGAAGGGAAAAAATCGGAAATCGATACTGAAACATAAATTGCCAAACCGACCAACTCTAATGTGCATTAACAAAAAAAACAATAAACCAGAACAAGTGAAATGGAGAGCTGGATGCAAACCATCCAAAACTACATGAAATGCATCCACCTCCAACTTGCTATTAAACACATAAAAGGTGTCATCAACATAGATACATAGTAGTTAATCTGCTAGCATTGGAAAACAATGTTTGTTAACAAAACCTGACACAGTACTTAAAGGATTATCCATTACCAAAAATGAACTTGACCGATATGGTAGCAAACTTAAACTCAAATCAGTTTCCAGAATTGGGGTGTAGGGAGAAAAATGACCACAATATAGAGCATCAGCACATATTTCTATTTTTTTCTGGAGCAGAACACAAGTAAATTTATTGATGTCGAAAGAACAAAAATTTGTCAAAGTTAAAAAAAACAATTTTGTATATAATTAGCAAATAAAGTAAATAAATTCTTGATACTATATTTCAAATACTTATTCAACACAGGTTGTAATAATTCAGCCAGTTTATGCTTGACTGACCCAATCCTCAACAAAATAGGTTGAATTGGAACATTGCTCTTATGGGTCTTACTCTTAGGTAACCTATATAGTTGGTGCTGCAATGAACCCCCTAGCCTGATGATCTTATAAATATCTCTGGGGAGTAACAGTTTTTTCACCAATTTGAGCAGATGTCTCTGAAAATTTAGGTCAATAATTTTATTTTTGTCAAAAGACTCAACAACCCTAATTAGTAAATTTCTCCTCATCACTTAATATTAACATCTTGTACACATACATAATTCCATTGTTATGGTAAGTCAACACTTGCTTCAAATGATGCCAATCATACTTCATGTTACCATAACAGATTTTCTAATTTTTCTAAGAAAAATACATATATATTGTAATTTTTGTTTGAATTGTTGAGATGAAGAATTATCATTGTTATACACTGATTTGCTTGGACAAGTGTCCTCACCTTCTTTCTTTGTTATTATTACAATGTTTAAGCCTAACAAAAAAAAATATATAACAATAAATTGCATTCATTAAAAACAATTTCAGATTTTCAGTATGTGGAATCCAATAAAAGTCTATGAATTTGTTAAGTGCTCAAAACTGATTTCATATCTGTTCAAGAAATATTTAAAGGGATAATTGCTTAATCTAACCAAGTTCTTCACAAAGAGACAGAACACCTTTTTAATAAATGACAACAAAACCTAACATTTTTGCAGTTTTAGAGTAAAACTTTACACTGGAGCATTATTAAATATTAATTTCTGTTGAAAACCGATTTAAGTGTTTGAAATCAATGAAAAATTTATATTAAGTGTCCATAACCTATTTTACATACAGCCAAACTTAGCATACTTATTTCTTTTCCAGATGTATCAACAACATCAACATAGCAGCTTCCAAACTGAAAAAGGTAGGAAACACTCATGGCACTAGCTGCCAACCACATCTACTTGGAGATAGCCAGCTTCTTGAAAGTGATTAAGTAAACTAGAGGAGGAACATGTTTCTGCATGGACCCCATATAGGTACCTAAATTGATGCATATCAAATTCACATTGTCTATGATGACCCTGGGAGTGGATGTCATGTCACCCCATTTCTTCTTGCATCAATAGTATAACCTATATCGAGGTGCTAGTCCTGGATCAAGATGTATAGCTGCATGTGCTCCAGCAGGATTCTGCACCCCTCCACCCACATGATCCAGGAGCAACTAGCGAAAAAATTTTATTGCACCACACTACTTCTGTTATTTTATGGCACCACACTACTTCTGTTTTCATTTTACGAATGTGCCAAGTCCTTGTCACAGGGTCCTCTTTCTTTGGCTCAGCTAAGATCTCTTGTATCATAGTGACAGTTTCAACTTTACATTACCAGTCTATCCAGCTTGCTCTTCTTTTCATGTAGCTGCATGCTGGTTGCAGACATCCAGCAATGGGATAGTGTCCAACAACTTTCCACAGACTACTCATCTCTCCTGTGGGACCTTGTTGCCTCTTCTGAACACCAGTTCACCTACTTTTCCTATCTTCAGCTCAAGTCCCAGTACTACACCACCTTCTAAGGGTTCTGTTGGCTTTGCTGTCAATCCAAATTCCTTAAGATGATCCACCACTTCCTCTGCAAATACTTTTGTTACATCTATCACGATGTCATCATTTTACAAATCAGTGACTTCTTTTGTCTTATCGTTTTTCATTAACAGTTTTTAGGACCACTGCTATATCTTTTGGCGCAGCATTGGGACTGAACCACAACTGAAGCAGGCAGTATGTTTTCCCCTTATAGTGCACCAACTGGTACTGCTTAATTTCTCTGCAACCTGTAACTGCAGGTAGGCTGACTTAAGGTCCATGATCGTAGTTCCTCCCACCAACTGTCTCATCTTTTCATCACACACATTGATTATGTCATTCCCAGTATGGCATTCTACATAATGGTTTAACTCTCAAAAGTCTAGTACTGGCCTGATTTTTCCTTTAATAGCTTGGACCACTACCATCAATGGTAATACTCCTTTCATTTCACCCTTCCACAGTAAGAGAATACCCTCCATAATTTATCTTTCTACTTCCCTCTCAAACTCTACTCCTTATTTCTTCTTTCAGGAAATTCTTGTAGTACTCCACCTTGTCTTTTAATACTGGAGACTCTCCCTATTTAATTCCATTCCACAGTCCATTTCTTTCCATCAAACTCTGCTTGAAGTCCTTATCCTCAATATTGCAAAGGTTCAGAACTTAGGCAGCTGCACAAAGTACTTCTCCAAACTTCACCTCACCATTTTATTGATCACATCTATTCCAATAACAATGTTGATCCCATTGATGATGTGATGAACAATAATTGCCTCTGTTTTTATCCTTGCTCTACATACTTTTAATATTATTGGTGTAGATGTCCATTTCACTCTCTTGAGTTTTTCATAAGCTTCAAAGGACCCTTCAGTGAATGCTTTCTTCAGTCTGGTCTCTATCATGTCCTCATCACTCATTTTAAGGTAGAGGGCAAGCACATCCGCTTGAAGAAAAAGTGGAAGGAAACTAACAATGTCTGGTACTTTTTGAAGCTTGGCAACCAATTTCACCTTATCCACAGACTATATCACCTTCTTCACTAAATGGTGGCATCACATCTCTATCTGGTCTCACCATTCAAGACTCCATATTGCCAAAATAGCTTGTGGTTTGAAGGTTAAAATAAAAAAAAAGAAGCTAAGAGAGGGTGTATCAATGCAAAGTAAGTGGGGCTTGGTAGTTTGAATCTCCTCTGCTTCTCCTAAGATCTCTCGCCTTCCTCATTCTCAAATCTCCTTCTTCCTCTGCATTTCTTACACTTACCCTTTCTTGTATGTCCTTTTTTTTTCCTAACTTCTACCCTACTACAAAGTAAGCAACATTCCATTTTTTCTGCTTCTTTTCATTCAAACTAGAGTAATGCAAGATATTTGAAATCATTTCTTTAAAAAAAAATTGGATTATACCAATTGTATTCTGATAAATATGACATCATTTCTTTATTTCAAAATTGGAATATTTTTATGTGAAGAACATACTGAAAATTTGAATGCTTAGGCATTTTTTCAATTCCTTAAAGTATTTTTTATTCTTAGTGTACAGCACAAATCAACTAAATGGAGAAGTTTTGTCCACACCTTTTAAGTCACTTAAAAAAGCCCTCCTGTTTGTATGAAATGATCTTTTATTGAGCAACTCTTGACTGTCAACACAGGAAGTAAGAAAGTGGATGACGTATCAAGCAGCATCCACTTTCTTTAAAAAAGAAAAAAAAAAGATTAATAAATTTATGGGAACATTTAAGCCTAAATAAATATTAATTCAAAGAAAGCATGCCAGCATCACATTTCACACCAACATTCTGTTTTGATCCCAATAACCAAAAACAGAAGAAATAAAAAAACATGAATCTTGCGTGACCAATAACAAGTTCAACTCAAAATTAGTTTATGTAAAAATAGACAAAATTCAAGAGAAAAGTGTCATTTTTATTTTAAAGTAATGATGCCAATAAAAAGATTAATAATTTTAAAATTAAACTATAAAAGCGTTATGATGAATAACTGAACTTGTTTTAACTAGCCCATTAAAATACTTAAAACTTCTTGCTTAAACAGTCCTAAAAAATCTTAATTTCACAATTTTATTTTCATTTCTTTGACATTCATATTCAGTTTAAATGAAAAATAAAACAAGTTAGTTACGAATCAAAGGGTTTCTATGACAAACAATGTTTTAAGAATTTTTTGATCATTAAAATCTCCAATAATAGGTTTTTTGCGTCACAAAAACAAAATCTGCGACAGAAAAAGGTAATAGATATTTTTTTAAAACAATGTTTTGTCTTTAAGTTTCAACAAACGGTTCTGATGGTGAAAATCGTTTTATTTCGGTTCAACAATAAAACTATATACGCGAAATTATCAGTTTTTAAAAACTCGTGAGTAACTAAAAGGTAAACAAATTCATAAAAAAAAAAAACGAATTATTGATTATTTGAGACCAAGAGGGTTAAATTATAAATATTTACCTGCTGAAGTGAAGAGAAGTTCTATCAAAGACACAATTTAACTTAGTTGGTGCATATTGATTGTTGATAATAAAAAAATGATAGCAAATAGTAAATTTATGAAGAATTATTTAAAATAATAAACAGAAAATGAGAGAATAAAAAATTCAAAAGTAAGAATGTTTTTAATCCAGAAATATGACAAACATGAAAACGGATTGAAGGGAGTAAAAAACAAAAACAAAACACGAAAAACCATATTTGCGAATTTTTTAATATTGAAAAACATTGAACGCCAATTAATTCGTTATTTTTATATTAAATATAGAATGAGGTTTTAATTTTAAAATGATTTCATTATTAATTTGTAATTAAACATGCGAGTTCGGGTTTTTTGTTTTTGATGTTTGTTTGGTAACTTGATGTTGTCGTCAAATAAGAAAAGCTGAAAGCTCCAGTCAACTACTTTTTAGGACTTCATACGGTATTCTATCTTTTCATGATATTTTTGGGATCACGTCAAATAAAACCCTTGATGTTGTTATTCTGTCAATCGGAAAACGACTGGACATGTAATATCGCTGGTTACTGGAAAAAGAAAAGCTTTTATTTCCCCCTCAGAAAATAATAAAAACTAAAAACAAAAACATTATAAACTGTTGTCACTTAATTAAAGTTTTAAAAAAACTGTCTTCTTAGAAGAGGAGTGAACAAATTTTAACTTGTTATATTTGTTTTATCAACTTCAAATCAAATCTAATAACCTATTAGAGAAAATTGTTTAAAAATATCCCCGACTTTGTAACCAGTTCTAAGATCGCCATTCTCAAAATTTCTACTGATGATCATTTTTTTTTTACATAAAGAACAAAAACACTTCCTTAAGACAAATAATAAGATATTAATGTCCTGATAATTAGATGCCTATTTGATTAGAAAAGGAATGAAACTAAAGTAAAATGAGCAAAGTTTAGAGAAGAGAGTTCAACGAGAAAAATGGTTAAGAAAGTAAACTGCGGTGGAGGAGGAGCGAGTCGTGTCAGATCGGAAGCATTCGTCGCTATTAAAGGAATAAATTACATCGTAAACAAATTACATTCTCTACAATTATTCAAATGTCAGGACAAACGAATAAAAGGACTGAAAATAAATATTGAAAGTATAAAGACAGAAACTTAGTAGAAACTCAATAATCCGTGGCAGGGGAAAACACTGAACAAGGCAACTCTCCAATGAATGAGATTGTTATGAAGTTGTTATATACACCAGCAAAACCGGAGTTGAGAAAATAACAAAATGCATTCTTTTGTCAGGTGGTACACTTACCTTATAAAATATATCAAACTGTACACTTTCAGGAAGATTCCGTATATCTTTTCGGAACATGCTGTAGTTGGCCACAGTGGCCGACACGGCTGTATTGTAAAGAGAATCTGGAGCCCATTGCAGAACACAAGCAGACGCCATGTTGGATATTATGAATGTGTGCGCTGAGCAAAGGCGCAAGGCCTTCTGGGAACTTCCGGATTGCGATCTGAAGTTGCTTCTTCCACTAACTTAGAAACGTAGAGAGCCAAATGTAGATTAAAAAAAAAATAATGCTTAAAATAAAAAAATAAAAAATTGCCTTGTTCCAAATTCACATTATTATTGCCATTCATTTTTTAAATTTAGTTATTGCATTTTTTTCTCAGTTAGTCGCTTAGTTTATTCATCAGAATTTATTACAAGGTTCCACATTCAAAATTTAAAAATGATGCTTATTGAAAACAATTTTGCAAAGGAAAATAACTATCATTTGATATGTAAATGTTTTTCATTCAATATTGAAAAGTATTTATGAATTTTTAAGCTTTCTTATTTAGAAAAGCACAAACCATTTTTATTTAGAAAAAACATTAAAAAGCAAAAACAATTTTTCAAACTTAAATTTCATGACTGCAAATTTTATTTTGCAACAAAAAGAATGTTGCATTTCAAAATAATTATTGTTAGATAATATTTGTAAGATTTTTGGAAAATCAGAGAACTTTCAGATTACAAAATTTAAAATGAATGACAGACATTTAATGCTATCAGAAATATAACATTTCTCAACTAAAAGGTTCATTATTTCCAGAATGTTTGCATCATAAGATATTAAGCTGTTCTTTAATTTAAACAATTTTACAGCTTACATCAATGACTAAACCCAATGTATTGGATTTCATTATTGATGTAAGCTAATAATTTATTTGAGCTTACAAGGTTAAAAATATTTATTAGTTAAATCTTTTTCAAAGGAAAAAAATCTTTATTTTATTTTGCAAATACTCACTCACTTTTTTCAATAAGTAACTTTGTTTGAGAAGACTGGTTATAAACTTGAATTCAGTTAGGCATTTTTCTACACTTCACTTTTATTCCTGTATTACTGAAGCGAATACTTAATTTAGAAACTCTTATGGCTGTAATGTAAACCTTGTCAGTTAACAGCCAAAGGTCAATATTGAGACTACAGACAGCCAGTTTTTAGGAGTGACCTCATAATTACCACTAACATGGTTCTTGTTGGGCCTTTCCACCTATTTTTTTTGTCAAATGTTTCCTTTTACTTTTCTAGATTTATTAGTTGTAGATAATTTTTCTTTAGGATTATACAAATGTTTCTTTCACTACATTTTTGTCTTTAACAGTGTATCAATTGTTTGTTTTTGCAAATCATTTTATTGGAATGATAAACATTGTTGTCAGTTATTTGAACCTTTTTTAACGCTATTTTATTCTAAGTTTTATGTTGAATCATTTTTAGCTTTGTATCTTTTGCTATATAAAATAACTTGATAATTTTTAATCTTTTTTTTGTTTGTGAAAATGCAGGTAGAGTCTCATTTTTTTATTGATTGGTTTTTAGACAATCTTTTTTTATTACACATTTGACAATACAAATTGAATGATGATGTATACTTGTGGAAGATGTAAATTTGTCTTTTGCTGCACTTATCATATCTTGTCATACATTATATCTTTATTCTGGGTTAAGTCATTGAAGTTGTATGCCATATTTAGCTGAATTGTAGAATTTCTAATCTTGGTTAACACACACCAAAACCAGAAGCTATAATAATTTACTTCCTTTATGTAATTTTCAATAAGTCATCTGCCATCCTGTACATATTTACAATAATCCATTCCATTTACAAAAGTGAAAAGGTGAAATAACCCTGAACAACATTCTTATGTATTAGGGTGAATATGTGTGGTATTTAGCTGGAATGACAAAATGGAGAAAAAAATAAAAACACCTTTGATATGCATTTTGTATTCACCTTTACCAGAAATACAATTCAACATTTTATTGTTTTGATGTATGACATAGCAAAATAGTTGGTTTGTTATTGCTTTTTGAAAAAGGCATGAACAGAAATCTTTTTACTGTTTCTTTGGTAGTCACTTTGGCAGTTCACTGGAAGATAAAGATGAAAACTGAAAATAAACATTATCCAATCTGATTTATAAGTAGAATTAAAATCACTTGCAGAAATGAGACTTTTGAGCAATGTCAGTGGTTCACATGGTTATTTCTCTAACAGGGAACCATAAAAGCAATTTATTTTAAAATGCAGACTATTTTGAAGAGATTCTCAATTATTTTCTTGAGAATTAAGCTATTTCAGTCAGTTTTGAGGAATTTTAAGACGTCTTACATTTTAACTGAAGATACTTTAAAAGACTTTAAACAATCTGTGACCAATTTGAAAACAAAGCAATGTAAAAAAAAAAAAAAAAATTTTTTTTAGGTATTTTTCAGACATTTCACAATCCCACAGTATGTGTCATGCTTAGTTATGTTAATATGAATCCATGCCTTTAGAGGAGTAATTTTTTTTACAATTCTGCTAGTCAATTATGATCTGACATTCCCATTTTTTCTTTTGTCCCTCTTTTCAGTAAATTAAAGTTTTTTTTAAATGCTACATATCAACCAGGATTTATATAAACCTTCTAGTAAATGCCTTTATTTAACACTACCAGTCTATAAATGAGAATAGTGAAAATCTAGAATTGTGACAGAGTGAAAGTGACAACTTTTTTTTACTAAAATGTTATTTGCCCAGAATTTTGGATATAAATGCATATTAGCACAATCAGCTCCAATTAATTTTTGAAATTTGTACTTTGTATTCATTTTGCTCTCTGCTGTGATTAATACCTGATTTGAGCAATGCTATTCAGTTTTTTAGGATTCCTCATTTTTCTGTTCTTGGTGCACAACAGTCAGAAGGAAAAAAACATTGCTGCTGAAGGTGTTAAGAAATGCCATCTTTTACATTTTTATAAAAACAATTTGATAGATGTTCATGAATATAACAAACAAAAGAAAATTATTAAGTGATTCAGGTTTCCTCAAATCATAGACGATCTTCTGTGACCAAAATGTTTGAATCATTAGTTAAAAAAATAGAGGAATTTATTTTCATCATTAACTTTATTGAAATCATATTTGCCATTCTGTTCCATTATTTTCTATTATCTTTCAAACTACTTTATAATTATACCCTCCAAAATCTTTTGCAGCTAAGAATTGTTCTAAGTGCTTTTTGCACTCTTCCATGAGTTAGGAAATCTTTTTTAAACAGATGTTTCTAAAAACTGGACTAAATGGCAATCTGAAAGTGCAATATTTAGTGAACAGGGCACATGTAATAAAACTTTCCAGTCAACCTGTAATGATTTTTGTATGATTGGTAGTCTCATGCTAACCTGATGAAATATTAAGTCCTTTCTCTGTACACATTTTATTGACTGTACTTGTTTGAATCAGTTGTTTGGTTTTCTTGCAGTAGCTCATAGTAGAAGACTTTCTTTAGATGAAGATCCACTTTTGGTAGAAGTTAGTAGTGGTTCATTTCATTAATCCAATGATTTCTTGTGCTCTATATAAAGTATCCACTGTTCATTGTCATAATAAAAATAACACACACACATAGATGAAAACACAGTTGTGTAGGAACTTTCATTTCTGTAGAAGCCACATTTTAAATTAACTAACATCATAACCAAGTTCGTGAAAATAATTTTCAGTACTTGAGTTGAATATTTTTTTAGCTTGTTGGCTATTTACTATATTGATTATTGTCAAGTAAAATTTTTATTTGATTGCTATAACCCTCAACTGGTCTACCCAACTAGGGAATATGAAAATTCACAAACCACCTTTGATATGACAACTGTTACAATACAATCAAAAATGATCTTTTAAGTGGACTTAGTTAAGAAAAAGTAATCTATCCTAATGACATCTCATGACAAAAACAAACTTTGAGGTTATGAAAAATATTGCTCTCAAAATACTTATCAAAATATTACTTATTTTGCAAACTGAGAGTTACATAGCTGTAACCATAAACCTTAATTTGGTGAAAGTGTTTTCAGGCAAGATTTACAATCAAGCTTCTGTATACCAGAACAAATTGCAGAAATAACTTTGTGCAAAATAAATAAATTACCAAAATAATAAAAATGAAAAATATTATTTATAACCAGCTTGTCATAGATATAATCATAAGCAGTCCCTCGTAAACACAAACTAGAAATTGCATACATAATATTTCTAGTATCATATTTTTACTGGTTTTAATATTTTAAGTAATGTTTAATCTTTGAAAGTTTAATTGCAATATTGGTAGGTACATCTTGACTATAGACACTTTAGATGAAGTGACAATATATGTATTTAGAAATGAGAGTTAATGTTTCATTGGATAAGAATTGTTTTGTGGTAAGCAAGTGGTCATGATGCTTTGGATCATCAGTCTATATGTGTGCCAAAATTCTATATGCATAACATTCACATGTCTGTAGGTTATGAACATAATTTTTGAAGTGTTACATTTTCAAAGTGATATTTAATTTAATTTTAGATAACTATCAAGAATTTAAGAAT
Source organism: Acanthosepion esculentum (assembly GCA_964036315.1). NCBI lineage: Eukaryota > Metazoa > Mollusca > Cephalopoda > Sepiida > Sepiidae > Acanthosepion > Acanthosepion esculentum. Next base: position 393,148 of record OZ038499.1, on the reverse strand, counting down.
TGCTAATCATATTAAAAAATGATTAATTGCATCTATGTAGTGAAGGAGATAATCAGTTACCCCGAAAAAAAGTTTGTGTTTTGTGTGCAATCTGCCGAAAAAAATTACCAAAAAGTAGTTAGCAAAAAATCTTCTTCAACGACTAGAATCTATGCTAAGGTTCTCCCCCTCCCCTGAATGGTGTGACCAATCAGAAAGATCTCTTGATGAACCAAAGCCGTTGTTTTTCGCTTATAAAAGGCAGAAGATTTTCTGAGCTGGTAAACCGAACACATGTTTTTGCTGGTGAGAAGTGAAGGTTGGACTTGTGACCCCATTTTGTCGTTTCTACATTGCTTGTTACGACGGGCTATCATTTGAACTGTGATTTGGCTACAAGTGTTGCAATTGAGAGACAGAAGAAATCTACTGCAGACATTTGTTGCTACTATAAGTTGACAGTCTTTTCTTTTCTTTACTACAACAAGCTCTGGGTCTGTCACTGGATCTAACCAACGCCTTTATCCACTGTGCCATGTGTCCTCAAGTCCTCAGTGACAGACCCAAAGAGTGTGAGTTCAATACCCGGTTCAGGCAGTGGAGAACTTTCAGAGGGAAAATTAGCAGGAGATAACTGATAACTGACATCCATCAAACATGGCTCGTGGAACTAGAACAGTCTACCCCAGTGATCGAAATAAAGAGTTTGGTTCGAAATTTTAACCACCTGAAGAAGGCCGGAGCATACAACGGCCGAAACGTTGTGACAAATATGGCGACAAAGATGAGGACAATAGTCCGACTAATGTAAATACAGCAAATAAAGCACGCTCTACTAACCGTGTTTGGAACTTACCGGTTTGCGGCTTATGACTAATTCCAGGCGCAGTGTCTGCGACCTGGCAAGACAGTAGACGTATATTTGGCAGAATTAAAGAAGCTTGCCGTACCGATTGCACCGCTTCCTGAAGAATGGATGACATGTGTCTTCGTGTCTGGATTGCCTAGTCATGTTAAGCAGATACTCTGTGTATCATCCAGAATGGAAGACATGACGCTCAATCAATTGTTGACCAGAGCCTGTGCTCTCATGATCGACGAAAAAGAGGCTGATGAACCAGTGGCCGCAGTCATTCAACCAATTGAAGTCAAAGAAGATCCAACCCCAGCCATCCATTGCCATGGTGATGTCACCTGCTATCGGTGCTCTGGGCCGAATCATTTTGCCAAAGACTGCCGCTATCAACGCAAAGAAATGCGCAGCGGGTTGGCACGAAAGGCACGTCTCGATCTACAATGTTTCCAATGTCATAAAGTAGGTCACATTGCTTCTAAGAAATGGAATGGAGGGCGCGACGTCAGCGCCGGTCTCTTCCCCACACCGAGCATGAAAGAGGCGCTCCCTTTGATTAAGGTGTGCATCAATAGAATAACACGTACCGCTTTAGTTGATTTGGGCTGCTCTTGGTCACTCACAAACGGTTCGATTTGTCGACAGTGGAGCAGACAAAAGATGGACATACTAACGGCCGATGGAAAGGCTCCCAGAAGCCGGGGAGTTGGAAACATCAAACTCAGCATCAACAACGGTAACCCCATCACAGTCAGTGTGTTGGTCGTGGACAATGCATTATTAGGTTTTGATCTGCTCCTTGGGATGGACATTATTAAGGAGTTGGGCAGCATAAGCATCACAGAGGCAGGCAAAGTCAAGTTTTCTGATCCGCCCATCTGTGCTGCTTTGAGGATCAAAGAGCCCGACTTTAGCACAGAGTTTGACCAAAGGACGAAGATATTGACAGCACTGTGGAAATGGTCGGAAAATAACCCACCAGAAAAGCTCCAGAACTAAGTGTCAGAGTATTTGGTGCACACGTCAGGGAAGAAGACCAGTGCGAATTGCAGGTGTGGCTGGACAATGGATGGCTGACTCCGTATCCCGAGAAAGAGCTTGGTCCTCCAAGAGGCCTCATTCCATTGATGACCGTGGTACAGAAGAACAAGGGAAAAGTGCGCCCTGTACTAGATTATAGAGAACTGGATGAGCATGTAGACACATACACAGCTCATGCTGATGTGTGTGCACAAAAATTGAGAGAATGGAGAAGAAAGGGGTTCAATGTCTCTGTGATTGACCTTCAAAAGGCCTTAGTTGCAGGTATGCGTGCACCGGTCACTGTGGCTATTTCAGACGGTGATCCTTAATGGGAGGAGATACTGCTTAACGCAAATGGGATTCAAACTCAATGTGGCGCCGGTCATCATGAAAGCCATCCAAGGATGAGACAATTTGTCAAGAGAAGTCAGCTTACATTGACGACATCTACATCAACAAAACCTTAGTGCCCGCTGCACAGGTGAGAAAGCATCTTGCTGACTTTGGGCTCGAATGTAAGAACCCAGAACGACTGGAGGACAGTGCTCGTGTGCTCGGCTTGCAAGTCTGGGGGGAGCACAACATGCTTTACTGGAAACGTGGAAGCAAGCTCCCGGACATTCCCAGACACATGACACAACGTAGCGTGTTCTCATTATGTGGAAAGCTAGTGGGACATTTTCCTGTGGGCGGTTGGATCTGCATTGCAACTGCGTTTATCAAACATAGGGTGACTGCTGTCACTTCCAGCTGAGATGACAAAACAAATGATGCTCCCCTTAGACACATCATAGCAGTAGTCATTGCCAGGGTGCGTCAAGACGACCCCGTACGTGGTAAATCGTGCGTTGACGGACGTGAATTTGACGTCTGGGTCAACACCGGCTCCCTTGCAACAGGAGTGTCCCGAGGATACACAACATATCAACCTGTCGGAATTAGAATCCGTTATCAAAGGAGTAACCGCAGCCTTTCAATGGAATGCAAAGGTGTTGCATTTATTCACGGATTCCACATGCGTGCATAAGTGGATAGCAGACACTCTTACAGGGAAGGCTAGGATACGTACAAAGGCTGCCAGCAAAATGCTCATTCGAAGGCGGCTAGACACACTGGGAAATTTGGTAAGTGAGTACAACTTATCAGTAGATATACAGCTGGTCAGATCGAATTGGAACAAGGCAGATACTTTAACAAGGGTACCCCAGAGATGGCTTGATGCTGTTAAGAAAGAGGTAGAGCCAGTAGGACATGTCTGTGCAACATCAGTGAGTGACCGTAACTCAGATTTATTAAAATCTGTGCATTGCCAAAGCGGACATCTCCATATTTCGTGAGGCAGATTGATCCCTCTGTATCCAAAGCTGCTGTCAGGGCAGTGGTCAGAGAATGCTAGGAGTGTCAGTCCATCGACCCAGCACCTGTGCAATGGCCAAAAGGACAACTGAGTGTGAGCAAAGTGTGGCACCGTGTTGGAATGGGCATCACCCATCATAATGGAACTCACTATCTAACCCTGATTGACTGTGGCCCAACCCGGTTCACTATTTGGTGACGCCTGCATCGACAGGATTCCGCAAGTGTGGTTGACCACTTGCAGGCATTGTTCTTTGAACGTGGACCTCCGACGGAACTCCTCAGACAACGACACTGCATTCCACAGTGGACTATTTAGAGAGTTTTTGGATTTGTGGGGAGTACACCTCAGATTTCGCTGCGCATATATCCCATCAGGAAATGGCATAATCGAGCGATGTCATCGGAGTATCAAGAAAATCACTGCTAGGAAGCAGTGTTCCACAATGGAGGCGGTGTATTGGCACAACGTTATCCCTAAAGACAATAATATATCACCCTCAACTGCGCCAGCCAACATGAGTTACCAGTACAAAGTCTAGCTAAGAGGCATTGACGTGACACGTTCAACTGAACGGATAAAAGAACAAATGCCGTATGACCTGGGCGATCATGTGTGGGTAAAAGCTCCACATAGCCTGTGTACAACTCGTTACTGGGTGGGACATGTCACTGGAATAAGTAACTCGCGCTCTGTGCTGGTTGATGGAATACCAAGACACGTAAAAGACTTGCGTCGCTATGTAGGTACAGATACTTCAACAAATGACACTAGCAGTGAGTGCTCAGGAAGTGAACAAATAATCACCATCGGAGGTGGGGCTAGCGCCTCTTCAGATGGTGAAGACTGTGTGTGAGGTTGTCAAATCAGAAGAATCCTCAGAAGACGAGTCTTCAGAACATTCTTCAGATGGCGAAAACTCTGTGCCTGAGGTTGTCAGATCAGAAGAATCCTCAGAAGATAAGTCTTCAGAACATACCACACAATCTCCTTCAACAGTCACCCTGCTCCGGAGGAGCTCAAGAATAAAGAGGCCTGCCCATGAGTGTCACTTATGTGATGGGGGGGGTGTAGTGAAAGAGATAATCAGTTACCCCGACAAAAAGTTTGTGTGCAATCTGCCAAAAAAAATTACCAAAAAGTAGTTAGCAAAAAATCATCTTCAACGACTAGAATCTATGCTAATGTTCTCCCCTCCCCTGAATGGCGTGACCAATCAGAAAGATCTCTCGATGAACCAAAGCCATTGTTTTTCGCTTATAAAGGCAGAAGATTTTCTGAGCTGGTGAATCGAACATGCCTTTTTGCTGGTGAGAAGTGAAGGTTGGACGTGTGACTCCATTTTGTCGTTTCTACATTGCTTGTTGGACTGTTACGACAGGCTATTGTTTGAACTGTGATTTGGCTACAAGTGCTGCGATTGAGAAACAGAAGAAATCTACTGCAGACGTTTGTTGCTACTATAAGTTGATAGTCTTTTCTTTACTACAACAATCTAATTTTCATTTATTTATGTTTTGAGATAATAAAAAATTCTCAGAGTTTATAGAATGTTTAAATTGACATTAGTTGAAACATGGACCTCAATACAAAAATTCAACATGCACTCATATCAATATGATATAAGGTTTTCTTTTATATTTTGGCATCAGAAAAACAAACTTTTTGCTGATACAGAATTGATGCATAAATATAATGGCAAGATTCTTAAAAAATAAATAATAAAAATAAACATGAAATATTCATCATTAACTTTCCTTCATATCAAAATGTATGTTTTAAAAAGTATTTGTTTAAAATTACTGAAGCATGATCCAACATTTGATGACTAACTGGTTTGATTTGAAAACAGTTCTAAAATCTTCCTAAGTAGATTTCTATTAGGTATATTCAATTCAATTTTGTGAATTTATTGTGAACATATAAACAGTAAGCAATAATATTAAGATGCCTTCAGATTAATTTTGATAGGCAATGATTACAATTTTATTACTATCGGTAACAAGAATATTTAAAATTTTCTTATTAATTCTGATTTTAGTTAAATTTTTGTTGCTTAGTACAGTTTGAAGTAGTGAATAGTTTCCTTCAGGCACTGTTTTCAAGGACCTGTATTCAACATTCTAATCAATTAAAAACACTTATGCAAATGAATATTTGATAAACTAAAAAGTGTGATAAGGTGAGTGGTGATCCACTTACGAAAAGCAAATAAAGCCCTAAAGAAGCTTGACCATGATTGATAGTTAAATGTAGAAAGACCAAGTTTTATGATATACAGGGTGCAATGTCACCATTTTATATTTTTAACTTTGTGCTTATGCATTGTTTGTTTTTGATTTTGTTGACTGCACAGTATACCAGGGTTAGGCCATCTCTGAGAAAAAGAGCACCATGATGCAATTCACTCTGCCAGAAATTTGGAAACGGCATACTGTACTGCTTGGCATTCACACTAGAAGCTCCAATACAAACATTTCAGAGTGTTTGGGTGTCAATCTGAGGACAGTGAAGAGGATTCGGAAAGAGTTGGATGAGTTTAATGGTGATTATGAAGGTACAGCAGCTCGAGAAACTCACTCTGATAAGAACTTCTGAATTTGTTGATGAGATCCAGGCCATGATTGAATACAATCCCTCCAAGTCAATCAGGTCCATAGCCAGGAAGGTAGTGCTGCTCTGGGTCAAGAGGGCAGCTGCTGGAAGACCCTATATCTGTGTAAGTATATATGGCTGAGTTATCAAAATTCACTGTCACATTCTGGTGTTAACAAAGGCTTGCTTTTTATGGTGTCTAGTGAGATTGCTACACATATTTTCACGATTACACAGGTAGCAGATTGTGGGGGGGGGGCGTCCTTTTACATCTGCTTCTTTGAAGCAGCAGTTTGGCAGGCTCACTTGCTTCTTGAGGCAGCTATGTCATGATCTGCCAATTTTCACTGTGACTTGATTGGTTAGAGTCAACATCTTTGTCCTTCATTACAGATATGTACATCTCATTGTCATTCAACATGGTGGTTTCATCTTCTCACCATATGAGGAAAAGGGCGGAGGTCTCTCACATGGTGTGAATTCCATCCATGTAATCTTCTTGGGGCCTCACAAATCTGGTCATTATTGCCACCCTCCATTTACTTGTGCATCTGTTTGGCAGATGCCTTTCTAGTATGATGTCCCCTTTCTTGTACATACCCTGATCAAACACAGTGGTAATGCAGCCAGACATTCCATGTCTCAGCAAACATTCTAAAGTTCCTTCTGTTATATGCCGTATCGTTATCTGTCAAGATCTCTTTAGGTGGGCCATTCTCAAAAAAGATAAGAGTTGAGACACTGGATCACAGTACACGAATCTTCTTGTTGTAGAGGTCGCCAAATGGCAAACTGGGTAGGTCCACAGTCTATCAGAGTCAGGTAGTGATCATCCCTAGTGATATCCATCCCTAGTCTATCCCATATATCTGTTGTCTCCAGTTTTTCTTTTTGCCATTGGATCGGTGCTGGATTGACATTCCAGGCAGGATTTAACAGCAGATCTCATAGCCTCTTTCATCATAAATGGAGCAATTTTCCTGACCAAGGTCATCATTCATTTCACACCAGTGTATCCGCTGTGTGAGCGTATTTGTCTTATCTGACTCAGATGTATACTGCTGCCAGTTACAGCACATACCTGTAGGTTCTGCCTCATTCTTCATTGATTCCAGCTACCTCTGTGGGACTCTGGTGCTTCTGACCATTTTGTTTTAATTTGATGAGCATAACGCCCTCTGTTAATGTATACTCCTTAATCAACTCCATCAAGGTTTGCAGCTGTGTTCTGATCAGCATCTCATTCACAGCCTTAGTGCTCACTCTGGCTTTGCCTGTCAGCGTGTTTGGGCACCTCGAGGCAATGTAATGGTTAGCAAGCTTGTCTTGCTAGAACAATTACAACTGAGTAGTGAGTTTGATCCTCACTGGGTGCTCCATACTTTCGGCCTTGTGCCACATCTAAGCTACACTTAGAAAATCATTTGCCTGTCAGTGTACCCATGAGCCATTGACACACACACACACAAAGCGAATTAGTTTTTAAATGTAGTTTTAGCTTCCCAGTGTATGGTCAGGTTTACCTACTTTATAACAACATCTAGCTCTGTGAGGTCGATGTGTTGCATGTGCAACCCTGGCCACAATCAACATGTGTCTTCGATAACAGATCCATGCAATTCAAGCAAGACTCCAGTGGCCAAATAACTTGCATCAACCTACACACCAAGTTCTTTGCTATCAATGCACCACTCACCTCTACATAGGTTGGTTTACCTCACCCTGGTAATAGTTTCTGTCAGCATTCTTTTTAGTGGGGCATCATCAGTTTGATCATCCAACCTTTAGACACTGCATTTGCTCTTCACTTGATGACATCAGCCTCTACACGCAGCTCTCCACAGATTGGGAGATGTCCAACAAGCTTGCCACAAAAAAGGGAATACCTTCCTCCTGGTGATGGCCTTTGGGACTTCAGGAAGCACATTCTTGCACTTCCAAAGTAGAACATTGTCTTCCCTCCAGACAGTTAAGTATCCAAGCTCCATTTTTTGGTCGTTCTGGAATTTTGCTTGACAGCCCTAAGCACGACAGGTGTTCAGCGACACTAGTTGCAAATGCAATATCCTCATTTATGTACAGGTCATCAATGTACACTGAGGTTGCCTCTCTGATTTTTTCATCCTGAGATATCACAACATCAGGACTCTGGTCTATGCCACACAAGCAGGAGAACCCAGATAATTTCCATGACCACATCATCTCTTACATCTGGCCACCTAACTCCCCAGACTGCAATCCCCTTGATTATGTGTGGGGTGCAGTTGAGCAAGGTACCAACAAAACTCCTTGTAACACCACAGATGAACTGAAGGCAAGGATTATGGCAGCATTCATCAACTTAAAGAAGGAGACTGTTCAGAAGAGTTGCAGGAGATTCCAAAATCGTCTGGAAGCCAATTGCTATTTTATTAAATTTACTCTTTAGTATTTCAAGATATTTTTGTGTCATTTTGGTAAATATATCTGTTAAAATGAGATGTTAGTGTTATTTTCATTTTAGCATAATTTAGACGACAATTTATCTATCGCACCCTGTAGAACTAAGCAAGAACACAAGAAAAGGAATATTGAACCTGAATATTAACTTGATACAACTAGATACAGCCACTACTCACCAAGTTGGGTGAAAATGCTAACAATAAATTACTTAATCATCCAAAATACAAAAATTCTAAAAACCTTTGAGATAACATGGTTTACATTAAAAACGTATCCATCAGCATGGTGTGGTTACTTAGGCAAAATAATTTGGAAGAAAAGGCATTTTGATAATCTCTTACAAACCCAAGTGTTTAGCTGACCATATGCATTCCAAAACAAAGACTTTTACAGAACATAAGTAGTTAAATCATTCAAAAATATCATTGGTGACAATCCAGCAGATCGAATTCAGCGTGTGTGTGTGTATATGTAAAACAGTAGATGGACAATTATTTAAAATGTTTGAAGTAATAAAAATGTTGGATTAAATGAATCCATTAATTCTTCTTTATATATATATATATATATATATATATATATATATATATATATATATATATATATGTGTGTGTGTGTGTGTGTGTGTGTGTGTGGACAGTTGCTTGGTGTTGACTTCAGTGTCAACTTTTATATTAACACATAAACATAGCATACCTTAAAACTATATATATATATATATATATATATATATATATATATTAGTGATTATGCATAATATCCAACATCAATAGCCTGAAATTCCAAGTTGTGTTATCACCATTAGATATTATGTATAATCACTAATATATACTTAATACCTCTGTTATATAACATTGAACACTGTTTTTATAACACCTGAGAAAGAAATATATATGTATGTGCAAGTATATGTGCGTATATGTATGTTTTTATCATACCCATATATATATATTTATTTCAAAAAGGTGTGAAGTGCATTTCTGTGTCAGTATCACAAAACTGATTAATCTTGGAAATCTGTCAACTTTATTTTTGTATCACATGTGGCTGGCTCTGAATTGTGACATTTCAACTTCAAGTTTAAGGCTTCTTCAGATCTTATTTAAACACAATGTGGGTAAGAGAAATCTTCAGTCCAGACACATTACTGAACCAGTGACTGGGACAACTGCAATTGGTTGATGCTCCAAGCCATAGTGCTACATCAAAAATGAAAAAGGAGGAGGAGAAAACACCAAAGCAATAAAGAGATGCATATATCAAACCACCACATCTTCAACTGGGTATAGCATTACATCTGGTTTAATGACCAAGGGTTCTTGAGCCAGAGGTTGCTATAGAAAGAGAGTGTATAGTCCCATATTTTGTTACTGGAATGATCCCGTACTTGGCATAGTGTTACATTAGAAGCTTTTATTCATTCAAACACTAAATCTACCAGATATGCTATCATCTCTTGTGGGATATCCCACTAGGTCATGTAGAAAACACAAAGAAAGAAATATTTTCTTTATTTCATGATCAAAAATGGTCTGGATATGTTCAATAGGATTCATATCAGCAGACTTATTTGGCTATTCAATTTTTTTTTCTTCTACTACTTTTGCCTTTTTTGCGTTATGGCATAGAACTCCATTGTTCATGAAAAGGCACACTTTATCCTCACAATCATCAGTGAATATTAGAAGTTCCTCTTGCTGAATGGACATAGATTTTTATGAATTGATATTTCTCATGAGGTCCAGAAGCTTTGATCACACCATAACCAAATATTCATCATGTTTAAGAGTGGCCTGCAAACAAATCAAATACCATCCTTGGCTCACAAATCTCCATTTACTTACTGTTCCAAATATGAGAAAATGAGAACATATCTTTAAAACTTTGCCACCTCAAATGACTATTATTTTCTCTTTGACCAATTCAAAAAGTGGCATTTTCCTGACTGCATTATCATAAGATCCCATGTAGTAAACATCTTATACTGCTATTCTTGGTTTAATTTCTAAACACTTTCATATCTTGTTTTATCATGAGGTATTTGAATTTCTCTTTTTGTTAAATGAATACACCTTTCTGATGGCTTAGTTTAATATTAACATTTAGATTCATTTCCTTCATTAGTGAATTATGATCATATGGTTCACATTTCAAAGAGTAATTCCCGATTTTGTTGCCATTTGACAATGGCTTATTCCATTTTCAGTGTGAATTTCAATCTATTCCAATTCTTGTGTTCCTCAAATACAAGGCATTATTAAGTGTAGTTGTTTCTTAAAAAATAATTAAATATTACAATGAAGAGAAAAAAAATGTTGATCATATATTTAAATACAAGGCCTGTGTGTCATTAATGGATTCAGAAGTGCAAAACATTAAATATAGATACATGCATTTATGTAGGTAGTAATCAGACGAAGAAAGGAGTGATTTGAGGTAGGTAGAATACTGAGTCATTCTCTTTAATCTAATGAGTTACTGATTCAGTGATTCTGGATAAGTATTAGCAAGAGTAGAATGTGTGCTATCTTTTTCTATCCCATCTTAAATTATGTTGTCTGGTGCATGCATAGATTTTTGTAAATGTTACCATCAGCACAAACACATAAAAAAGAGCACATGATAATATCATCAGGCATTTTTTACATGGATCTAATATGTTTGCCGGATACTTTTCAGTTATTACATATTGATTTTCTTCTTCTTCTCTTGCATGAATTGTCCACTGCTAGGGTCACTCATACAGATAGTGTCATCTGTTGTTTGCACGAAAGAAATAGATTTTTGTTTCTGTGTTACTGACTTTTCTTGATTGCATGGAATCCTGCTTATGAAAACATCTAGTTCAAATGAGTTAACTCATTTTCATTTTGATTCTTTGTGTCATGTATTTAATGTTTTTGTGGTTTTTATCAGAGTTGACCAACTCTGGTAAATGTGAAGAATTAGGCAGAATTTACTTAGTAAATTTAGAGTGACACATAATAATTAAAAGAACTAAAGTATGCATATTTATATTTCTCCTCAGAGATGATTATACTGATTTCAACAACAAAACAAGACAACCACTATTGTTTTTGTCATTGTGAATTATAACTGAAAGATCTTATTTACAAAAATTTTAGTTTGTCCATTGACTAAAAAAAAGGTTGTGGCAGTACATTGGAATTATAAGTTTTGAGTTATTCTGTCCCCAAAAAATGAATAAAAACACCCCCAAAAAATCCAGCTAAATGCTGCAAATATAAAAAAGATTACAATTCTTGTAAATTATGAAAAAAATATGAGAAATAGAAAAACAGAATAGAATAAAACATATTACTATGTTGTGTCAATTCCCAACTTTCAAAATGACATTCATCCTGAATCAGCAATACTTTCTTAAAGATTAAAAAATAATCACAAACCCTCAAAAATGTATTTATATTTTAATTTTCATAAATTCACTAAAATGTCCATAAAATTTGGGAAAAACTGAAAGTCAATGAGGAAATGTAAATTATGAAAAATGAGTAATGAATTTTTAAATGACTGTACAGAAAAGGACACCATTATCCAAGTGAGAAGCTACATGCTCATTAAAATCAGTCTTTTAGAGTGATTGATGATAGTTAATTTAATACCGTTGGTTGGGTGGCCGCATAGCACCAGGTGGGGGTGGGCGTACACCTCGAGGTGGTGGTGGTGGTCCTCTTGCTCCTGTTCCAGGTGGTCCACGAGGTGGTGGAACTGCAGGTCCCCGTTGTTGAGGTGGAGGAGGAGGTGGAGGACGACCTGTAACAGAATGACAATATCAAAGTAACAATATACAAAATATTCTAACAAATCATAATTGCAAGGACAAAAAAAGCATAAAAACATTTGTAAAAATCACCTTATGTCCAATGGAAAGACAAGTAATGTAAGTAGGTAGAGAAAGGTGATTGAAGGTTATTGCTGATATTAGGTATTGACAAAGAATGGTTTGCTTTTCCTATCAGTCTACAGATACATATATATATATATATATATATATATATATATATATATATACATAAAAGAGTGCTAAAAAGTTCTTGGCCTGATCACTTCCCAAAATCTTACCAAATGACCAAAATATTATTTTTTAATCCCTTCTTGGTTGCATATGTACTTGTGTGTTTAAAGCATAATGGCTGGCCATAGGCAAATTAATGTGGCAAAGAATGTGAGGCCCTGGCTGGCTTCAAAAGTGACATTTGTACTGTGCATCAGTAAACTGAAACTGGAATGATACAATATCAAGCAATGACTACACTTGTAAATGAGAAAGTAACCATCACATGCACACACGTTCACACATGCATGCATACACACACACATATCTGAAATTTATGATTTTTAATCAGATTTTTTAAAAGTATATATGAACAAAATTAAAGTTTTTATCATCTGCAAAGAATGTAAGTCATTTTAATGTATTTATAATGATAAACATTATACATTTTTAGTGCCTGTAAAGAATTCCTTTAAACAACAACAAATTATGCTGTTATATCATTTTTTATGGGATTAATTTGTCATGCGACCATCTGTTCACCTCAGATGGTGTTATGCTTTCCAGTGAATACAAACTGTGTTTGACTTACCAAAAGGTGGAGGTCCTCTGGGTGGTGCGGGTCCTCTCCAACCTGGCGGAGGTGGAGGAGGTCTCATTCCTGGAGGTGGTGGTGGCATACCTGGTGGTGGTGGTCCTGGAGGAGGTGCCATTCCTGGGGGAGGTGGTCCAGGGGGTGCACCTCCTGTGGTTAGTAAATAAAGAAGAAGATCAATATTTTCAGGCGCCATAATGTAATTAAGGGATTCAGTTCATCAGTTTACAGAGAAAGGATTTACTGGCATTGTAGTAGGTAAGATTGTATAGAATTGTATTTTTGGTAGAGGAAAGGATTAAACAAAAAAAAGTGCGACAATAGGAAACCAAAAGTTTGAAGTTATGATTAATTTTGCAGAAGAGAGAAACAATTTTTATTGTTACACTGATATCAGTAAAGTTTATTGCTAATCATAAACATGTCTGTAAAATGGCATTTTTTGTGAACCTGTCAATTCTGTCAGCTTTATATTAAAAACGAATCACATGCTACACTTTGTATATTAGAAGAATTATTTGAAAATTTAAGAAAGAAAATATTTGTAATTAGTAAAGAACAAGATAGCAATTTTGTACATGAAGTCACCTTAAATAAACTCCAAATTTTCTCTATGCCCTAAATAATCAGCTTCATCTTAGATGATTAGATTTCTCAAGATGAAAATATTGTAATTCTGTTCAATTCTTGATATAGGTTTTGTGATAATGGTTACCCTCTTGATATTATGCAATCTAGTGTTTATGCTAAAATAGCACAGTTTCAGAAACCTAAATTCATATTTCATCATAATAAATGTCCTGTATGTCTGTGACTGGTGATGTTAATACAAGGTTAACCCAAGCTCTGCTACTGTGAAAATTTGTTATCTGGCTACTAAACCATGTTGCTTTTTCTGCCCAACCAATATTAAGATCAATCTGTAAAAATGTTTTACCATTTTATCATATTAGTTCAATTACTTACCATTTTAAATGTCCATGCTGACTATATATAAAACTAATCAGAGGTTAGAAATGAGAATAATTCAACATGTGCCAGCTAGTATTCATAAAGGGGAATTAAATTTGCATATGTGTCAATATATCCAGGCCTGAGATAATTGAACATTTGTTACATAACTATCAGTGTGCTGTATCCTATCATAAAGAGATGTTTTCAGATCTGAGTTGGGTACATTCAGAATTTCACTTGAAAGTATTGAAAACAATATGTATCAGGTCTTTATAGTCCTCCTTTTATAAACAGGAGTGGCTTTTATGTCTGAATGTAATTTGTAGCCTTCATTAGGCTACAGTGTACTATGCCATATTTAAAATATATTTTGCATTTTGAATTTATCATTTACGGCTAACAAATGAGGATGGTGTATGTACACCATCTTCATTTGTTATGAATGACTTTTTATGAAAAACTGGTATGACTTGTTCACCAACTTTTCAGTATTCAACTGAATTATTTACTGTTAAGTTTCAGTTCATTTGAATCATTTTATTTGCATTGACTTCTTGCCATGGGACAATAGCCTAGTAGATTAAAGCATTGGTCTGTGAATTTTGTGACACAGTAATTGCAAGTTCCATCTCTGGACTGGGTAATACAGATTTAGACTCAGTAGAAACAGGGCTAGCAATAACAGAGAACTTAATAAGAACAAAATGAGATATCTCAAGATATGAACAGTGTAATGAGAACAATCTACTTCCACAGATTAAATAAATGGTTCAGTTTGAAATTCCCTGATGGTTACTTGGATTAACTGACACCTGAAGAAGGCCAGAGGGCACAATGGCTGAAATGTAATAACGACGAGATGAGGGCATTAGTCTGGATGTAAATTTTGTAAAGAACCTTAGTCATCAACTTGTGATTTTTGACAGGAAAGAACAATTCTAATAATATTGTTCAAAGAATCAAGATACTCACCCATTGGTGCTCTTGGTGGTGGTGGCATTGGTGGTACTGACTGTGAATTTGCTTGGTCGGTTGGTGGTGGTGGAGGCCGAGCCATTGGTGGAGGTGGAGGATAAGATGGAGGTTGACCTATGGTGGAAAATAAATACAAAATATTATTTATGTTCATAGAAAAGGCATTCTTTTTTGTAAAGACATTCTATAAATTAATAGAAATTAATTGCGATTATTAAATCCAATGAATTTTAATGCTGTAAAATCCTTTTAAAACTGATAAATACAATTTTTTTGCTAAACAGAAATACATATTTGAAAATCAAATTTTGAATATAAAGGATAAAATTTGTTATTGTTTTACAATGAATTTAATAAAATTACTTTTACTCCTTGATTTCCCATTAAAATGCAATATTCAAGAGACACACAACAATTTGCAAAAGTTCCACTGAGCAACACACACAAGTAACAAAAATGTAAACAAATCTTTCATTCTTGACTTGTAGAGCAATGAGTGTGTTCACATCAATCATTATTTCTCATAAAAGTGTTAAATAACAACATTTAGGATAACATAATCTATATTTCTAATTAAAATTCATTATCATTGTGGTGTTAAATAGCAACATTATTTAGCATAATATGCAAACTTTATTTTTCAATAACATACATTATATGGTATTTTTTCCAGTGTTAAGCAACAAAGCATTTAAGATGCTATAAAATCTTTATTTCTTATTACAAAATAAAAAATATGATACTCACATACATAATTAAAACCATTCAAAATTACTATGATCATGACCATCTGATGCAAAGAGCTCATCATAAACACAATCATTTACAGTCATGTCATATGGATCCCAGTCCAAATCTGGTGAATCAGCTTCAGATTCATTGTCAGAGTTATATAGCATGTCATCTTCAGTAACATCCATTTCATTGTAGATAATGCATTTTTTGAATGAATTGACAATGGTTTCTACTTTTATTTTCTCTTAAACCTCTATTATAAGTTCCCAGCTCCACCTTTTGTATAAGATCTAGTGATTGCAGTATAGCAGTCAAACAGCCAGGTATAACAACAATATCAGTATTAGTTTGTGATAAGAAGGTTTTAGTTTTATCTGTTACATGGCTATGAAACATATCCCAGATCAATCATTCCTTTCACATCCTACCAGGCTGTCTGTTCCAAATATTATCAATCCATAATTTCACATCTTCCTCATCCATCCATCCTTTTTTAAGTTTTATTTTTGCACTTAAAAATCACCATTGGTCTCAGTTTTGCATTATCAGCCTTGTATGATAACACCACTGTAAATCATGTCTTTTCATGGCCTGTACCTTTAACCAGCACCATCTTTACTCTTTTAAAATCTATCATTTTAGCCAACATTTAAAGTTTAATGGGGTTTCATTCCTATTTCCAATACATGGTAATGGAAATTGATGCCTTTTTTTCAGCTGAACAACAAACAAGTGAAAACCTGTAACTTTATGTTCAAGATTTCTTGGGAGTTTTTGAGAAGTTTTTTATCTTTTGTCATTACAAAAAGTTTTCTGTTGATAAAACAATTGCACCAGCTTTATTCTTGGTTTGCTTTGCCCAATTTTTAGCGCATATGCTCTGATTTTATTTCTTGTTACTATTTAACCATCCGGTCTTTGTTCTGTAGAATTTGGTAAGAGAAACAGACAGTACTTGACTGTATTAGAAGTTGAGTCTGACTGACTACCTCCTTGCGAGGGTGAGTATCATATTTTTGATTCTTCATATTCTAGTATCCATTTTGCAACTTGAAGCTCCAATTTTAGCCAATAAATCATTTCTATTTTCATTGCACATTTGTTTTGACATTTCTCTTAAAATATCTTAAAAATGTTCTGTAATGCAAACAATCGTATTGTCAAAAACAGAAGTTTGCTGATGTAATTTAGGTAATGGTAAATGGTTATTAGCGTTTCAGGCATATGAATGTGCCCCCCCCCTTTTTTTTACATGTTTGTTCTCATTCATGAGTTGTAAGAATTAAATCATTATTGTTATTTTCATGAAGATTCATGTTAATATTTTATATTATTTTATTCCTTTGGATTTGATAACGATGAAGGCAAGCAAAACAACAGTTGTAATAGCACCAGCTTTATTTTATACTTCTAGGAATCATTGTAATTGGCCTAAGAGTTACTGGCAGCATAGCCTAGCTTACATTTTTAGTTGTCTTTACTATGGATATCAGATAAAATCACAAGGATTTACCTGAATTTTGGGTTTTTTCTTATCTATAGGTCGCCTTATACATGGAAATATATGGTATGTAAAGTTAGAGTAGTAAACTAACCAAAATTTACACCATTGAATTTTCTTGTCTTTCTTGATACTAGATAGATTAGCAACATGTCTTTTATAATTGGAAATAACTAATTTGAATATTTACCTATAAAATTAAATTTTTTTAAAAAATAATCATGATAGTTTTATAATTGTAAAAAACCTTGATAAGTGTCTGATATAGGCAACAGTTTTTCTCTTTTGAATAATTGGCCATTTAGAGAACGATATCATTACTGCTAAATTTGCACAGCACTTGTGCTAATTTGCACCAGAATCAATAACTGATCTGTCGTTATAGTTACATGTAAATAATACATGTTTTTTAGTGTCAAGGGGTAAGTTGGTGCTGGCATTTGGGAGTGCACTGTTTGGATTTATGACTGTTCAGTTTTTTCTACAATAATTGAATTGCTTAGCATTTTAAATAAAGTTGTTTCTGCTCTGAAAGTAGTAACACTTTTGACCATGGCAAGAGGTTTAAGTTGAGATTTTTTTATCAGTGGGTTTTGAAAATCTAACAAATCTGAAATTTCATATCTTCAATGCTTTTTTAAGTATCATTCTTAAAATCAATTACCCAATTTGTTTTGTTTAATAATGGATTTATTCATTTATAGCAAAAAGTAAACACTTTATCATTAAAAATGAATGAGATGCTTTTTGTGCATAAAAATGATTTGAATGGAAAAATTGAATTTTCTGTCTTATTTAATATTTGTGTTAATTTATTTAGCATCTGAAGAAAAATTTAAGAAAATGTAAATCTAACAAAAGTTACATTCATTTAAAATACATAAGAAAAACATACTTGTATGAAACATAAAATAAGAACCCAGAACAGCTGCTGGTATAAAAACAAATCTGGATGACATTTGTATTATGCATACATTGTAAATCATACTACCACTTTAGAACCACATTACAATCTGGCACAATGATTCTAAACAAATTTCACATCTTGAATAAATTTATTGAAAACTTTTTGCCCTCTATGAACTTGATCTTATCAAATGCAATTCAACAAAATGTTTTACTTAAAAAGTTTTTACATAAACTATAACTATACTCACTCAGACCAAATATAAATGTTCATAGGCTATAATGAAAAATTTGGTTAGTTTGTGAGCAGATCATTTTGTTACTATCTTTCATGCTATATTTTTTTAATTAAAGTACTTGATATCAAAGATAGAGCATATGTAAATATAAAAGTAGCCATTGACATCAACACCCAGTAGTGATAGTGTTTCATGCTTAAATACAATCGTCAGGCCATCAATTGTGTTTAACACACATACACACATGATGACTATTTCTAACATATAATTATATAAAGACAACTACTGCACTGACAACACAGTTACACTAAATTGTGTCAAAAATACATGATTAAAATGATATACAAAATAAATTACAAATTGAATTATTATGCTTCAAAATTTCAAATATGAATTATTATGTTACAGAGTAAAAATAAATAAAATGAGTGAAATATAGATAAGTGACCTATTCACAAGTGATTTATATTCTTTTCCATAAAGACAACATAAAACTCTTAATTTGATTATTAGATTGTATATTGTGAAACTTCACATGCATAGCTAATCTGGGCCTATTTCAACATACTTTATTGCCAATTACATAGTGCAGGATAAATTTTGAAAAATTATTTGTGCATAGTCTGTTGGAGGTCTGTATGACTATGCATGTGGCTAGTCAGGCCAACATAAGTGAGGCAGACACAGTTACATGTAGCACATATAAAAATATACTGCCCCTATCTATTGACTGTTCCTTTCTTGTGGTTGTCTTTGCCTTTGCATGACTGTACCGGCTTTCTTCAGATAGCTTTGTGTGTTGAAATGTGTCACAAAAAAAATTTCGTCTCTCTTCCACTGTCGTAGCGACGGGCACAGTCTCCACTTCTGAGACGAACTGCCCTCCTTCTCATTGCAGCCCTTTACATAGAGCTTGGTAACTCGCCTATGCAAAACACCAACAAGCCAACTACCAATCAAAGTTTCCACACCAGCCCACCTCCACTTGCTTTGGGGGTGTCAAGCTGACCGACCAACTCATTACACTTTGCTCCAGTATAAATATCTTTCCTCCATTTTAATCAATAGCATCATTTTCCCAATTACAGCGATTGATTTTAAAAGCTATGAGTGACTTGTCTATTGAAGCCATAAAACATGCTTTTAGTTCATGTTATAGCCTTTTAGCTCCCTTTATTTGTACACACAGTAGTTGTTTTGGGATATGCTTATCCTCTCTGACCAGATGATTCAACTAACATTGCCTATGCTTATAAATTTCTGTTTCAATGCTGGGCATACCAGTTAGCTTTAAAATGTCTTTATCCAGTGTCATTGACATTCAATGAATTTTGAGGATGGTACAGTATTGATATACATTTTGATATATTATCCAAGTTTCACAAAAGGAGATACAAGAGAATACAAAAATTAGTACTATCTTTAATTATTCTATCTGTTAAAAGATGACCTGCCAAATTTTAAAAAGTTGTATTTTAAAAGAGGAGCTTTCTGAATGTAAATTGTGATTTCATCATTTAAAGAACAAAAGCTAGTCAAAGTACTTCCTTGGCATAAAAAATTTATACACAAGTTTCAGATCAATGTTGTCTAGAAAGATCTCTGGCACATGATACAAATTAGTTAGTGCTGACTGATACATCACCACACATACACACACATCTTGAGAGTTATTTAAATAAAAAAATTAAATATCTGTCCAGAATGCTCATTTATGGTTACAGCTAGATAAAGTTTAGATTTCATCAAATTTTCTGAATAAATTTAATATTAAATTTTTTATCATAGCCAATTCTTCAAAATATTATGGTTGGCTAATGCTACAGAATGTGAAGGCCAAGGCCCGGGCCAAAAATGTTCGGCGATTGGCCAGAGTGCCTTGTGGCAGGGCATTCTGACAGTGATGGAATACCTTTGTCTGGGTTTTGAATGTCTAAAATGGCACAAATTCAACAGAGGGTCTCAAGAATTCTGAAGTGTTGATATGCTTCCCACATCCAGGTTTGCAATCAGCTAAGACCAACCACAGAAGGATACTGAGCCAATGTCTGACATGTGTTCATGTGACATCATTCTTCCTACTGCCTCTTAGAATCCAAGCTGCCACTCTTAATATAATGAATAACAAAAAAGAAATGATCCCTTTCATTGATACTGTTTTATTTAGTAGCATGGGTATCCAGAGACGACACAGAATGCAACACTAAGAAAAATGTTAACCTATAAATTTTTAGGTTGCAACTGTAAAATAAAGTATCATGCAGTAAAATTCCATAATTTAAAAATTTGTAAGTAAAAAAGAATGCTAAGGGCATAGCTGAATCTCATATTGCATATAGTAAAAATTAAGAAGCATATTCAAATGCAGATATTTAAATAAATTCAAAACATGGAGAAATTTTATCCAGTTGCACAAGCTATTTTATACAAAGTGAAATTCTAATCTTGTTTATAGTTTTTTGTAATGTGAAATTTTTATGAAATTGAGATTAATAAAAGAAATCTACTTACCTGGTGGAGGAGCTCCACCTGGTGGAGGAAATGATGGCATACCAGGAGGCATTGGAGGTGGAGGCATATTTGCACCAACTGGAGGTGGCACAGGGAGAGATGCTGGTGGAGGTACTGGAGGAGGAGGAGCAGCTGATGTTGATACTAGAGCAGAATTTGTAAGACCTTAAAGGAAAAAAAAGAAAGAGAAGAATAATATAAATTTGGTTCAGTAATGGGATTTCATGGCTGAAGCAAAGTCTCTACAGATTCAAACAATTAACTTTGAACATGTTCTTGTAATCATAGAGAAATATTTACAAAAATTGCAAAGTCTAATTATTTCAAATTAGCATTATTTTGGAAGGAGAAGCTTAAAATTATATCTTCATATGGAAAGGAACCAAAGTTACATCAAATTAAATAAAAATTCCTAATCTCAAAATCCTATTGGCATAGTGATATAAGAGACTAAACTAAGATTTTATAAACATTTGGTGAATGAAAAATAATTGCTGGTAAAGAATTTTTTCTCCAGATATTTCTATTTTTGCTGGTGAAATATGTAAATTTAATGGAAGACATTAAATGAAAATGTTTCTGTGTTATTCTACAGAGCATTGCATTCTTCATTAAAAAAAAAAAAAATTTCTCTAAAAACCTATTATTATAAACATTCACAAATAATATTTACACTATTTGAAAGAGTGACAAAATACCAATAGGGGAAAAAAGTATAATACTTCTTTGTCTATAGCAACTCAAAAAAATTCAAATATTCCTGATATTCTTACCAATTTAAGATTGCTAATAAATCTGCAGCTATATTGTTCACAAGTTTGAGTTATTAATATTCCAAACTTTGGACAATTAAATTCTTTCTTTGTGTTAATGTTACTAAATGATCAGAGCATTCTTCAAGAAAAGGGAGGAGGAGGTAATTTTCTTTTCTTTTATATAAAACAAGAACAAGATGGTAACAGAAATAAGTCACCAAATTAATTGTTTCCAGCAATATGAAATAGACAGACAATTAGAATCCCCTAAGTGGTGGTGGTGGTGGTGGTAGTTGTGAATGGTATGATCTGTATAATTTGTGTTGTTCAAATGAATTCATCTGGCTAGTACATTAGTCACAAATTTGTGTTTTATACACACATTATTGACCTTTCACTTTCTTTATGAAATACAAATTCAAGTGTGGTTGTAGAATGGATCGCTGAAAACATTGTGGTAACAATATAAACACAAAGGAATTTAGTTATCCAAACAGAACTTGAAGTTCAATAGATCATATATATTGGTGTTTCTCAATGCTGCTGTTGCCATGAAAGCAACTTATTATACCAGCTTAAGTAAAATAAAATTGCTATAGCAGCATGCATTGATTAAATCCTTCTTGCTATAAACTTCAAACTCCACCATAAAAAATTATGAAATTACAAAAAAACCTTGTGTATGAAAATGAAAAAAGGGAGAGTCAGCCAAGATAATTTTAATTAAAAACAAAGTAGTTATAAACATTTATATTTCAAGTACTCCATTCCTATTGCTCATTTCAAAATTCTAAAACTCATTTCACTCTTGAAATCTTGTTTTTCCATTGCTTTCTGTTAGGAAGCCAACAAAATCATCACTGTAAAAATACTTTATTATTATATTTTAGCAAAATTCTATTTTGCAGATTAGTGAAGAAAGTATTTCATTAACTCAGTAAGGCTAAAAGGAAATAGTGATAGAGAGATGGCATTCATTTTTCTAACAGAAAGTTATTAATACCTCAAAAAATAAAACCAATAGAAGACATGAATAACATCAAATCTAGTCACTTGACAGATCTGTATTGGATACTTCATTACTGTAACCAAGTAAAAGATCAAAAGGAACTTAGGAAATAACTAAACACACTTGAAAACAATGGGTATAAACATTTCTGTTTAGTAATAATAGTCACATCAGATTTCCTAAAGTATGGTATAAAATTTACATATTTCTTTTCAAAAAGGCTTTCTTTGATTTTTTTATTATTCATTTTGATTTTCATTAGATTAATCCAATCTAATGAAAATCAAAATGAATAATAAAAAAATAATTGAAGTGGAGGTTTGCAATTTAATGCATAGCACCATATACATCAGCAAGAGACATTTACTATTTTTATAAAAATATTATTTGAAGAGTAAAGAATGTAAATTCAGAGATTTTACTTTAAGGCATTGGTAACCGAGCTAAGTTCTAAAGTACATGACACATTTAGGTTAGAATCTGCAACCTTAAATCTTTATTAACATTCTCTCTTAATTTTTGGCTAATAGCAAAATCAAATTGCATAACAAAGAGCATAAGTTTTTTTAAAATAAATAAAAAGCCTACCCATTGTGATGCCATTTGCCAAAGACATCATTGGAGCTTGTGAGACTGGAGGTGGAGGAGGTGGAGCAAAGGATGAAGGAGGGACAGGAGCAGGAGGTTGCTGAGGAGGAGGAGGGGCATCAGCAAACAACTGATGGGGTCTGTCAGTCAGGGAAAGTGGATTTTGTGCAGCTAAGAGACGTTCTGAAATATAAAAGAAATATATTAATTAAACAATGTTCATGAAATTTGTTTCAACTGATAACAATTACAAAAAAAAAAAACACCTGAAAAACTGATTAAAATTTAGAAAGCTTGAAAGATCCTTCAATAATGGAACCATTGAAAATGGAAAAAAAAAAA
Source organism: Acanthosepion esculentum (assembly GCA_964036315.1). NCBI lineage: Eukaryota > Metazoa > Mollusca > Cephalopoda > Sepiida > Sepiidae > Acanthosepion > Acanthosepion esculentum. The sequence goes on along the minus strand of OZ038499.1, from coordinate 369,774 downwards.
AAAAAAAAAAAAAAAAAAATCAAATAAACTTCCAAATAAGGATTTAAAAATTATCATAAATTAGGAAACATTAAAATATTTCTAAAAAATATACTAAGAATGTTAACTTAATACTAAATAGTGATAAAATGATTTTGCAATATAAATTTAGCGTAAGCAAGATTCTTAAAATGTTAAAAGAAAAGAAAATTTAAAGCAACTCTTTGTCTGGCAACTGATGAAGTTCTGCCTTTTAAATATTGGAAAAATGATTTCATAATGATACATACATAAATATTAAAGTATTAACAATGTGTTTTATTTAATACTTTTCACTTGTAGCAGCTTTTTGTAATCAAATGATTAAATTTATTTTCCATGGTTACAAAAAAAAATTCTATCTTATACAATTTTCTATAAGTTGACGCAGGTCCCTAGGGTGCAAAACTGTTAATACATAAGTTGAACTCTTAAAATTAAGGAATTCTAGGGTGTTATATATTTTTAAAATATTGTAATATACAAAGGTGAGCAGAAATAGAGAATAAATTGGAACAAAAACAGATATTCTCTTTGTAAATTAAAAATAGTTATCACTACAATATTTTATTTATTTTTCAGGGAGTAAAATTAGTAACAAAATGAAAGGGAAAATGCATTATTTAATGTTTTTAAATACCAATATTTTTATTTTAATTATTTATTTTTATAACTCAAAACTAAATTTTACTCATGAAACTTCATGGTCTTTAAAAATGAATGAGTGACTCCAAGGGCATCAATTTAACATCTTTTAACATTAAAATATGTATTTTACAGTTATGGGGAGATAATTAAAAATATAATAAAAAGTTTCATATATTTACTGTATAGCATTTGATAAGGTACAACAGAAAGAACTGTTTGAACAGCTAGGAAAGCTTGACTTATGTGGGAAAGATATTAGAATAATATAGAACTTATACTGGTAGCAAACCACTTACATATGGAAAGAAAATGAATTCAGTAAATACATAAATAGAAAGAGGCATAAAAGAGATCTATCCTCTCACCAGACTTATTCAAGTTTTATTGCAATGCAATTCCGAGAGAATGAAGTCCTATCGGGATTTATTATTGGTGGATAAAAGTTTAACAACATAAGATATCTTGATGATACAGTGTTGGTAGCAAACATAGAAAAGAAACTACAGAAGCTCCTAGAGAAGGTGGTCATTCAACACAAAAAGCATCCAAAGGCAGTATTGGTCATCCCTTATCACCTCCAAACTTCAGCATGCTCTATGTAATTTACAAAGCAATCTCAAACAGAAACTACAATCAAGCTGGCCCCTCACGGGTAACACAATCCAGAAACAGAACCACATCAAAAATACCATAATTGAGGAAGTGAAATTAAATTTAAGCCATAGAAGGTGAACCCAGCAAGATTTTGTTTGATGACCTTGATGGAATAATCCATACTAACCTCTCACCCCTCCGGTATAATCCACTTTACACCAAAAATCACCTATCAACCAATCAACACTCTAGTTTCAGCAAGCGAGACTTCTCATTGGCTCAGACTCTTAGAACTGTAACAAGTTAATGCGAAAATGTCTTTTGCGCCCAGCTCTCTGGAGCCCATTTTCTTGACCAAAACTCTATAAATAGAAGAATCTGAATTGACTCAAGCAGTCAGACTTTCACCCCTGGAGAGATGCCAAACTAATCCACACAACTACACTTTTACCGCGCAAACTTCTCTGACTCAGCAATAATTTCTAGCAATTACTTACACTACTTAAAAGGTGATATTTACTCACTACTAAATAAGTATTCGTAAACAATCAATTAAACATCCAAACAACTAAAGGTACACAACTCTTATCAATTTTGAACAATAACTTAAACAAACTTACGCACACACACTATTGATTGAACTCGCACAAAGGACATTTTTGTACATAACCAAATACTTAGTTTAATTTTACAAGCAAATCTTAATAACAGCTTCATACACGCTGAAACTTCACAAAAATACTCTACACAATCTAATTCAACCATCCTCATTTATCCAAAAATATTCAACCCAATTGTATATAAATCCATGTTATTGTTATACCTTTAATTATGTTTGTCTTCACTCTGAATTTTCTTGCATGATTTGTTTCCAATATTCCTTTTATCTCTTAATTTGTTGTGGACGAATGTTTAAGAACACTGACATCATAAATCCTTCTGATAACTAAAAATACATTCACCAGTCTGCAACAACCTACTCACTAATAAGGCTTTCAAAGAAAGAACAGATTCAAGTCTGGTCAAATACTTCCTCAAAAGGAAACACATAATATGCAACACAGAGTAGGATAAGAAGATGGATGAGGTTCAACATCAAATCTGTCCTTTGTCCTTCAAAGTCAAGACAGATCCTTGCTTATCATTGACAAACAGGGCAACCACACCAGATGGAAGGAAACTTCAGACTGCTCCTCCATGGTTGACCAATCAGCAATTGACCAAATCTTGCGAAGCCAGTACATGCACACCTTAACAACCCCTCTTCTCTGGCTAAGATTAGAACAGCCATCAAACATGAATTGTGTCAAAGCACCTGACAAGGATAGTGTTCCCACAGAAATGTGCAAAACTCTTGACCAAGTGTCACTTGAGTTATTCCAGTATGTTCCGTTTAGTATCTGCGAAGAAGAAATACCACTCGATGTTCAAGATACTACAACAATTGCCAGAATAAAGAATAAAGGCTTACACACTGTGGAACCACTGGGGCACCAGACTTTTCATCACCAGCAAAATTTTGACCTGCATCATTCTAAACAGATTTATTTCAACAGTTTGTGAAGAAAACCTCCCTGAATCACAATGCAACTTCCAGCCTGAATGCAGTAATGTTGATATGATTTTCACTGTAAGATAAATGCAGGAGAAATGTACTGTGGGTTATTGCAGATGTATGGATTTTAAAGTGACATGCTGGCATTTTGCGACTGATATTGACCAGCTTATATTTTCTGATTTCAGATCATGCAAGATAAATGTGTCTTCAAATTTCATGCTAATCCAAGAGTTCTTGTTGGTTCCAATTGGCATGGAAATGACTGCAAAAACACCCATCTTCCCAAATTTATAGACAAATCATACAGATGCAGGCTGGGATTTCTTCCTAGCCAATAAGGTTGGCCAGTACTCAGTCTCATCCGTCATATTTTTGTTCTTTCTTATCTTGAAATCAGAACACTGCGATAATGTGTCTGTACCGCTTTTGTGTGTTAACACCATTCTTAGTTTGTGAACTTTTTGCCTTATTATTGTTGCTTTACCTACTTTTGTCTTTCATATACATATTTGTATTATTTTTGCCCTGTTCTTTTCTTTTTGTTATTGTTTATTGGAAACTTTGTAAATTCTGTTTGTTAGGCATTTCTGCCAATTACATTTAACCATGTTCAATTACTCTACAGTTATAGCCAAAGTTTTAGGAGAATTGCCCAAACTTTGCAAAATGTATTAATTTGGTTTGATTTGTTTTACAGCATATCAACCTTTTCCAGGTTATTTAATGTCAAATTATGTCATTTTTATAAACAATAGATACATAGACATAAGCCCAGCTTGCACAAGTCAAAATGGTACACATAGGTACATCAAACATGTAGCTTCATTTCTTGTGGAGGTGTTACCCCTCTGCAGCCAATGTATTTTTACTCCAGCCAATAATGTGAGCAATAGCTATTGCTTTAATTTTTTAAGATGCTGAACCTGTACAGAATGATGTACATGCGGATATTTGTGTTATTTCCTTCTAGTGAATGTTTTGCTTTTGTGAAGTAGCTGCATAAAGTGGGAGCACTTTAGAATATTGTCCTAATGTTGTATTCATATTCTCTGCATCTTCACACTTCTGAAGTATGGTGGAAGAACTGTAGTTAGTTTTTTTTTACCTGTTCATCTGCTGTTAAATACTGGTGATTTTTAAGGTTAGAGGATAATTATTTCTTTAGAGAATGGTCGTTATACTGGCCATCATTTTACTGGAATATTATCCACGCTTTCCCAGATGTGATTTGTTTAGAAAAGAATCAAAATTAAAAAAAGCCACAACAAGAAAGCAAAGAAAGAAAAAAGAATTTGTCCAAACAAATGTATACAATGTGCAGAACAACTTAAAAATACTGAAATCAACAAGAATGTCTATGATGGGTTTCATTGTGAATGATGAAAATAAAGAAAAAGCAAATTTAAAAAAAAAAAAAAACACTAACCAGCCGCAGAGCCATGTTTTTCTCCTTTGATGTCTTTTTTGAAAGCATAAGAAATGGTGATGGGACGGTTGCATAAATATTGCCCATTCATGGCCTCTATAGCAGCATCTGATGCTTCAAAACTGGCAAAATTGATGAAAGCATATCCTTTGGAATTTCCAGTGTCCAAATCTCGCATAATCTGAAAGGTGTAAAAAAGCACAAAATCAAAATCTATACAATGAACAATTTTGTCTTTGAATTATTAACCCTTTAGATCATTCTCAGTACACTCATAATGTAGATTATAGATCAATGGTAATAGTAGTAGTACTAGAAGTGCTAGTGTGTTTTGTCTTTAAGATGAAGACAGTTTTTGAAAAGAGTAGACAGAATTTATTATTACAGATTATAAATATGGCTATGATTAATGTAGAAAGATTCATTTGTATTTGCTAATGAAATGTAATAGATTTGTAATAACTAGGAAACAGTCATCATGAATCCTTAATAAAAAGACCTCATTACTTCCTGCAGTTCCTTATATAAAAGGAATGCATGTTTTGGATTTTTAGACAAACTGACACATTCTTTTAAGTGTAGTAGTCATATGTATTTCTATCTGCATAACCATATATTTAAGCAACCTTTGGATTTCTCTGACTGCATTGACCAGCTGAGAAATTATGACTTAGTTCAACTAATTACCTCTCTCCCAAAAAATCTTACTATTAACTGAACCTTAATTTTCTGACATGCTCTGATGAAAGATATTTTTTGTACCAATATATCAGCTAAAAGTAAATGATCATTTTTATTAAGTTTTAAACTTATCTTTTGATAATTTGCTGTATTGGTCCTAAAAACTAGTCAACCCAATTCAGCATTCGAAATATTATTTGATGTTCATTGACTGGAATACCATGAATTGCATTATCATGTTATTATTGAACTGTTCTATAAGTGGATATACAAATTGAATTTAAGCATAGCACTGGATTACCCATGTTACAAAATGGAAAATTATAGTCATACAATTTTAGGAAAGTTTTCATTAGAAGGCAAAATATCAATGAAGAATATCATTCCTAATTTATACCTCAAGTTGCAACTTCTATTCCATTTATTCTTGCAAATAAAAAGCAAAAGTTCAGTTTTTCAAAAATACTAAGTGGGAGAAGCAAACTGTCTTAATAATTCACATTTTTTTCTTATAAAGTAATGACTTGCAGTTCAAAATTTCCCTGTGCACATTTTATTTAAGTAATAAAAAAAAAAGCTAATCTTAACCAAAATATAGAATTCCAACATCGGAAAGCATTAAAGATTATGGCATGTCACTTGCTATTAAGGAATTTACAAAGAAAAAAAAGGAAAATGTTTTAATGATCTTGCTACAAATAAACTTGAAAATAATATAGTAAGTATACAAGTGTAATGTGAGTAAGATTTCATAAGAATATGAGACTAAATTTTTCATATGCGAAATAATTGTTTATTCATTTCTGGACCATCAAGTTAATGTCAACAATAGTAGGTGTGTGGTTTCAGGGACTTTCTTTGATGGTTAGATATTCTTCTTGTGAGGATGTGAGGGACTCTAGCTGCCTTCACGTAGGTTAGGTGTTTATACAAATTCTTGTCATTTAACTCTCTTGTATGTGTATATCTTCAGTTCAGCTGGGTTCACTTCCTGTTTATGTCAATGTACCCACCAACATTCTTTAGACTTGATTCTGCAACTGGTCTGCCGGCGAATGGCGCACTGCACTATCTAACCCCCCTCTCGTCACTTTTTCTTTTGTTCACTACAAGCTATTTCAGCAGTTATGGCGAAGGTTTGCACAAGCAGCGACATTATAAAACCATTTTCTGGCCAGGGCGATGTGGTGGCATGGCTAAAAAAGGTTAGGCTGATGGCAAGACTCCAGCAGGTGGACGATGTGGCTAGCCTGCTACCATTATACTTGGAGGGGGACACACTAGCACTCTACATGGAAATGGAGGAGGAAGATCAAGGAGATATTGATCAAATCGAAGCCAGACTGAAGCAGGCATTTGCGGACGACGTGTTTTCAGCATACAGAAAGCTGACCATAGTCAGGTGGACCGGTGAGCGCGTAGACATCTACGCAAACAAAGTCAGGCAGCTTGTACGATTGGACAGATTCGGGTAAGCCGAGATGGAAAGGCTCACCAAACTAGCTTTCATCATGGGGTTCCCTGATGTGATCTCCCTTGAACTCCAACAGGCGCCGAACGTTGAAGCGCTGACTGTGAGTGCTGACAACAACCGGAGATGAAAGCCAGAACGTAGTTGCGGCTGTGCGCCCACTCCGTATTGATGGCGCGTCTCCCACCGAGAGTGGCCCACGCACCAGTGTGACATGCTTCAGGTGCAGCGGTAAAGGCCACATAGCAAAAGACTGCTGGAAGCGCAGAACACACTGTTATCAATGCGGGGAGATTGGACACTGGGTCCGAGACTGTTCAGGAAACGCTACAGGGGACATGGCATCAGCACCAGCCTTTCCCCCAACCAAGATGTAAATATGGCGCTCCTGGTGGCAAACATTCTTGTTGACAGAACTTTGTGTTCAGCGCTGATTGATACTGGCTGTTCACGGACAATTGTGGATTCAGATCGGTGCCAGTCTTGGAAGAGAGTGACAGTGGACATCTTGACTATTAGAGGCATGTCCCATCCATGTTGCGGTGTAGGAGTGGTAACTGTATCCACGGAGGAGGGCAGTTCAACCAAGATCAACGTGTTGGTGGTGCGTGGTAAACCACTGGGATTTGACCTGCTACTGGGGATTGATGCTATAACAGCATTGGGAGGCATTGCTGTTGGGCCAATGGGATGAGTACAGATTGGAAATGGGTGAGCAGCCAAATGTGCAGCCATTACTGTGGATGAACCCAACTTCACTGCCACCTTCAACCACCGGAGGCGATCCTGGACTGTGGCATGGAAGTGCTCGGAGAACTGCGCACCTGAAAGACTGCACAATGGGGTTTCTGAGTACCCGGTAGCAGCAGAGATCAGGGAGGGCTATGAACAGGAGCTCCACACTTGGATCAGCAGTGGCTGGCTTGTACCATACCCAGAAGAAAGACTGGGGCCTCCCCCTGATGGCCATACTACAGCAGAACAAGTCGAAAGTACGTCCAGTGATGGGCTTCCGGGAACTCAACCATCACGTTGACGCTTTCACAGCCAATGCAGACGTTTGTGCAGCTAAACTGCGCGAATGGTGGCAGAAGGGATCCAATGTGTCCTTGTTGGATCTCAGGAGAGCGTACCTCCAAATACGTGTCCACGAGTCACTCTGGCCATACCAGACCATGAAAATTGACGGGAGAAGATATTTCCTGACACGTTTAGGATTCGAATTAAACGTGGCTCCCCTCGTCATGAAGGTGATCATCAGCAATGTGCTAGCTCAGGAAGAAGCTGTGGGTCGTGTGGCATCTGCTTACATTGATGACATCTGTATCAATGAAGATGTCGTTCCAGCGACCCATGTTAAAAAACATCTGGCCCAGTTTGGGCTGGAATGCAAGGACCCAGAACAGTTGGAGGATGGTGCACGGGTACTAGGATTGGAGGTCATGATGGAACAAGGTAGATTGCGGTGGAGACAAGGAAGCGTGGTTCCTAACGCCCCCAGCGTCGTTATGTAATGGAAGGTGTTATCTCTGTGTGGAAGGCTTGTTGCCCACCTCCTAGTGTGTGATTGGCTTCGTGTGGCATGTGGAATGCTCAAGAGGAGAGCAAGTTCAGTTACGAAGGGCTGGGGTGACGAAACAATGGACGCCCACCTCCAGCGCATGGTGTCTGAGACCGTGAATTCTGTGCAGCGGGACGATCTGGCCTGTGGAGAGTGTGGTGCGTGGATGACCGATCTGGATGCCGTGTTGAAAGGCTTCAATCTAGCACTCCAGTGACAGAGCAAGACGCTACATGTAAAACGGATTCCGTTTGCATGTACCACTGTGTATCAGATACTCTGACTGAGAGAGCACGCGTACACACCAAGGCAGCAAACGAAATGCTCATCAGGAGGTGGTTGAACACTCTCAAGTAGCTTGTGGAAGAGTATCGGCTGACCGTGGACATGACACTAGTCTCTTCGGCTCTGAATATAGCTGATCGTCTGACAAGAGTACTGCAGCGATGGTTTGACGCAATGTAGACAAGTAATGGACCCAGGTCAATGATTGGCACCACCCATGTGGATGAACTGGACGCAGACCAAATCATGTCCATCCACAGGAACAGTGGTCACCCAGGAGTGCGGCACACTAACCACTTCGCCAGGAGAGTCTGCCCGTCAACGACAAAAGCAGCCGTTAGATCAGCTATAAGGACGAGTGAGGAATGTCAGTCCATAGACCCTGCACCACTCATTGGCAAAAGGGAAAGCTTGAGTTAAGCGGAAACTGGCAGAGACTGGGAATGGATATCACCCACTATGGTGCCCAGCATTTCTTAACGTTAACTGTGGTCCGTCAGGTTTTTCAATCTGGAAGCAGTTGGCAAGACAGGACTTGGCGGCCGTCATTCGCCAGCTGAAAGAAGTGTTCCTCGAGTGGGGCCAACCCCATGAGCTACTCACAGACAATGACCCAGCTTTCTGCAGCAGGGAATTCAGAGCCTTTGCGTGTGAATGGGCATTCAACTTGCGGTTCCACTGTGCATATGCCCCAGCTGGGAATGGTATAGCAGAGAGATGCCACCACACAGTAACATGAATCGTGTCCAGGATGCGCTGTTCCGTCCAGGAAGCCGTCTATTGGTACAATGTCACACCAAAAGACAGTACATCACCACAGACTGTGCCCGCCAACAGGATTCACCGATACGAACTGAGGGTGAAAGGGGTTGACGCCCTGACGATGTCTTCAGACCCCGGGAACAGCTCTTACCAGGTCAGAGATCGCGTGTGGGTAAAGGCACCAATAAGCTGATGCACCACCATGTTCAACAGAGGTCGGGTGACAAAAATGATCAGACCACAGTCATTTCTGGTCCCACCACGTTAAGGATCAACGCCCGTATCACGGTTACGGCGCGTCTGAGGAAGATTCCGATGACACATCTGAGAGCAGGGCGGAAACTTTGCTGCTTGACGAAGAAAGTACAGAATGCGTAGAAGCAGAGCCCTCCTCTGACAATCCACCTGAACGGGGAGTGAGAGCAGAGCCGCCCACCCTGCCTTTGCGAAGAAGCACCCATTGAAAACGACCACCGCCTAACTGCCACCTTTGTGATCATGAGATCAGGGATGGGTGTGGCGAAAGACATGACTTACCTCAGAGTTCAAAACGAGTGCGAACGTGTCTTGCTTACAGGGTAATGCCGAAAAGAAATATGGACGCTATCAAAGACACAATTTATGCGCGCCGATCTAGTCCAAAGTGAGACTATAACTGTACACATGCAAATTTCGACAGTGTCAGACGGGCATAAAAGTGAGGTACCAGTGGCACGAATCAGGTCGAGTCATTCGGCGGATTTTGTGCAACAGAGTTGGACGTGCGAATTGACTGGCGGACGAAGAGAAATTTGAAGTAGGCACGTCTGAGTTGGTGTCTGTTTCACGACTGCCCGGTGAAATGGCCGAGAAAGGGAAACCCGCAATCCATTTCCTTGGGACGACCGACGACGAATATAGAACACCTGGTCTGCCGGGAAACAGCGCACTGCACTCTCTAACCCTCCCTCTTGTCAATTTTTCTTTTGTTCACTACACATATATCTTTAAATATCTATAATAAAATAACCAAAAAAAACTGCACAGCAATTTGAATGTTTAAAAAATGGGTAGTTTTTTAAAATTTAGCAGTCAACAATTAAATTCTATGGACTAAATGTGATTTACCTTTGGTGTCTGTAATATTACTCCAAAAGCACTGAAAGTGTCATACAATAATTTCTCATCTACTTCTGGATCAAGATTACCAATAAAAATATTAGCACCAACATCCAGATTCTTCTGATGAGCTGAGGCCTGTCAAAAAAGGAGATAAAAAAGTAAATGTTCAATATGCCACATTGAAATCAACAGGGGGAAATTGTCTTATTTGTAACATTTTTCAAGAACAGATAAATTACAAATATAAAAGAATTTATATAAAATAGTTTCCAATCCAAAAACAAATTATTAATAGACCAGCCAGAAAGACTCATTTTGATAAAATTTAATTTTGTCTGTGTAAACTGTAAGCAGCATCTGCTGCCACTTTTTCTCAAGCAAAACAAAATTTATAAATTTGTTAGCTGACCAATAATATAGTAGGTACTGAAAAATTCCAGAAATTAAAACATGTATATCAAACATTTGTGATATGAATGAAAGACAAAAAACTAAGAGTGTGTGCTCAAAACTTCTCAGCCCCACAAGGGAAACTTTTCAAAAATATTCTGAAGTTTGGTCATTTAGTCAAGTTTTGAGAAGTGGGTTGGGCTAAGAACTTTTCAGCACTTCTTCATATTTTAAATGGAAACTATTTTGAGAGGAAGTGAATCATTTATAAGTGATAGTGACAATGTGGTTTTGTATAAATCAATATCTTCTTTTTTTCTTTCAAAATAAAATAAGTCATTTTATGTTTTTGGCAGAAACACATATGAACATTGTTATATTTGTGTGCTCTAAGGACAAAAATTATCACTATGACATGATATGCATTATTATAAAATTTTTATGTTGTCTTTCCAATTTTCGAGTGAGGTGTTCATTTTTTTGTTCAGAATTGTGAGTAATCAGTATGTTAAGCAAAACGTATTTGACTAACTTAGATTATTGAAATTAGAATTTAAGTCAGTTAAAGGTGATGTCATCTGCAATGGTCAAACTTGTTTACTGAATGAATTTTGGACAGTTTAACAATTTTAATCCTGATGTAAAGTACTTCAGGTGGAAATTGGAAAAGTATAAAAAGTTGAATAAACATATCTTGTTGGTGTCATAATATTTGTGCACTAAGATGACAAAACAGAAACCAAATTTTTATGACGCAATACAAACATACAGGATTCAAGAGTAATTTTAGAACACAGTATGTGATAAATTCAAAAATAAAATGTTGCACTTTACCTTATTGACTCGTATAGGCTTCCCATAGAGTTTTATCATGTTCATTATTTTGATAGCATAATCAGCATCTTCCTCTCCCATGAACTCAATAAAACCATAACCCTGGTGACTCTGTGTCACTCTGTCTTTTGGCATATGTACATTTACTATAAGAAATCAAGAAAAAAATGATTAAATATTTGCAATCATATTGTTACTTTTAGTTCAAGCTGAAAATTTTCCCAGTAACAAGTACAAACAACTGTAACAACCAACCTTGATATTTTTTCCTTGCACAAAATTTTGTGCAAGCATTTAGGCGTTAACTTAGGTACCTCCACGAAATCGCTAAAAATATGGCATAGCATGATGAAAAAGACACCAAAATTGACTAAAACAAAATTTTATCGTCTAAATGCTTATGTTATCATGAAGAGGAAAGACCAAAGTTTTTTTTCTTTATTTTTAAAAATTTTCTTTCTTTTTAGAACATTCTAAATTTTGATTAAAAAAACATTGTTTATCTTTGTATCACCGTCACTAGTAAAATAACATATACAATTTTTAGCACGTTTTTTTTGTATGACACCCATTATTTTTGGAAATCTTGCAAAAATAAAAATTGTCGGATGTTAATGAAACATTCAGAACGTATTCACAGATGATGGAAATTATTATAAATATGTTTTTTTTTATTATAGTCATGGCAGAAATATTTTTTTTATTATATTTCTTACCCCACCCTAACTAATTTTAGGAAAACTCTAGAAATTCGCTCGCGTCGGGTTTAGTGATTACAATAGTTAAAAGCACAAGGCTTTGAAGAATGCAAATCATGTTTTGTTTTTTTTTAATTGGACCCATTGTACCTGAAAATCAGCTCTGAATTGTAACATACAAAACTCAATAAAACGAATATATTATTTAATTTCAAATGCTTTTATTTGCTTTTCTAGTTGTTTTTATGAATATGGACAATATTTTCTGAAAGGAAAAAAAAATTTTCGATGAAAAATGAATTTTTAATACAGTTATTTGTTATTTATTTAATTATAATAGATTTTTACATTAATTTGTTAAAATATTGTAAAATTACTTAAAAGCCGCATCGGATTTCCTAAGTGTCCGTATGAGATAGATCTTTTTTTAGCGCTTTGTAAATTGTATCGTTTTGTGTAATCAGAAGACAGGAAGTAATTAAGAAATGTAATTTTGTGTTTATAATCGGGCTCTAATTATAAAGTACGGAAGACCAACGAGAATACAATTAAGTTGCGTTATTTAAGTTAAACATTGTTCTCCGCTGTTAAGGCCTTTAATTTTGCGAAACACGTGTGGAAAAGTTTATTTGATTTTTCAATTTCAACTGAGAAGGGTACCTAAAAGTATCAGTATCATCTTATGAAATTTATATGATCTTATTTTTATATTAATCTCAGTTATGGCATTTTTTCCATAAATGAAATCTCAAAATTAATAAAATGAATGGAAATACAGATAACACAGTAAAATGTAGTAAATGTACATAAAATTATAGTATTTTATGTACACTTCTGATAAAATTTCACGAGAAATGTAACTATAAATTAATTAGATACTTTTCTTATGAAATTTAATCTCATTCGTAACAGTCTTTTTTAATTTCTTTATATTTTCCATAAAGAATCATAAACGTAAAGGTAAGTACAAAAAAAAAAAAAAAAATTAGAGCGCTGAAAGTTTTCCTTAAAAATAATGAGGTAAATAATTTGATCACTTAAATGTAAAATATGTCACTTTTCTCCTTCCGTAGAACAAATTATCCTTACGTAATCCATCAATAGGTCATTCAACACCTGTCAAATGAGGCGAAAGTTTATGACCGGCTTTGATTTATTTTCAAATTACATCTTTTCGGCGCAAAAGTTAAACTTGGTTCAAAATATTTTAAATAAACATTATAATTTCTGATTTTCTTAAAATAAGTTTTTAAAAAATGATAATTAATATTTAAAAAATTTCAAACTGAGATTTTCAGTGATTCTATGAAATGGAAAAAAAATGGTCAATTTTGCTGACTAAAAAAAAAAAAAAACAAGATTTTTAACGAAATTTTCAGACGTGTTAGGAACGATTAACAAATGTAAAAAAATACCACAAAAATACTTTGATCTTTCCTCTTAATAATAACAAACATTTAGACGATAAAATTTTGTTTTCGTCAAGTTTGGCGTCTTTTTCATCAAGCTATGCTCTTTTTTTAACATTTCGTGGAGGTACCTACATTAACTATTTTAAATTTCTGTTATAGGAACTGACATAATTTTTGTTGTATGTCAGTAATAGTTAAATGTAAAATCTATTATATATGTTTATACATTTTGCAGAATTCATTTATGCACAACAGTACTTTCCTTTAATAATGGAATTATTTTTATCATTGGATTTTATCAAAACATACAAGCAAGACAACTTTTGATACATAGATGATGTGATAAAGCTTTTAACTAGAAAAGGTTTGCATCTGATCAAAGCCTTTTCCAAAATCAAACAATTTATGAATTAATACAACTGAGAAAATTAAGGTCTATCTGATACTGATACAAAGGATCAGTAATTAAGACATTTTATCTTCAGAACAATTTTGGTAAGTATATTCCCAGGTGCATGTTGTAGTAATTCATTGATGACATCAGTATTTTTTTATATGCCCTACACTCGGCAAAAGGAACAATTCACAAAGTGTTAAAGTTTTGTGATAATATGGGAAATCCACAAATAAGACTATGTAAAAAAGCAGCACTTGTGCTAACTTTTGTTGTAAATGTGGAATTCTTTTTCCAGATTACAAAAAAGAACTGAATTTCACAATTATTTACATGTAGATCTAAATAATGAAAACTTCTCATCCCTGAATTTCACAATTTAGTTATAGTCTTTTGATAAACTTGCCACTTGCATTATTTACATTACTCGGACTGATATCCTCATCTTCATTGCTATATTCACAATGTTTCTTCAGGTGATTGGAATTTTGAACCAAACTCTTTATTTTGTCCACTGGGTTAGATTGTTCTAGTTCCACATGCCATGCCTCTTCCGGATGTCTCAGTCATTTCCCTTTAACTCAACTCTCCAAGTTTTAGTTTCTGCTGTGGCCTGGTATTAAACTCACAACTCTCTGGGTCTAGTCATTGAATCTAACCAATGTCTTTATCCACTGGGCTTTGTGTCCTTGAGGACATCTGTGTATGAAATTTTGGGATTTATAAACCTAATATCTTACCCTCATTTTTTTACTAGTGCTTATATTGCAATTTTTTCTGTTATTATTATTGTATTTTTTACCAGAGCTTATATTGCAATTTTTGTTGTTATTCATTGCTTTTCTCTAGCACTCCTTATTACTGGTTCCCATATTGTATTCATTTCTATGCTTGGTCAGCACAGGATATTTTTGTGGCCTAGCATATGTGCTGATTCCTTAAGTTTTCATATTTCCCAGTGATGCGCTCTGTCTATTATTCCAACCTCATCCATCAGGATGCAGTGATCTCCCTTTTCCCTCCATATGTGGTCAGCTATAAAGGGTTCAGTTTGAAATTCCAATCACCTGAAGAAGGCTGGAGTGTACAACAGGTGAAACGCTGTGAATACGGGAATGAAGATGAGGATAACAGTCTGAGTAATGTAAATAATGCAAGTAATCATAATACCTCATCTCAGAGATATAGACAGTTATACATGCCACTTTTATTTTTGAGAAGTGGTTACTTTCATATTGATCTAATTCCATAGAGGATAATATGCTTCTTTTCTCATCTATAAACATATGGATCATGCATTGGTTTCTTATGAGCTGTGCAAGTTATGCTGAAAATATAAAAAATGGAACTAATAACAAAATCATTTTTTCTTTATCAAATATTGATAAACTGTAGCCGATGTGATTTTGTCTGACATTCTGAGAAGATATGAATATTACAGGAAAAGATTTACATGACAAACTTACCCACAGGTCCTGCTTGTAGAAATAACTCCCATAATATGGCTTCTGTTACCTTCTCATCCAAGCCTCCCACATAGACTGTAGCATCTGCAATGAGAAATGCAAATAATTCAAACACACAAAAATACACAAAACCAAATCTTGTCCATATTTTGATTTCTTTCCTACTTATTGACGCAACACTTAAAAATCACTTTCTACTCTGTAACACAAATACAAGCTATAAATTTGGTGGTTTTTAGTGTTTTGATACTGCAAATACATATTATTATTATTATCTGGAAAATATATGAAGGTAATTATTCTACAATACCCACTATAATTTAATGACATCAAATTGAGTAAAATAAACCAAAAAATTCAGCCGCTTTTGTCTGAACAAGCTCAAGGAAGTAGAACAACTTTTAAATTGTGCAAAAAAAAAGTATTTCTATTCAACACGGTTCCCAATGATTTATAGGAAGATTCAATCCATCAAAGCACTATTTCTTGTGTGAGAGTGGATTAGACAGAATGAGCTTTTTCAAAATATCTGTAGTTTCATAAACTAATGAAAAGGATTAGTAGCACCAAAAAACAACACTCAATCCTTGACAAGTCAAGAAAATTTGGTATCTAAAATAAAGTCCCTAATATGAACTAGGCAAAGTGGGGTGACAAAGCCATACGGTGCTATCACTGTGACAAACTGGGCCATATATCACAGAAATGTCCGGAGAAACGGATCAAGGGAATAGACATCAGCACCAGTCTCATTCCTCACCCAGATATAAACGCTGAACTGCCTGTAGTCAATATTGGTCAAAGGGAAATGGCATTCAGCTCTCACTGACTGGTTGCTCTTGGCTGATCGTTAGTGCAGAGTGATGCTGGTTGTGGACTGGAAAGCACATATATGTAGAGATGATCAGTGGCAGAATGTGGGCATGCTGCGGACAGTTAATATCAGCACAGACAGTGGCAACGCAGCCAAGGTTGATGCCCTTGTGGTGCATGACAAACTTTGAGTTACTTGCCAGAATAGATGTGATAACTGCATTAGGTGGCATCCATATCACACAGACTGGAACTGTATGTTTCTGCAGCAAAGAAACACCAATATGTGCATCTTCCCATGACACCATGAGTCCTAGTCTGGTAATGGAAGTACATCAATGTAGTGGGCATCCGGGAGTATGGTGTAGCACATATTTTGTGAGAAGAGTGTTCTTCTGTGACAAAGGCCATGGTAAAATTGGCTATTGGGACCTGTGGGAGTGCACAAAAATCTTGTGCCAGTCCATTGGAAAAAGTGCAGACTTGGAGTAAACAGTACTTGGTACTGGCTTGGCATGGATATCACTCACTACCACAGCAGTCATTAGCTGACACTAACAGATTGTGGCCCATCATGGTTTCTTGTGTGGCAGCCGTTACATTGAGTATCATACATCAGGTGGAGTCTGTTTTCTGTGAGAGGAGACCACCACGTAAGATACTCACAGACAATGACACCATATTCTGCAGCAGGGAGTTCCGGGTCTTTGCCTATGGATGGGATGTGCATTTGTGATTCTGATGTGCACATGTTCCAGCAGGAAATGGAATAATAGAGTGATGTCACAAAAGTGTCAAGAGGATTGCAGCCAGGATGGCGTGTAGTGCTGAAGAGGCCACTTACTGGTACAATGTAACCCCCAAAGATGACACCCTACCACTGACTGTGACTGCAAATCAAGTCTACAGATATGAAGTTCAGCTTAGAGGGATTGATTCAGTACCTCCAACAATGTCTGAGGTGGGCCACGTGTACAAGGTGGGAGACCCTGTGTGGGTAAAGGCCCTACACAACCAGCATACAACTTTCAGACATGAATGAATGACTGGACTTGTTAGTCCGCAATCAGTCTTAGTGGATGGAATGCCCCGCCATGTCAGAGACCTTCGTCCTTCCCAGAGTTCATGATTTTCAACAAGAAATGAAGATATGTCTGACAATGAGAATTAAATCCTCATGAGGATGGATAGGCCAGGTGATCCCAGAGGAAAAAAATCACAAGAGGACAAGATGGAGGAACATGAACCAATCCCACTTCGGTGAGACACTTGGTGAAAGGGACCTGCTCCAAGCTGTCGTATCTGTGATTAGGGGGCCTGTGGTGAATGTGCGTCAGTAAAGATGCAAAAGAGTCCTTGGATTGTGTAGTGACTACTCCGATTTACCATGCCCACAAAATACTCAGTTATAATTGGTTAGAAAATAAGTACTGTTTACAACATGACAATTTACCTATCGTAGTATCCACACAAAATTTTTTGCCATGACTTTGCCTAACTTGGTTTTGTAAAAAAAATCAGTGATTGGTCAATTTTTATCCAATCGTGTATTTTAGATATTCCTTTCGACATTTTTTCCACTTCTCTCTGGAGCCTACCCCAAAAATATTTAAACAGTTCGTACTCCAGAAATAAAGTAGTAGAACAATAAATCAGCAGAACTCAGCAAAGCATGTGTATCTACATTCTTCTACTCACGCACACACAGACACAAAACTACCATTACAAAACACTGTTATCCTTTTTGTACAAACTTTTCATTCTTGAATTCAAATCTTATTTGTTCACTGAACTCTGAACATTTCAACAAGAAAATTCTTAAGTACATTATTCCTATATTGTATCAGATATCAGTACAAGGGAAGCTACTTTTCTCTCCCTAAATATTGATACATAAGCACAATTGTTGTACTCATTGATTTTCAATATATATTTTATTGTTGAATGCAATTTGATCTCTTGTTCTTTTTTCCTTGTGTTTTTGCAAATTTAAATGAATGTGCTCTCACTAAAAACACAGCCTCACTAACAACCTCATTAACAATTTTAAAACAAATCTGAACAGCACACCACAATTACATGCAGACGTTTGTCAACACCAGTTACATCCAGGTTTTTCAAGTTAGCAGCAGGACAGTTTAACACGTCTAGCTAGATATGGGCCTCTCTGCAACTGGTCATGGTCGGGGTTTTTGTAAGATGCTTCATGCCAATAAAAAATTCAGTGGTTGTACTATGCATGAAATCAGATTATACACAAGTATATATGGTATTTAAAATTTAATTTTTTTTAATCAATAATACTTACATAAGCAATTAAAACTATATATGACCGTGTTCTAACTAATAAAATTAACGAAGATTTATAAAATCAGCATTTAGGTTATATTTTATGAAAATATCAGTAAGCAAATACAAATTTAACATTCAAGAATAATTTCACTCGGAAGTATTCTGTGAGGGTTAATTGGATGTTGAGTTGTTATTTTTATTTTATATCCCTAAAATTTACAAGATGAGAATTCATATTTGTGATAAAAACTGAATGAAATTTTAACTTCTAAGTTCATTGCAAAAAGAGCCAAAATGTTAAGATCGCTGCTTCGTTTGATTTAATCAAATTTATAAATCAATGCTTCTTAATTTTACTAAAACGTTATTTTAACATATTGTTAAAGTTTCAAATTATACAAAAAAAAAAAACAATTACTAGAAAATATTTCTAAGTCCTACAGATTTCTACTTCATATACACTTTTCTTTTGTAATGAACAAGGGTTTTTTTTAAACTTCTGTCCTTCCCAAAGAAAATCTTGTTTAGTCAAGCAGAGAACTTTTCAGCGCCTTTCTTAATTTTTTTTTTTTAAATAGAATTGAAATCTATTAACTTTTTAAAATAATGACAAATTATCAGAAATCAATTAGAAAACATTTAAACGTACGTACAATATTTCACATCGAAAAGTTTAAATTTTTTTCAGTTTCAAAAAAGAATGCAAATAAAAGTTATATTTAGAAATTAGTTTTAAATAATAAACAACATCGACGATTTTTATAAAATTTTATGCAGGATTCAAGAAAAGTTATCTCAACAGTCAACAAAACAAAACTCAAAAAGATATTTTTTTAGTTAGTAGTTCTTTAGCGCAGTTAGGAAAGAATATTGTTCATTTCTCTTGAGTTAAACAAATGAAGGTAATAATGTCATAGCTTCTATATTCGTGGACGTTAAACAATATAAGAAAATGATAGAAAAATATTTTATTGTTTGCAAGTTGTTTCAAAGAAAAATAGCACATTGTACCGGGTAGGGAAACTGATAGTATTTTTAAATAACGTGGAACTGTCTCAAACTATTTCAAATTTTATTGTACATCTAGATTGAACTATTACAATCAAATACAAATAGAAAATGTTTAATTAAAATACTTTTATTAATATTCAAGATGGTACAATCACATCACAAATAAATTATACAAACCTTGATTCCTTTCAGCAATCGGCCCAGCTGCCATGTTGAAACGTAAAGATGAACGTATAATAATTAACTGCAGAATTCGTTGTGGGTAATATTTGTTATGAACCTGAACTGAATACAACTTCAATTCACATGCTAAATTTCTCTTATTATTTAATTTATGTTCATTTAATCGAAATAAAATCATAATCTTAAATAAATTGATATTAAGACTATTTTTATATTTACAACTGAAATAATTTAATTAAGATTCTTTTTTAAATCATTTAACAACACCTAAAAAACCTTTTAAAATTTTGAACTGCCATGAAAATTTAGATTTTTCAACGAATTAAATTTTAAAATCTTTTTAAATCAAAAGAAAAATATTGATAAATAAGAAGTGTGAATAATTGTCATCAGTAATTCACACTTTTATTTTGAAAAGCACTGGATTGAAACCGATTTTGTTATTTTCTGATAATTTCATCTTTTGTTAATTAACAACAACGGCATTATTAGATTTTTTTTTTTAAATTTTCTCGCACGAAACAGAAAATTCTGATCTTCAAAATGAAACAATTAAATTTCAGAACAGATTTAAAGTGAATTTTCACTTAATAGACATCAAAATACAATTTTTTCAGTCATGACTTATTAACAAATTCAAAGCGCAAGAGTTTGCATTTAAAAGAAAAAATATTTATTTCTTCTTACACAGCAAGCAGAAAATCTTTGTCCCAAATGCAAATATAATTGTTGCGGATTTATATCAACTCATAACAAAGAAAAAGGTCTTTAAATATAAAAATACAAGATATTTTTACTTTCGTGATTAATTTCTTACAACCCTTTGCTTGTTTGTTAAGATGAAAATGTGATGTTTTTGCATGTATGTATGAGAAAGTAGAGGCAATGGAAAAAGTGAGGAGGAAAATGTAAATGTCACGTAGCTTGGTGAGGAAAACGGATGAATGAGTATATAGGATATAAACTCCTATATTTTACAGCCAATAAGTGAAGCACAAACAAGTAAGAGACGCCTACAAATAAATTTTACTAAATTCAGTACATACAATTCTCTACAAACAGAGCTCCAAATTAAATAAGTGGTTTCTGAAACCTGATTGGATAGGACAAGTCACGTGATGTCCTTTCTCCGACGTCCGTTCATTTGGACTCCAAATGACCTGGAAAAGAGTGGGGCTCGAGTTACTACATACATTCCCGCGCAAGACTCAGATAGTGATTCGGAGCCGAGCATCGGCTAGCCATAGCGATAAAAACAGCTCGCCAGAAACAGTCAAAACAGTCAGCGTTTAGATCTGCAAAAGGAGCAGTCAGCGAACAAAGGCCTGCCTCGACACACGTTACCATGTCAACGCGTCTCTCAGCGATGCTTTTTTTTTAGACTGAAATACATCCAAAGCTGTGACGAAAGTAAGTCCTGCCTCCTCTCTCTCTCTCTCTCTCTCTCTTTGTTCACCGCGTTTAAAATTACTTTTATCGCACGCAATCAGTCAGACGTCACACACGTTTCATTAGCGTGTGCTTCACGCACACACACACACACACACACACACACACACACACACACACACACACACACACACTGGCGTACATATCATTTCGAACTTTGCAGACTCACTTGCAACAAAACCACTTTGAACTTTGCAGATTCACTGGCGACAAATCAAACTATTGGTCTCTTCATGGCCACAACAAAGCACATTGTGTTTTAATATGGAAATATATGTATTTGCATGTATAAATGTTATTGTCATATTTAGCTTGATGTTCTTTTTCTGTGAAGATCATTTCTTCGCGTTGTTTATAATTTTGTTTTGTATTTGTAGATTTTATTTTTCCATCTGAAATCCAGGCAGACTGACCCCACAAGTAAGAGAATTCCTTTTAAACTGAGCGTCTTAAACTGGTGCATCTGTCTGGCTTTACTGATTTGTCCGGCTAGAAACTTTGCTTAAATACCCTTCAAAAGGATTGTGGTAAGTGCCAGAAAGACTTGGTAATTATTTTATCGGAAACTTTGGAAATATAACGAACTGACTCAAGAGTATAAAATAAATAATATATATATTTATTTATTTGATTTAGATTAGAGTCCTTTGATATTAATAATATGTTCATTTATAAACATAAGCAGATAAACATAAATGGCAACGCTTTCTTTTGATATGTCCTCGTTTGGAAACGCGACAGACCACCCACTAAAATGACCCACTATTGTCAGAAAGTAGCTGAATCAATTAGCATTGGGAAGAGGCCCAACATAAGGTTGGAGGTGACCTTTTACCAGATCACAAAAATAGTTGTATTTCCGAAAGGAACCGGTAATTTATTTAACCGGTAATTTACTTAACTGAAGTGAAGTATCATTCTGAACGTTTAATAAAGTATAATCTTCCTCCTGTTCTTTGGTAATTCTCTCATAACTTACGACATTTGAATCAACTGTTGCAATTGTTGATCTCGAAAGAGTGTCGACTACAATGTTTTCATTGCTTGTGATATAACGAATGTCTGAGGTGAATTGTGAAATATAATAAAGGTGACGCATCTCGCATGGTGAATATTTGTCTGGGTTAATTTGCTAGACATATGAGAGTGGTTTGTGGTCAGTGTATATGATAAAATATCAACTGCCGAAAGTGTTTTAATAATTTGCAAGATGTTCTCTTTTGCGTTGTATTCAGCTTGACAGAAAAGAAGGAAATAGGTTTTTAGCTTCACCCTTTCTAATTCGATTGGGTACCTCGGCGTGGTGCAATGGTTAGCAAGTTTGTCTCATTATCACAATTACGACTGAGTAGTGAGTTCGATCTTCACTGGTTGTCCCATTCTTTCGGCTTTGTGTCACATCTAAGCTTCGTCACCTTTTCTAATCTGATATGCAACAGCCCAACAGCTTCTGACGATGCAGATGTTGTGAGTGTGAAGTGAGTGTTTGGTTCCACGCTTAAATAACTTAATTTCGTAAAAGTTGCTAGGGCATTCTTAGTATCAGCTGAAGGCGTCTAGGGTAGGACATTGTAATATGATTTTTGCATTTTTACTTTTATTGTTTTTTTTTTAATAAATTGGTAAGAGAGAGTAACATTGTTGAAAATTTCGGTATAAATTCATGATAATGTAGTGGAAAGTTTGGTGGTTACTATTTATTTAATGGTGTTGGCGGCTCAAATCAATCCATACAATTTTTTTACTCTATGAATATGTTAAGCAAAATGCAAAAACAACAAGAGAAAACAAGAAACATTTGTGATAAAAGACAAAAGGCAAATATTTGAATAACAAGTAATTTTCAATATATTTTTGTAATGAAAATATTTTACAAAAATGTAGTGGATTTTTTTTAGGTGAAATCTTGTTAGTTTAATTTATGCTGAACTCAAGTTTGGTGAAAGATTAAATTTTGTTATTGAGTTCTGATTTGAAAGGATGTTCGTTAGAATCTGTTATTGAAAATTCTGTAAATTAATTGCAAGAGAAAAATTTACATTTAAGAATTTACTGTTCATGTAAGTAGTAAATGTTTGTAAAGTGGAATGCAATTTTGTGATCAAAGAAGTTATCGACCGTTGATTGTTTTGTGTAATACAATGTTCTTGAATGTTGAGAAATAAAGTTGATATATCTGTCTATATTTCTGAGATGAGGTATTATGTACATTATTTACATTATTCGGACTATTGTCCTCATCTTTGTCGCCATGTTTATCACAACGTTTCGGCCACTTTATCCACTGTGCCATGTGTCCTCAAGGACACATGGCACAGTGGATAAAGTGGACAGTGGATAAAGGCGTTGGTTAGATCCAGTGACAGGACCCAAAGAGTGTGAGTTCAATACCCAGTTAAGGCAGTGGAGGACTTTCAGAGGGAAATTAACAGGAGATAACTGATAACTGACATCCATTAAACATGGCACGTGGAACTAGAACAGTCTACCCCAATGAGTGAAATAAAGGGTTCAGTTCGACATTCCAACCACCTGAAGAAGGCCGGAGCGTACAACGGCCGAAACGTTGTGATAAACATAACGACTAAGATGAGGACAATAGTCCGAATAATGTAAAGTTGATATGTTAGCAGAAATTTGTTTAACTTCTGCGTAAGGAATTTGGTGAGTGAATGGGAATAGAGTACACTGGTGACTTTTTGGTGACTGAGTGTGAGTATCGTTAAGTTTGTATAATGTTCATATGGATGAAGCACTTAAGATTGTGTGACGAGAAGTTTAGTTGCAATTCGTTTGATGTCACAATGCTCACTGACGAGTTTCTGTTTTTATTTGCTTCGGGTGGCTCAAAGAGAGTTGGCGCGAACTTGGATTTCAGTCACGAGCTGTAAAATTAGTTAAGCGTGGGTGGTTAGTTACGTCTACTTGTATATTTATTAACCAATGAGGGCTCGAGATTTTTTTGAAAGTGTATGAAGTTGAAAGTGTTCTGTGATCCACTTTTTGCACAGATTTGGCCAAACTATTTTTAGGTTTTGGAATAATGTAGAAATTTCTACAATAATTAATCAAGCCAATAAATCGACGTACTTGCCTGAGTAATGTCGACCGTGGATAATTTTCTATTGCGGTGATTTTCTCTGGTGAAAAATTTTTTTGTCTTTAAAGATGCATTTGCTGACGTTTATTTTGAGTCCGAAGTGTTGTAGTCTATCTAAGACTTGGTGTAAGTGGTCATAATGTTCCTGTTCGTTTTTATTTGCAATTAAGATATCGTCTATGTATGCGAAAGTAAAAAGTAAACCACGTAGAACTTCGCCGATTAATCGTTGGAAAGTTTGCGTTCCGTAGACCGACTGTCATTTTAAAGAACTCAAATAAAACAAAGAAAGTGGCCATGGCTGTCTTGGGTATCTCCTTTTCTGCCACTGAGATTTAATAATATACCTTTATTACGTCCAATTTTGTAAAAATCAGTGTCCCTTGTAAGCTCATTGTAAAATCATGGCTGTCCGGGATCGCTGTTAACATGACGGATATCTCCGCATGGGTGTCAGGCAGTGACGTCTGGTTTTGGTACTATGTGTAGTGGTGATGACCATGGGCTTTTGGATAGATGTATTATACTGAGATCTAACATGTATTGGAATTCTGCCTTTGCAATTTTATATTTCTCAGGA
Organism: Acanthosepion esculentum; assembly: GCA_964036315.1. NCBI lineage: Eukaryota > Metazoa > Mollusca > Cephalopoda > Sepiida > Sepiidae > Acanthosepion > Acanthosepion esculentum. Next base: position 345,047 of record OZ038499.1, on the reverse strand, counting down.
CTCAGTGATACCAACATATTGAGATCTCTGCGACGTTAGCATTGAAAATTGCATGGAGCTGTTAAAACCACGTTTGTACGTTAGTAGAGTTATTTATTGGCAAATTGATAGTCAGTATAGCCTGTACAGGGTCGGTAATTGTACTTGTAGCCATATTTTCGTCCGTGATGGAGTTCCTCGTCTGTAATGTTAAAAAATTATTAACATTTTTTCTATTGTTTGTTTGGGTGTGTGCTTGTTTCTCACGTCGGTTGGTGACCAATTTTGTTGCGGATTTGAATCAACCCAAAACAAAGAAAAAGGCGAAAAATCTGTTTAAATATAAAAATATAAGATATTTATTTTCGTGTTTTTACATCTAATTTTTTCTTAGCATTTCTTCACGTGTATGTGTGAGAAAGAAAAGGTAATGGAGAAAGTGAGGATGAAAATGTGTCACGTAGCTTGGTGAGGAAGACGGGTGAATGAGGGAATTTATTTTAAGTCGGGTGTCGTGAACTGTTACTATGTGTCTCTCCTTACTGATTTGTCTGTCTAGAAACTTTGCTTAAATACCCTTCAAAGAGATCACGAAGCATATTTTTATTGATGGTGTGAACGCGATCCGTTTATTAATCAGAAGAATTTAAAAATTACAGTTATTTTGTTCTTGTTAACTTTAAACACAAAGAAAGAAAAAAAAATTAACCCTGCAGAGTTAAATAGGAAACTTTTATATTGACCTTCCTTTTATTTAAATCTATGCATAATTTAGACAATTACCAAATCTAGCTTGTCTTTTGACGTCTGTTACCGCCATATATAAGGTATAATTGATTTGCGTGTATATTGGCCTTGTGTAATGATTAAAAAGAAATGCACAAAGTGTTGTTAAATACAGAATAAACCTTTACATACACAGTATAATAATACTGAAGGATATGGTGAAAGTTGAAGTTTTAAGAGTTTAAGCGTAAAAGTCTGGGTGCATCAGAGAGATAGAGAGAGAAAGAACCCGGGCGGATATAAACAAATATGTATTTATGTATCTAAATGCAGTAGCCGCCACTTGACCACTTGACCATGTGATGCAGTAAGGTATGTTTGTTTTTAATGTAGCAAGGACGATTTAACCGTCTAAGGTTGCCAGTTAGTCGTGCAAATGTATTTCATTTTTGAGTATGTTACAACGATCACAACATCGGAGAATGGGTGAAATTAATTTATTGACTCTACTTTTGGTTGATTTTTCTATAGATCTGTTTCGAGAAGGGCGTTCTGCTTCTCATTAGCTTGTGGCTTATATCCTGGTTGTGAATGATTTCTGATTGGTTAGTTGAACTATCTGTTTTTAGAAATGGTGAAATTTTGGTCTCCTTGTTATTTGTTTATTTCTTTTCTTACATCCTGGTTGTGAAAGATTTCTGATTGCTTAGTCAAACTAAGGCTTTGTTCACCTGGTGAGTTTTATTAGCCATCTGTTTTTAGAGATGGTGAAATTTTTTTTTATTTCTCTATCACCACAGTGTTTCTGACCGAATTTAATTTAATCCAATCATTCTTAATAAATCAGGTATTCATTACCTGATTTATTAAGAATGATTGGTCATGTTGAATGGCTACGCTTCTATAATTATTTCACATTAATGCATGAGTCCCGCGTGGCTCTATTCTTGAACCTACATTATTTCTTATCTTCGTCAATGACTTTTTCGATATTATCAGTTCCCAATTAAGATTTTGAGAGCTAATTAACATTTGATAAAGAAAACTCGTCTGGTTGACTATTACTACCGAATAGTGTGTTTCATCCTTATTGGGTGTCAATATACTTGTGGCCTATGTCTAAATTAAACCAAACTTAGTAAATGACAAGAGTTTATAGTAACCTATTTAGCATTACCGCCCCATTGAAGGTCACTTTTAATAAGCCATTTCTGACATATTATTCATTCGAACAAGCTCGGATATTCGTGAGTCTATCACCCCAACCATCACGGTATTGTATCAAGGTTGGCATCCTGTCTCATTACATAGTTGGTCAATGTAGGTGGTTGCTTGGCAACTAAGCCGTCTTGTGCCATGTCTAGGTGTCCAAAGCAGTAGATCACTCGCAAGTTCTTGTTTTGCTCACTAGCAGTGTCCTGCAAAGCACATTCTGTGTCCACGTAAGATTTTTTAGAAATATCAGATATGTATCCATAGAGCTGTGATTTAGTTGGATATTGTCTCCAAGATATGTTAATTATAGCTCTCAGTATCTGAGTGTAAGTTTCATCAAGCTTAGACTTTAGGGTTTTAGTTAATATCCAAGCCGTGGCATCGTACATTAAAACCAACTCTACAATGACGTGAAAGAAGTTGTTTGAAGTTGTCTGGTAGATCAGATTTCCAGATTACATCCATTTCATTCCAGGCAGCTCAGGCTTTAGGTTATTCAAATTTTCACATACTTTTCAATAGAATTTGTCTTGCAAGTAAGATATGTAAAATATTTGACAGATTTTATTGATGCATCTGTGACAGTTTGTACTGAACCTTGCTGGTTGAAACTTATGAATTCAGTTTTAGAGGTATTGACATAGAGTTTAACATCGTTAGTAGCATTTTCTAGATGATGTAGGAGAGCTGTGGCATTGGTAATGGTGTCTCCTGTGATAGCTAGGTCACCTGCATTGTCAATATCGATCAAATGTTTTGGCAGGATATCAACTTGAGAGTCTTGGTGATAAAGTAAAACCTAGATGATGATGTTTGTTGTGGTCAATTTTTACAATACAAATAGAAGTTTATGATTTGCCGGGAGTCATTGAGACACAGTAAATCAATCATGGGTTGTATAACGACATGTACTACAACCATAGCTTGGGCAAGGATAATTTGATGGAGTCTATCTTTCTGTAGGTTTGTTTTGAATTTGGCATTGTCCTTCTTCTAAACGTCTTACTCTATCAAGGCTATATATGCTGGCTGCTGCCCAGGGCAAATAGACTAGTCTGACCTCATATTTAACCTATAGCTGGCTGAAGATATATTTGTGACTTTTCCAAGGTCATTAGCAAGAAGTAAATGAAACAAGACTTTGTAAAAAATTCAACTCAGCACACTGATTCCAGTTTCTACACTGATAATGATTATGCTATATTCACTTCCATAATAAAGGATAATGAGACACAATATAATGAGGTAAATCAAATCTTTTACTTACTTTAAAGTGTTTTCAGTGTCAGGTAATAATTCTAAGATATATAATGCATCCACTTCTTATTCCAGATCTTTTATACTGAAAGCTTTGTGCTAATCTATTTTTGATATCCTATGTCCATCTTATCATTCTGGAAATGGATTGCCTACCAAGTTATTTAAATCCAGATGCTATGAGCAAAGTATGGATATATCTATAAAAGAGATTTGTGCAGAGTATATACCATATCTGCAATCAAATAAAAATATATATATGCAAAATCACCCATTCAAAATTTGGAATTACTTTCACTTTGTTTATACTGTTCATTTAGATATCATTGGACCACTCCTTTTACTTCATAATTATTAAGATTCATATTTAAACCCCTATAAATATATTTTAATATGTGTAGACTCAACATGAATCATTAACTGAAATTGTTGCACAAATAGTAGCCTGAGCTTTTGTAAATGTATAAATTACATGGTTCCACTGAGCTGTTTGGGTAAGTCAATTTGAGTGGGAATTGTTTTTAGAACTATCAAATATTGTTGGTTTTCATAGATTTAGAACAATTGCTTATCATCAACAGTATAATGGCTTAACAGAGAAAATACTGGAAAACTAAAACAGTAATTATACCTCATGAAGAATAATGCCTCTTAACATTACCAGTTGTACTCCTCAGTGTATATAGTACAACTAATGCAGTGTTTCCCAACCTTTTTTCAACCAGTGCCCCCTTTGAGCACAAACCTTTTTATCAACACAATCTGTCAAATTAAATTTTGAATATTATACTGAATTCATCTATCATAGCAAGATAATACTTAGGTATAGATGCAAAAATAATTTTAATATTGTTTTCATTTTTATTATAAATGCCAATGATTAAAATGCTAAAAAAGTTTTTATTTAATAGCTTATGTCAATGCTTTCAATGCAATGGTTGACTTTGGTACTTACTGGCTAAGGCTCTTACACTCAAAGTTCCATGTTGCTTAGAACTAATCATAGATCACCTCGTTTTGTAATTTGCAGGCAGTTCCTTTGTTTAGTAAGAAGCTGTGTAACTGCATTGAAACCACATTCAGCCATATAGGAAGTTGAAAAAGCAATGAAGAAAAGTTTGATAGCTTCCAAAAGTTTTAGATATCTTTCAGAATTTTCTTTTTGTAGCTAATATTGAGTCTGTATTGAAAATTTGAAAAAAAATGCATAAATGCCCACCACCCTCCTGTGTATGTTCACTGCCCCATGAATGAAATTAAAACTCTCAGTGCCCCTTTTCATCATAACAGAGCCCACAAGGGAGCACCAGTGCCCAAGTTGGAAAACACTGACCTAATGGACAAAGTTTCTCACCCTTTTGTACTGTAAGTGGTTCTTCAAAATTAATTTCCCAATTGTTAGTCAGTCTGTGTGATTTGTGTAAAATCATGCAACAATTTAATCACAGTGAATTTTCTAAATTCTTTTTTAAGTAAACATTATGATTCACATGAACTTATGTCTTGTGTTAAAGTATTGAATAGAGTGGATCACATTAAGAAACCTTTGGAAATAACTTATTCAGGGCTCTACAAAGTTCTACAGTAATTTCTTTATTGAGATAAATGATAATATATATAATCAAGTATCTGTGAATAGATTGAAAACTTATGTTGAAACATTCATTGATAAGAAAATATTTAAAAAATAAAAATAACAAAAATTTTACTGATAATATTTTAGACAATGATAGTTTATGTACAGGTAAGAGTGATACCAGTGTTCAAAGACAAACAGGTGATAATACATGCAATTCTAATTTAGATAATAAGTTACTACAGTCTGAAGTTATACAAATCACATAAACCTTAATAACTCAAACTTGCTTTGAAAAATTTTTCATAAATTTTAAACAATTTATTTATATATTAAAACAAAGCCTGGGTTAAATTTTTAGGTAGTTTCACAATCTTTTATTAAAGTTATTGGATTTATTATAAAAAGTACAGTTGAAGTTATTATGCAGATTAAACTAATGATTAAACATTTAAGACCTCTAAAATCTAATAAAAACTATTTTTTCTTTTTTTCCATAATGTTGAGACATATGTAATGGAAAGGATCTAACAAATGCTGAAAAACAAAATAACAAATTTATTGAATGAGGGAATGTTCACGTTAGAGATATCAAAGGAGCTTCATAGAGATCATCAAATGATAGAGGGCTGTTAAAAATATAGCTAAGTTGAGAATTAGAAGCAAAGGAAATGTTGCTAACTCAATCAGTGTATTTGTGTACAATCCAAGTGAAGGGATAACTTTTCCAGCTTATTATAGAATATACGAAGGGATCTTTAAAAGGTATTGTTCGCATTGGAATGACAAAAAGAAAGTTTGGTTATTATTAAGGAAATTGTCCCCTGCTGAACATGAAAAATATGTAAATTATATTTTAACAAAAAACTGGGAGAGATAAATTTTGATGAGACTATTCTAATACTATCAAAAATTTTGGATGATAGGAGCTCATTATTTAATACAAAATGACAGTGTCTTAACTTAATAAAGTCTGCCGATGAAGATTTTGTCAGTTATGCAGGAGTCGTGAATCAAGAATGTGAAAAGTTCAAGCTAAATCAATTAATTCCTGATTTATTTAAATACCTGATATTTGTACATATTCTAATAAGGACACGGAGATAAGATTCAGCATACTTGCTAAATTAGAAATGGATCCCAAATTACTTCTCCGGGAAATAGTGGAAGAGTGTCAACATATTGTGAATTTGAAACTCAATACCACAAGGACTGAGGAAAAAGACAATTCACAGGTACATAGAAAAGATCTAAGAGAAAAAACTACAAAAGTTTTTCAACTTCTAACAGAACAGTAAAAAAAGACTATAACTACCCCTCTCAATACCTAATACTTGCCACAGTTGTGGAGGTAAGCATTTCAAAAGTGATTGTTTCTTCAAGAACAAAAAATGCTATAAATGTGAGAGAATATGACACAAAAGTATGTGTTGCAAATACAAAAAAAATGGAGAAAATATAAAATGTATGTGAGCATGATAAATACATGGAGTAACAATAAAAAGCCTAAAAGGGGAATTATCAAGACATCTCAAAAGAGGAAATTTGTTTTTGTGCAAATTAATGATGTAAAAATAAAATTGCAATTAGATACAGGATCTTATGTCACTATCACAAATGAACAGACATGGAGAAAAATGAATAAACCCAGTTTATTGAGTTCTGATAAAGTTGTGCATGGAGTCTCAGGAAAAAGATTGAACTTTTTGGGTGAATTCAGCTGTAACATTTCTTTTGTGAGAGAAACCAAAAAACCAGTGGTGTTTGTATTAAAGAATACTGCTAATTTGTTTGGAACAGACTGGATTGCATTGTTTGATCTTTGGGACCTTCCAATTAACTCTTTTTGCAACAAGATAAATATTGTTACCCCTGGTACTAATACGGCAACTGAAAAATTGAAAAATGAACTGAAAAAGACTTTTCCAGAGGTTTTCTCAGAAGGTCTAGGGCCATGCACAAAAGCAAAAGCTAAGTTTGAGTTAAAAGACAATGTAAAACCAAAATTTAAGCCAAAAAGGAGTGTACCTTTTGTGGCCTTAGATCCAATTAATAATGAATTAGACAGACTAGAAAAATTAGGTGTGATATAAAAAATAGACTATTCCAAATGGGCATCATCAACAGTCTACATTAAAAAAATGAAATAATAAAATCTGCATATGTGCTGATTTTTCAACAGGGTTAAATGAAAGTTTAAAATAACATAACTACCTGTTACCAAGTCCAGAGGAAATTTTTGCCAAATTGAATGGTGATAAATTTTTTCTAAATTGGACCTGTCAGACACTTACCTACAAGTATTAGTGGATGAAAACTGCTCAAAATTATTAACAATTAACACTCATAGAGGGTTATACAAATTCAACCGACATCCTTTCAGTATAAAAGTAGCACCAAGCATATTCCAATAGATAATGGATACCATGCTTTCCGGTTTGGATTGTGCTCAAGCATATTTGGATGATGTACTTATTAAGAGTAAGACCCGAAAGCAACATGCAGGAGATGTAAAGAAAGTATTTGAGAAAATCAAAGAATATGGTCTTAAGATTAGTAAAGAAAAAAGTGAATTATGTCCAGACTTAAATATCTAGGACAAATTATTGATGAAAACAGTAAGCGACCAGATCCTTCAAGGGCAAGCACAATAAAGGACATGCCCACTCCAACAAATGTAACAAAGTTACAAGCATTTTTAGGGCTTGCTAACTACTATCATACATATATACCTAATATGCATGAATTAAGAGCACTCTTGAATAACCTGCTGAAGAAAGATCTGAAATGAAATTGGACAGATAAATGTCAAAGTGCTTTCAAAGAGATCAAGAAAGTCTTAACATTGGATTTGTCGCTAGCTCATTTTGACCCTAAATTAAAGATTGTGGTTGCATCAGATGCAAGTGATTCATGTATTGGAGCAGTGATACTACACAAATATGAAGACAGAACAACTAAACCAATAGCTCATGATTCAAGATCATTAATTGTACCTGAAAGAAGCTACAGCCAGATAGAAAAAGAAGCATTGGCCATCATATTTGCCATGAAAAAGTTTCACAAATTCATACATGCTACAGAGAGACCATCGTCCATTATTGTCCATATATGGATAAAAAAAGGGTGTTCCCACACATACAGTGAATAGACTGCAGCACTGGGGAATTATCCTATTGAATTATAATTATAAAATGGAATTTCTACCATCTAAAAAATTAAGTCATGCAGACAGATTGTCTAGACTAATACCAAAATTCTGCAAACCACTTGAAGACACAGTAATTGCAGCAATAAGGGCCAAAAATGAAATTAATAATGTATTATACAATACTGTAAAAGAACTACCCATAACATTGGAGGAAATAAAAATTAAGTTGGAAAAAGATGATGTTATAATGAAAATGAAGGTGAAATTAAGATCTAAAGGAAAAAATATTATTGGAAATGCATTTTCATTATGTAATGATGTACTTATGTATGCAGAGAGAGTGGTGATACCAGCATCATTGCAAAGACATATGTTAAAAGAATTTCACAGAGGACATCCAGGAATTTTTAGAATGGAATACTTAATGAGGTGTTATACTTATTGGCCAAAAATGGATAAGGATATCAAAAATTTAGTGAAATCATGCAGAGGTTGTGCTTTGGCAGCAAAGTCACCACCTATCAAAATTCAACTTTGGCTGAAATCTGATATGCCATGGTTCAGGCTACATATAGACTTCGTAGGACTGTTAAATGGAGCACACAATCTAATGGCAGTTGATAGTTACACTAAATGGCCAGAAACATTAAAATGTATTAGACCGACTACTACGATAACAATAAATTTCTTACACATAATGTTTGCAAGGTTTGGTGTTCCTGATTCTATCGTTTCAGTTGATGAGACTCAATTCACATCTAGTGAATTTAAGTTTTTTTGCAAATCATTAGCAATAGAACATATTACAACTCCCCCTTATCATCCAAGATCAAATGGACAAGTGGAACAGTTTGTTGAAATGTTTAAAAGGGCACTAAAAAAGTCAGAGGGAGAGAGGAGATGGAATAATGATTCAGCAATTTCTGAGTGTTTAGAGAATAACACCAAACCCATGTCTGGAATGTCGCCAGGAAGATTAAGTCTGATTTCAATAAGTCATTACCAGAATGCAAGGCGAGAATATCAAGAAATAACAATACAAGTGAATACTTCAAACCTGCAGATAAGGTATTTTTTAAGATGTATCAGTGCAGAACGGAATTTTGGGAAGATGGCGTTATGAAAAATGGTTTGGCAAAATGACATACATGGTACAGGGACAACGGTAGGAACATAAGCGACACCATAATCAGTTAAAACAGATTCACTGATTTAAAAAGTTCCTGAAAAGAGATACCAATGGAAATTCTGTATGACACGTTTAACACACTCACACCATCATAAATTGTTGAACCAAGGGTTTATGGCAAAAGAAAAAGAATGCCAACCAAATTTCTAACTATTGAACTGAAGCTGAAGAAGTATAGACTCCAGGGGAAGTCATCTCAAAGGAGAAGTGTTATATAGAAATAAAGTATCGCTGCTGACACTGGAGTTTGAACACATTTTAAATAAGTAGATATATATATGGGAATTAGCGTGGCGTCTAAGTGATCACTATACGGATTATTATTTGGATCACTATTAAGTGGTTACAATTCAAGCGAGTATTATCAAGCAAGTACTATTAGTGCAAGTGATATTCAAAGGTATCTAACAACAGTATTGTTCAACAGCATTACTATAGTTGTATCTGCGATTACAAAGCCTCTACTACAATGAGCATTATGAAAGTGACAATGAGTATTCATTGACATTACATTATTGATAACAAGTGTTCATTGACATCACAAAATTATTGATGTATGGCTGTTTGTTTTTAGTGTTTAATGCTTCTAGTATTTATAATAATTTTTTACAATATATATATATATATATATATATATATATATATATATATATATATATATATATACTTGACTATATGAAAAAACAGGTACTGGATAATCATGTATCCAAACATTATCTTAGAAGGATCATTGATAATAATGTGGTAAATTTTAGTCAGTTTTTGCATTTAATGGAAGAAATAATCACCAAATTTTTCTAAAATAATCTCTGGCCTAGAAAAAACATTCTTAATATTTACATTGTCATCATCCAATTTGTATATTTTATTGTTCTTGATATAGCAGTGGTGATCACACCCAATAATTGGGCAAAGCACAGGTGTGAATGCTGGCCCACCTACATCAAAATGAGGATATTTGAATTAAAGGGCTCAAATCCTGATGTATGTCTTGAACTGATGAACTGCATGCAAAAATGTTGACCCCGGAAAACTTTTATATATTCCTGTCCTTGTGAATATTCATCACCATTTGTTATATATGAAGGTATATGTATTGTTATGAGCTGATCATCAGAGACAGACATCTATCTAGTTAATTTCCACTTAGCAATAGCAATGTTACACAGTCATAGGTTATACAACAGACACCACATCATGTTACTTTCAAAAAGACTGCCAAATTTCACAGTAATAAAGAAGAGTTCACACATAACTATTGAACCATGTTAACTTGCTTTTTATACTCTTTTATACTCTTTTCATACTCTCTTATATTCTTTTTATACTCTTGACATCACTAGAACTCACAATGACGATAAGGATGACAAAAAATGGAAGTTCGTAAAATATATTTATGTATATATGTCTATATATATGTGTGTGTGTATTTGTATGTATGTATGTGTGTGTGTGTGTGTATGGATGTATATGTGAGTTTATGGATTTATATTTGTTTAAAATGTATTTTTCATAGAGTAATCATTCTTTTTTCATATTTTTTAACACTGGATGTGTCAAGAAAACATGAATAAATACTATTTGCATTATATTTATAGGCAGAACATTGTGTTCAAGCATGAAACAGACTGCCACCACTTAATGATTTCAGTATCCACTCTTATATTTATACACTCTCTATCCTGGATATTGAACAGTTTTACCCCATAAATATAGCATACCTTAAAACTATATATATATATATATATATATATATATATATATATATATATATATATATATATATATATATATATATATATATTGTGTGTATTTAGGCAGCATTTTTTCATTCATACATGTTTCATTAAATAATATAGATAAGTGTTGTCTATATATTTTATGTAAGTTCTTTTCATATCGTCTGATAAGCTTAATAACATTATCATTAAACAATGAAAGAAAATCACAATATTGATACATATTTTTTAATCCAATCTAAGCTTTTGGCTTACATAAGCCATTATCGAAGATGACAATTACACAATATATTAAGCAATACACGAACAAGAAATTGATGATAGTCTGTTTTTGTTTACATGGATGATTTCCAAGCAACGATAAACACGTGCATATAAGACGCTGAAAGCGAAAATCGCACCACAGCTCATGACGTCACACATGACCACGTGAGAGTGAATCCGATGAGTATTGAGTATGGAAAGCCGTTGGTATGAACCAATAGCTGTTACTAATTATAGGCATTTAAGGATATTTGTGGAGATTTCATAGTTTATTTTGTTCAGGTTAGGTTTCAACTGTTTTATGTATATAGCTTCAAGAATTTTTAGTTTTTGTTTATTCTTTTCATGTTTAAGTATAGTTGTGTTTTATATATAGACAACACTTATCTATATTATTTAATGAAACATGTATGAATATATATATATATATATATATATATATATATATATATATATATTTATATTATAGTGTTTAAAGGTTTGTGAAAGACAGATAAAAAATGGAATGAAAAATATGGAGACAAGTATAATAATACGCCTAGATATACATGGGATGTATATGTAATCTCTTCATTTCATGTCTACCATACATTTGTTATCCTTATATATCCCCTCCTTCAAAAAGGGATGGATGTTTGATACCCCCATCTTAAAAGGGAAAAGAAAAAATGGGAATCAATACAGACTTTGTATACTCAATCCAACATATAATTGTTGAATGTCATTAACAATTGCTTATGGCATTGTGCATTGCACCTAACTGTGGAGCAGCTAGTGTTTTTTCTATCTAGCCTTATTGTTCTGTGCTGTTTTTTTTTGTATCTGATGAATTACATCCTCTCCACTTGAGGCCTCCACTGTCATGAGTCTATCATCAGCTGATTTGTCTGTCAATCCACGAGGGGTGAACTCAGATTGTACCTGCTTGAAGAATGATGAGTTTTGTGTAAATTTGTGTTTGTCACACTTTGCAGTCACTATACTGCCCTTTGTCTGAATGACCTTATATGACTGTGGATTGAAATGCAAGGACAGTTTGTTGTGCTTGAGTAATTTGACAAGTACACTATCACCTGGAGCAGCTGAGAAATCTTTCTATTGGTGTCATTTTAATCATGTGGGAATGGATGGGAATCGAAGTTTGGGGATGTAGAATACTCAGTGAATTTCTGCCTAAGTGATAATAAAATAACCACTAAGAACAAACCTAATGATTTTATTACTACTTAGGCAGAAATTCACTTTTGCCAACAGCCCAAAAATGAGATTAAGGCTCACTACAAATACAGAAAGTGAACAATGAAGCATTAAAAGAACATAAGGAAAATTTATACCTTTAAAAATTGATTCCTTTACTTTGCATGAGAAAGGTCACAAGATCAGAAACACATGTAGCAAAAATATGAAGAATAAAATATAATATATACACTAAAACAAATCCACATTATAACCAAAAACGTTTGCGGTTTCTCTCTTTTTTAAAAATATACATTTTTCTCTCATTGGAACAATTATAACCTTTTCCCTATATATATATATATATATATATATATATATATATATATATATATATATATATATATATATATATATATAGAGAGAGAGAGAGAGAGAGAGAGAGAGAGAGAGAGAGAGAGAGAGAGAGATAGTGAGTTCCAGGAAAAGCTACCAAAAATAAAATCTAAAATAAGATTAGAAATTAAAACAAATTAGGAAGTTTAAGATGAGAATTTCCAACCAAAAGCTACTGGTCTAAGTAAATGTAAAGTACTTTAACTAAAAAATCCTAAAAACTGATAAACATGAGATTTTGCAACAGGACATAGTCAGCCAACTCAAAAATGCTAACTTCAGAAATCTATATCAAAAACTCCTTTTACCTAAAGCAATATGTGGCTAGAGATCAAAAGTTTCACTAACTGAAAGTACATGCTAGTTTCTCTAAGTTAATACACTTTTATTTTCTCTTGTAAAATGAGAATAATGGCATTTACTAAAATTTATGAATTTTCTCTCAATCAGACATGTTTATTTCTATGAACATTTCAAATGATAAGATTGCTGACTGTGAAAAGATACAACTGCAGAAAATCATCTTACATTTTTTATATAAAGAAACTTCATTGTACAAAAGTAAATAAAAAATAAATTGCAGTTTTAAATTTTATCACAATTATTAGAAGTTTATTTACTATATTCATCGTGACTATGACAAATTATCAATGCTACAATATCAGTTTTGTGTTTATTCCACTGTAAAACCAAATCTAATAAAAAACTACAAATTTTTTCTTCAATTATGGATCATCTAAAGTAGATTTTAATTTTGAAAAATAATTTAATGAGTTACTGAGATACATCAAGTTTATTTTATATCAAACAATGACAAAAGAAGATTTTAAAATCTTTTCTTCCTTTCTTTGAAATGGTTTCAAGTGATACTATTTGTGTGGACTCAAAATTTATCTGGAGACATTTTCTTCACCTGACAAAATTAAATTGAGTTTTGTTAAATTAGAAAGAAATATTCATGTCACTATGCAATTCTTTCCTTTTTATTTTTAACTTGATGGAGCATTAAAATAGATTAAATGATTTGCAAATATGTAGTGTGATATCCTGTCACCAGGGTTTTAGTAATTTATGTTATAAAGATAATGTATGTAGCATAAATTTTACAATCTCTAGTCTCATAGTCTAACATCACATTTAATGAATTTTTTTTCACAATGTTGTCCTGCAACCAATTTTAAACATGAAGGATCAAAATAAATAAAAAAGGTACTTTTAATGAATGTTTGGTTATATTTGCAATGGTTCTTATGACAACTGGGCTGTTAATAGTATTATTTTGAATAATTAATCATAACCAATTAATTACTTTTTGTTTAAATATTCCCAACTAACTATTCTTATACTGTTTTATTAGTCCTAATTTCTAACTGATGTATAGTTTCTAGTAGTCATTCCTTTATAATTAGTTATCAATGTATTAGTCCCCATCAATTATTCCTTGAATTAGTAATTATTCCTCTCCAATTACTTTCTAATGTATTAATCCCACAAATTATTCCTTGAATAAATGACTGATTAGTCCCTATCAATTATTTCTTGAATGATTAAGTAGTCTTGGTCAATTCATCAATTATTAATGTATTAGTAGCCACCTACATGGATAATCTCCACTAATAATTCACTAATTGATTAATTAGTCACCTTGTTGAAGATTGGCAAATGTATTTTGCATATCAGAAGATTAGGTTATCAGAAGGCTTAGAAATGTAGGCGTTCACAAGACATTCATCCACAACAAATATAAAAATAAGAACATTGAAGGTAAAATCATTTAGGAGAAATCAAAAATGAGGACAACGTGATTAAAGTTTTAACAAATAACATTCATTTATATCAATTGAATATACACAATCAAGATAGATATTGCTGATCAAGTATGACCAGTTGTAATAAAATATGTAGAAGGATTATGCTGAGTTTCAATGTATGTAGGTTTGTGGTTAAGATTTGTGTATGAAATTAAACAAGATGTTTTATTGTATTACAAAATGTCTTTTGTGGAAGTTCAGTCACTAGTGTGTATGTGTGTGTTTGTTAAAGTTACTGTTCAAAGTTTGTAAGCATTGTGTACCTTTAGCTGTTGTCTTGATGTTGGATTGAAATTTACAAATACTGTTTTAGTAGTGGGTTAATTCACTTTAGTATGTTGTAAGTAATGTTCCTGAGAGAGTGAAGTGCTGTTTGTTGAGTCAGAAGAATTAGTGTGCGAAAGTTGTAGTTAGGTCAAAGTTTTGACTAGTGTGAATTTGTTTAGCATCTCTCCAGGGTTGAAGTTCTGACTGTTCGAATTGAATTGAAATGCTTCTATTTATTGAGTTTGTGGTCTCAGAACCGGTTCCAAAAGCGGTACACGGGAAAAGGTATTTTTGCTCAAACTTGCTACAGTTTTAAGGTCTCAGCCAATGGAAAGCTTAGTTTGCTGAAACTAAGATGCTGATTGGTTAAGAGGTGATTATGCGTGAAAAGTACATTATACTGGAGGGGTGACAGGTAGGTATGGAATATTTCATCAAATACCCCACTGAGATTAATAGTCATAGCATTATGGGTATTAATATGTGAAATATGTCTTGAATTTAGCAAGCCAATGAATGTGCCTACCCGACCTGGTACGGGTAGGTGGACTTGCTTCTGAATCAGCTGCTGGATGTGTTGTATGAGGAGTGGTCAAAGGCTTGCCATCATGATGTATATATGCAGGCTTTAATCAGTTGATGCTGACCATGTTTTGCTTCCCCACAAAGTCTATGATAAAGTATTTTGATGTCCGAGAGATGACCCGGTGTGGTCCTGTATAATTAGGTGTGAGAGGCTTATGGACCGTATCTCTGCGTAGGAAGACATACTCTGCTTGGTGCAGGTCTGCATGAATGTCATAAGGTTTTTGATATGCCTGTGTTGGGGTGTAAATGACGGTAGTCATTTTCTGTTTGAGGTCACTGACAAAATGACTGGAAGGGAGATCATCAGTGACAGTATTGAAAATTCGTCGTATTACAAAATGTCTTTTGTGGGAGTTCAGTCACTAGTGTGTATGTGTGGGTTTGTTAAAGTTACTGTTCAAAGTTTGTAAGCATTGTGTACCTTTAGCTGTTGACTTGATGTTGGATTGGGATTTACAAATACTGTTTTAGAACTGGGTTAATTCATTTTCTTTAGTATGTTGTAAGTAACATTCCTGAGAGAGTGAAGTGCTGTTTGTTGAGTCAGAAGAATTAGTGCACGAAAGGTGTAGTTAGGTCAAAGTTTTGACTAGCATGGATTTGTTTAGCATCTCTCCACGGTTGAAGTTCTGACTGATATTTATAATGTAAAATTACCTAATTGTAGCACAAGGCCGAAAAAGGGGAGGGGTTGAGGCTGGTCTACACTATCTTATACCTAGCTAATCCGATTCACGACCCATTCACTCATTACAATTTTCGCATTCACCATAAAAACTCGTCCGTCACCAATCAATACTTCAAACACCATAATACCGCATTCTCTCAAGGGGAACCTACAAAACGCGCCCCATGCCATAAAAATTTAATGATAATAAATTATAATACATAAAAATCTAATAGTGAAGAATAAGAGGATGGGGAGATGAACCCAATAATAAACTAAAATCAACACAAAGTGAACAAAACATAACTGATGTTAGTAGGGCCCGTCCAACCCTCAAAATGAGAGGCCGCTGTATTCTGCCCATAGAACAAAATCAAGAAGCTCTCTCGCTAAGGGAGTGGGAAAAGGATAAAAAATCACACGGGCATGGGAAAATATAAAGCTGACCAAGACGAGATAAAAAGGGGCCAAAACAAACTGGGGAGGTTGGGAATCTCAACCTGGATAATAACCAAAGATGTGGCCGGGAACAGACCAGGAACAACATTTACATTAACTAGGTACACAAGAGCTTGTTTAACCTAACCAAGGGGAGGGCTCAACAGGAAACCACCCCGATGTGACATAAGTTGACCTAAAAGAGAAAATCAAGGCTAGAATACGGAGTCGACAAATTGTCACACGCGTACGCCCAATCAATGAGCACGAGCTTTTCGGGAGCGAGACAAGCCGTCAACTCGCCGACACGATCTCATAAGGGGCGGACCCGGGGACAATAGTAGAAGGCGTGCGAAGTCGTTTCTTCCAGACCAAGTCCACACCGCTCACAGTCTGGCAAATCTGCCAAGCCCCATATGAAGACCTTGTCATTGAGAGGCAGCCGATTCCGAGCCAATCGCCAGGTAAGCGAAAACTCAATGTCGCTGCGGGACGACACGAAAGCAGATACGTCATCGGCGTACGCGGAAACCCTGGCTCGAGCTACTCCAGGAACGGCGATTCCACGTCAGGCCGGACTGCTCGCCCTGTCCCTCAGCCAGCAAAAGAGAGGCTCCAACGCCAAAGCATAAAGTAGTGGCGACAGTGGACAACCCTGACGGACCGACCTAGACAGCGCAAAAGCACCTGACAACTTCCCGTTCACCTGTACCACAGCACTGGGGGAGCGATACAGGAGGCTAATCCAGCGGCAGAAGTAGGTCCGAATCCGGTGGCCTGCAGGACAGCAGCAAGGTAGCGATGGTCAACCCTATCAAATGTCTTGGACTGATCTAAATTGATCAGCGCAGCCTCATCGTCGTCTTTTACACCCTCTATGATCGTGGGGATCAGATGTAGGTTGCTCTGAATTGCTCGGCCCCTCAAGTCTGCACAGGACCCAACAGAGACTCGGCAACTAACTGCAAACGCTCCTGCAGGATCTTGGCCAAAATCTTTAACTCTGTTTAGCAGACTTATGGGCCTGTAATCATCTAGTTTCCCCCAACACCCTTGCCCTTTTTCAACAGCGTGATCACACACCTGGACAACCGGTCGGGGAGGGACCCCTGTCGGAACCAGTTGTTAAACACCACAGTCAAAATCAGGACAAAGATGTGCGACAGCCTCAAGTACAATTCATAGGGCAAACCATCCAGACGAGGTGACTTGGCTCTGCCAACATTCTTCAATACCACGTAGACTTCGCCCTTCGTGATCTCTCCCGCGCAGCTAGCAGTTTCAGTCGGCGAAAGCTGGGGAAAGTCAGCCAAATAGGTGCAAAATTCGTCCTCACGAATACCTTGGTAAACCCGTTCTCGAAATGCCGCCGAAACGCATTGCACATGTCGTCAGTGGCCCGAAGAGTACGCCACTCCGGGGTTTCGACTTCACGAATCGGAACCTCGACGGACCTCTTCCTTGCGCAACTCTGTGCCCGTGCTCACCGCTTCGGAAGACATCTTACTTAACCTATGTCTATTAACTGGCCCATGTAGCGCTTGCTATTCGAACGCTCCACGGCCTCCCTAGCTAAGGCTATTTCTAGGGGACCTCCCCAGCCACCGCCCGGGAAAGTCTAGCCTTAAGCGTCTTCACCTTCTCAGCTCTATCTAGGAAGAGCCGTTTGCTGAAATGCAGGATGAAAACCTCATCCTACACTTAAGTTTCTCCCACCACTTATTCCCGATAACCGCCCCCACTAGCTCCCGCTGCACTTAGCTGCTCCCGGAAGTCCCGCCTGTTCAGTAAAGACAGATTGAACTTCCAGTAGCCAACCATTCTAGGCCTGTGATCTAACACCACCCGGGCAAAAACGAGTTTGTGGTCCGAATAGCCTACCCAGTGGAACGTGGGACAATATAACAAGTCTACGTCGGCTCCTCTAACTATTATTCTGTCAAGGTAGCTAGCCACCTTGTCACAAGGCCAATTATGATTCCACGTCCACATTTTCCTCTCGGGGTGATCGACCCGGTATCTATCGACGAGACCAAACTCTTCGATCAGATGAACCAAGCTACGATCGCCCCTACACCCGCTAGCACCCCGCCCTCGATCTAACTTGGGATCCAGGACGGCATTCCAGTCCCCCACTAAGACTAGGCGCATTGAATCCACCAGGAACGGCCCTAACTGCCGAAAAAACGAGACTCGTTCCTCCTGGTTGTTGGGCGCATAAACCGCAACGACCCGAAACGAACCACTTTTCACGGCAATATCGGCCACGATCAACCGGCCCTCGGCATCGGTATGCACAAGGTCCACCTTCGCATCAAGAGTCCACTCCATCAACAGAAACTCCTCTGGCATGTCGGTCCCCATATGCTGAATAAACGACAAAATCGCTCTCCAGCACACACGCATCGACGCTGCAAACAAAGTAGGTCTCTTCGATCGCGGCGACATCCACGCCGAACGACAAGAGATCACGGAGCAGGCGGGAAGCCTTACCCCGATCCCTCAAGCCATTCACATTCAGATTGGTTAACTTGATTGGCATCTTTTAAATCTGTGGAGTAGAAAAATAACAATTAGCCTATTCACATACGGGCCGGAAATCTGCGGGATGAAGGACCCTGACGGATTGTCCTAGGCTCCATGTGCCCGATTCTGTCGTCATCCGACCATCTAGGACAATACCGCCAACGTACGTGGGGTAAGTTAGGTTTAGAGCCCTATACAACGATGGGTGAAGACGTACCGGGACCCTCCCTGCACAAAAGTTATGAAGTTTAATCAAGTCTGGGGAACCCAACTCAACCATCCTTATACCTGGGTAGGCCTCTCTGGCCTCGAACAAATGGGTCCAAACTTTAATGAGGGCAGTAACTAGGAAAATTATTGGGGTCTTCCACTGATTTGCCATCAACGGAGGAAATCTGAAACAGAGGACCCAAGAGAGCTCTTTTGCGGGTGGAAAGGTTTTTCTCAACTTCCCCTCTGTCTACCCTGCATATATCTTCTATTTTCCAAAACAGTTTTTTTCTTCTTTTTCTCCCTGTCCGGATGTAATGGGGTAGAAGTGGGCGGGGTAATGGGTGTAGAAGGGGATGGTTGGGGAGGTGACGAATCCGAAGGTGTGGGAGTAGGTGTACGTGGAGATGTGGGAGTGGTGGGAGGGAGTGAAATACGATTGAGTGAAGTGGGGAGACTCCTAGATACTGGAGTATCGTCTTTATCTTTTTCTAGCGAAGACCTGGGTTTACCCATGTCCCACCCCACCCTACTTCGTCCATTGTGTTTCTTCACTTGTACTTCCTCTTCATCTTCCCTGTTCCTTTTTAAGGAAGAGGACCGTGTAGGAGGCACATCCTCCACTTTCATTGCATTGTCTGAAATTTGCTGTGTGTTTTGTGTACTTTGTTTTTTAGCTGAAGGACTCTTGTTTTTGTTGCTTTTGTTATTGTTGCTGCAGCTTAGGTGGAACTTCCTTAGCCCTTAGCCACCACCTCCTTCAACCCTCGCCAGGGGGCCTTGCTGGTTTCTGCCTGTCGCTGTTGATGTTGTTGCTATTGGTGCTGCTGTTGGTTGTGGTGCCGTTTTCTTTCCGGGGCATGCCTTGGCCATGTGCCCCGAGATCCTACACGCCTAACAATAGGGTTTGCGTCCCTCGACTACAACCAACATCCGCCTTTCCCTGCACATTATTATGTTGGGGATGTCGTTAAAATTCTTACGGGTCAGTGTTATTTCAATTAACACATCCCTCGTCGTTATTCCAGCTTTACTGATTACGCTGGCGACCCTCTCCACCTTTCCATACTGGGCGAAAAAAGCCCCCAGCCTATATTCCGAAATATCTATGGGCACCCCATGCACTGTTCCATTAGTTCTACGGGTGCCCATATACTCTGTTTGGAGTCGTAGTGTCTTTGAGTTTAAAACACTTCCGGCCAACTTTTTGGCCTCCTCCTCCGTTGGCATCAGTAAGTCCCATAACGCCCTCGATCTTCTAGCCAGAATTTTTGGCACAATGTTCAAGCTCTTAAGGGCTTCTTCCATGGCTTCCCTGCTGACACCAATTAAATTCCAACTTTTTATGTCGGCCGTAGCAGGGAAATAGTCTTTATATTTACGGCGTCAAAAGCCTCGGGTATAGTGAGGAGATCATTTTCTTTTGTATACTCCTCATACTTTTTTAGCAGCTCCGTGTAATATGCTGCATCATTTTTTGGCCGGGTTTCTGTCCAGGCCGATTTTGGAGGTGATACAATATAAGACATCACCGATAATTGTGTTTGCGGTGTTTGTGTTAACTCCGCCATAATAGCGTCATGACGGAAAAGCAGTCACTTTTTTATTTTTATTTTTTACAGTTCTTTTTTTTTTTTTTTTTTAATTATTTTCACTAAAAACAAAACTTAAATATTTAAACGAAAGAAATCAACCAAAGAAAAACCGGACTAGAGTCCGGGGTAAAAATAAACAAAAACAAACAATACGAAATTAATAACCTTGGCTTGCAAAAAACGAAAGAAAATATAAATTAATAAAATAAAAGGGAAGGGTGGGGTTAACACAAAAAACAAAATGCAGAAAAACTATCTGAATACACGATCTGAAAATAAAAAAGGGGTGTGGGATATGTCACTACCCCCACCTTCATTTTTGACGCACGCGCGACTTTTCACCCCTTCCTCTCACGTTCGGTCAGTCATAGTAGTAAACCGTTGTCTTAGCCGAAGATGAAGAAGAATTCATATTTTTCGCGCGCTTTTGCGTTGACGTCACGGCAAATTTGGCGTTTCAAAGTGAGTCGCCCCGTGGTCGTCTGACCATCGGCTGGGCTGGCTCAATTGTCTCTCGCCGGTAACCACATATATACTGACAGAGACATTTTATTCGGCAAAACCTTGCCTAGACCTCATGGCTCGTCTCGGTATCTTAATACATACGACACGGTCGTCACCTTCATGACAGAAGCTAACATCTACCGAGATCCCAATTCCAGGAACTTTCAAAAAAACTTCCAACCTGATGAACGAGCATTTTTCACATTCTTCGAACTCATACTTTCAGAACCTGTTACTTTAAAAAGAATTACATACACTCACAATTATAAACTCTCGCAGTGAGTATTTTTTCCTTGCCGTATGTTCACTATGCATTACAACTGACTTTCTGAACCTTTCTTCTCGAAGAACTCGTTCCCGCTAATAGCCATCTTAGATTTGAATTTTGGCGCGGATCTATTCTTGTCAACTACCATATTTCCAGTATCTTACTGAAGGTCTTCACTCAAGACAATTAAATTTCATTCACTACAATATTTCCAGTACCTTACTGAAGACAATCTACTTGGCCTCTTTTTCAACTACACTACTTGTTAAACTCTTAATAAAAATGTATGTTTGTTCTTAACCTTTTGTTGTTTTGCCTGTCTACTTCTTTTCACTCTGTACGTTTGTACGGTGGAAAGAGCACGTCTCTATATATTTTCCTTTTTTTTATTACTTTGTCTGTGGATCCTGTAGTAGTGTGTAGCGTCTGGCACAAGGCCTTATTTTCGTAGGCCAGATCTGCACCGCTATCGGGTCCGCTACAGGGGTAAAAAATAAGTAAAATAAAAATACAAGACTAAGCGTCTTGTTGGACGAACTTTCCCTAGACCAAAGAACACACTAGTTTGACAGAAGACTTCTTCAGGGGTTGAAGTTCTGACAATATTTATTCCTGTAAAAATACAGAAAATGTGGCACAAGGCCGAAAAAGGGGTGTGTGGAAAAGGACGGTCCTCATTTGTCTTAATTTTTAAACTTAGCTAGCCACAACCACTGACCCAATCATACAAAAAACAACATTCCTACAACAATACATCTTACCTTTCTTACTACATCCACCAAAATACCTCATTGTCTTTTCCGTCCTAATCTTGACTTTAAGCTGATGCTTAAAGAACAAGATCAGTTGGGAAGAAGTGAACTTCTCGCCATCATAGAATTCCTTCTGACGCGTCGTCCAAATCACGACTCTCATAACACCTAGTAAGCAAAAGAACACATATTGTTCAGCCTTCGTCATCTGCGGCACAACATTGCTACAAACAGAACTGGCCTCAAGGACAAAGAAATTTCCCTGCAGCATGCGGACCATGAGGCCTTCAACAAACCTGCACAACGGCGCTACCACCCTGCAATGAAAGAAGGCGTGACCAATGGTCTCGACTTCCCCAATACAGCGTCGGTAGTTTTGAGATTTCTCCAAGCTCGCTGAACAAAGTCTTTTGGCGACCCAGAGGGCCCCACGAATCACCAGCCAGGTGAGTGATGCCTCATCGTTATTGAGGCATTTCAACCCAGGCGCCCAAAGGAAAGATTCATTCGAGACCACAGATTAACCGCGATCCCGGCCTTCCTTTGTACCTCCGACCAATTCATTTCCAACTGGAGATCAGGACCGAACCAGAAGCTGAGTATCTTGAGGAAAGGTCCGGGAAGAGAAACTCCCTTCCACGCACCCAACCGCAAGCCAACAGACTTATCACGGTTGATCTTGGCCCCTGTCACCATCTCATAACTACTGATCTCTTTGCTGACTTCGTCAATCTCGGCTCTGCTCGACACAAGAACCAAAACGTCATCAGCATAGGCAGAATAACGGACTGAGGTGGTAGCCCCAGACAGGGAAATTCCGCGCAGGACCGGATTCGCCTTTAACTTTTCGAAGGAAAGGTTCCAATGCAAGAACGTAAAGCAAAGGCGAAAGCGGACAACCATGACGAGATAATACGAAAGGCTCCGATCTTACCCCATTCACTTCCACCAGCACACCGGGAGTCGCATACAAAAGTCAGATCCAGGATCGAAAGTCGGGTCCGAAACTGGCCGCCGAAAGGACAGCCGCGAGAAAACGATAGTCAACCCTATCGAAGGCTTTGGACTGATCTAAATTGATCAGCGCGGCTTCACTGTCAACTTGTTCTAAGATCAAACGTACCATATGAAGGTTGTCCTGAATAGTCCTGCCCTTCACAGCAAAAGTCTGTTCGGAGCCAATCAGACTAGACAAGACAAGCTCTTTAACTCTGTGTTTAACAAAATCTTTAACTCTGTGTTTAACATGGTTAAAAGGCGAAAGTTATCTAACCCATCCCCACCGTTCTTGTTCTTACGCAGCAACTTGATCACACCCCTGGTGAAGCGTTGAGGTATAGACCCCTGTTTCATCCAGTTGTTGAAAATCAGTTCCAGCAAAGGAACAAAAACGGGCGACTGCCTCAAGTAAACTTCGTAGGGAAGACCATCTAGTCCCGGAGATTTATCCAGGCTAACCTGTTTCAGCGCTTCCCAGATTCCCGACTCTGTGATAGGACCCTCGCACCCAGCCGCTTCAGCTGCCTCGAGGCAGGGAAAGTCGGCTAAATAGCAGGCCGCTCAGAATGGTTATTGGGCACATAAACCCCAATGAGACGCAGAGCCTTATCCTTTATGGTAACATCCAGCACGCAAAGCCTGCCCACCGGATCTGCGAAGAAAAGAGTACATACAGCCTTCAAAGACTTTCTCACCAGCCAAGAGACACCACTCGAACGACCATCAAAACATGCTGAATAAAGGGAGAAACCCTTAGACAGCACGTCCCCACGTTCATGAGAAGAAAACCGGGTCTCTTGCAGACAACAAACATTCACCCCGAGGCGCTGAAGGTCGCGAGAGAGCCTCGCCCTGCGAGACTCCGACCTCAGGCTTCGGACATTTACACTTGCTAACCAGAGAGACATAGTGAAGACCGATTAGGGTTGCTTTCCTGAATTGAACATGGTCGGGGTAAGGATACCGACAGCCTCTCCCATAGACCCATGGCCCATCTCAGTCTTGATGGTACCGTCTTGGAAGATTCCGCCGATATCCCAGGGGAATGTCAATTTTAGTGCTCTATAGGTGGAGGCGTGAACAAAAACCGGGACCCTCCCAGCACAAAATTGATTCATTTTTCTCAATTTCTCGTTCTGGACGATAGCAATGGGCGGGGTCATTTTGAATGAAGCTATAGCTTCGTCCAACATTGACCAAACCTGTTTTTCCCCGTCTCAGTTCTGATTACTGTTAGAACCCTTTGTGCGTTTGGAAAATTATGAGGCTCTTCAATGTCTTTGTCTCCGAATTGCTTTATAGATAACAGGTATTTAAAATTTTTAATCCTGTTTCCATAATGTCTGGCTTTCTCAGCTTGAATGGGTGAAATTTTGCAAACGTCTAAACCGGAATTGTAAATGTGTTTTTTGTTGTTGTTTTTTTTATTCCGGTTGATTCATGCGTGGGGTTTCTGTGCCTTTTGTTTAGTGGAGCGGGCATTTCTGGGGATTTAATGGGAGAAGGACTGGGGGTGTGGCGGGGTGTATATGTTTGTCTAAAAGGGCTGGGGTCTCTACTGAGGGGAATTGAGGATTGGGGAAAAGAAGTGGAAGGAGAGGCAGGTGAGGACTTCTCTTTACAAAGAGGGGTTGAGGGATGGGGAGAAAGTGGTGGGTCCGAAGATGTGGAGGGAGTGGCCTTCTTTGAAGAGGAGGACTTTTGCCGACTGGATGTAGAGGGCTGGGGAGACTGTGCAGTGGATTTGGAAGGAAGTGTTTTCTTGGAGGGAGAGGATTTTGTTTTCCATTGCTGGCCTAGCTTTAGCTTGAGGTCTTTAATTTTTTCGGTTTTTTCATACCCTGGGTCGTATTTTTTTGTAAGTCTTGAATATTCGGTAATGAGGCCGGGGCGTCGCCCTTACTGTTGTCAGAGGGAGTGGGGCTATATGTGCCTTTAGTCCTTGGGGCTTCAGGGGACTGAAGATTCGTTGTCTGACGCTTCCCTCTGGCCCTGCCAGCAACCTGCCATTCCCCCTCTCCCTTCTCCTCAACTTCACTTGCAGTGGAAGAAATCTCTTCGTGAAATGGGGGCTTTGGTGATGTCCCAACTGGGGGTTTCACCACTCCAGTCCCAGTAGCCGGCATGCCCATTACAGGCGAGGTGGTTTTTAAAGATTCGGTCAAAGGGGGAGTTTAGTGGACTGCGGCCTAACTTCCAGAGGCCTTTTTCTCTGGACAGGAAGAGGAGAGGTGACCAGTCTCTCCGCACTTCCAACAAACTGGTTTACGGCCAGCCACGATGACCGGCAGCTTCAGGCCACCAACATCAAGACAGTTGGGGATGGAGACGAAGGCCTTATGATCTAGCATAATGTCGAAGCTCCACCCTCCAGTCAGGCTATTACAGGAAGCACACAGAATCTCGCCTTACTGGGACAAGAAAGCCGCCAGGTGCTCCCCGGTAACCTGAGAATGGACCTCATATACTGCTACAAAAACGACAAAAACGGACACTATTCTTTTGTTGATTTTCTTAAGTTCAATTGGATCCTCCAAGGGCCCACCTTCTACCACAAGGTGCGCGTAACTCTTGGCATGCTCCAAGAACTCTGCAATATTGATAATGCATTTAGGTGGGGACTTCTAACAAGAGGGCGATTCCCTTGCCTCTGCATTCTCACTTGAGTTGTCTTTTAACTGGTCCTTACTGGATTCTACGTTATGGCTCTTTTCAGCCTCCGTAGATTTAGAAGCTTTTTTTAAAACATCCATAATTTCCTCGTTTGTTGGAATACTTGATAAGACTGAGTATTCCTCTATTTCATCCTTAGCAGATGGGTCTTTTTTCGGGTTAATAAGACGCTTCCTCACCGATCTCCTGAAGGAAGCCATTTGAGGCTTCTTTTTTAAAACTAAGAAAGAAGGTACTTTTTTTCCTTCTTTTCCATTTTTAAAGGGAAGGGGAAGGGTGAAAAGGGGAAAAATAGTTATTAAATTCCACCTTATAGGCGAAACTAAAAAAAAGAGAAAAGAAAAAATAAACAGACTAAAAACAGCAGGTGACAGACAAAAATCAGAAATAAAAACACAAATCTCGCCCGAAAGCGAGACAGCAAGTAAAAAAAATACACAAAGGTTTTACAAAAATCAAATGAACAAGGTTCACCTAAAGGCAAGACAAATTTAAAATGTACAGAAAAAAAAAATGTTTAAATTAGATGAAAAAAATAAAAGAACAAAGTTCGCCTAGAGGTGAAACAATAAATTTAAAAAAAAACACATAAAACGAAATAAACAATAAAACGAAAACGCTAGACAAAGAAAAAGGAAAACGTTATACAAAGAAAATACAAAACTTACAACAGTAGACAGAGCTAGTCACAAAACAAAATTGTTGACGCCATGAAAGCGAGTCAACCCTATAAACAAATAAACAAAATAAAATAAATAGACAAATTAGACAATACAAGGATTAGAACAAATATGGCACAGAAAAAATTTGTAAACAAAACACAGACAACTTAAAGGATATTAAAAGGAAAGAAACAAATAAAGAAATAACACGTAAAGAAGAAATTAAAGAAAGTCGTAAAAAAAAAGAAAGCGAAACACTGGCTGGGGTTACAAAATAAAAAACGGAAATATATTTAAAAGATAAATTAAAGAAAAAGAAAATCAAAATCAAAAAAGAAAAACTAAAATAAAAAGAAAAAGAGCAAAAATAAAGGGGTAAAAATAAAAAATGGGGAGAGTAAAAAAGGAAAAGAAAAAATCAAAATTTTTTTCAAAACAGTTGTAAAAAACATAAAAAGACGGTAATAGAATCAAACTCATCCAAAAATGTAGTTAAAAAAAAGGCGTAAAGTCCCAAAACAGTCGTGCGGCAAACACCAGTCAGAAAACGTCAGAAAACGTCAGAAAGCGTCCACCAAAAAAAAACTCGATGACTGACTCGGGTTGTGTGGCTGACTCAGGTTGAAGTTCTGACTGTTCGAATCAAATTGAAATGCTTCTATTTATTGAGTTTGTGGTCTCAGAACCGGCTCCAAAAGCGGTACGTGGGAAAAGGTATTTTTGCTCAAACATGTTACAGTTTTAAGGTCTCAGCCAATGAAAAGCTTAGTTTGCTGAAACTAAGATGCTGATTGGTTAAGAGGTGCTTATGCGTGAAAAGTGCATTATCCCAGAGGTGTGACAGGTAGGTATGGAATATTCCATCACCCTCCTTGCTATTTCTTATTGATAAACCTAGATTCTAATAATTATTCATTGAATTATTAATTCCTTCTAATCAATTCATTTTGATTGTTTGGTTTTTCAATGAAGGTTTTCTTAAATAAATTTCATGTATGCATTTTGAAATCTCAAAGAAATAATTCTACACTATAATTTATTTTTTTAATTGTACTTGATTGAACGTACTTTCACAAATCTGAATGAGTAAAAAATAGTTGTTCTTTTTTGGTTGTTTTAGACAATATGATGGAAATTAACATTGTCTCATTGTCCAGTTTGTTGAAACTTTCCATAGTGGTATAACTGAGAATTTCATTTTCACATTTTTTTATGGGTTAACCGAATAAGCCTTTTTAGTTTAGTAAGGAAAAAATAAAAGATAAAATTTTTACTTTTGACATTAATTTTATTGTACAACATATTTATCATTTTGTTCCAATATCTTCTGTCACCTTTTAGGCAACTTCATAATTTCGTCCTCCCAGAACAACAGAAAACTATTCTAAATGCTTTTGCAGTCTTTGAAAGTATTTAATTTTTTTCCATCTTACTATAGTTCACTGTCTCTATCATTGCATAACCCAAGGATGGTGAGAGCCATGGCCATCAAATTTACTGTGGTTACAAATGGGATCTCAGAGCATATGTTTTGCATATACATTTTTGAAAATTCCAGAATTTATTAAGCTTTTAGTAAGAGGTTCAATTTACAGTGTTATGTAATGCATTTACTTTGTGTCCATCTGGTTAGCCAACTGAATCTTTATCTTTTTTGTGTAACTATATAAAGTAGTCACCTAGTGTGAAATTTTTGAGTTGAATCAAATTTACAAATAATACAGAAAATAAGAGAATTCCTTGTCTTAGATTGTCATATGGATTGAGACTTATTTGCCTTCTGATCAAATTCATTTTCATATATATTACAAGTGAAATGTTCCAAGCATGTGTTTATAAACATGATTATACCATAGACAAAAAAAAACAGGTGAAGGAAAGACAAAAAAAAGGAGTTTTTGAATATGGATCCATAACAAACAATAGGAAATGCATAACTGATTGTAGTAGGATAAGGAAACATAATTTGAGAAGAAAAACAATAAGCAATAATCCATCTTAAAAGGACTGAAAGAAGAGGGTGTAGGCATTAGTGCAGGTATGCTTTTGCAATGTCTGCACTCTAAATGTGCAACTTATAAATTACACAATTGTTATGGTTTTGTTCATAAATTTGTTTTCATAAAGGATAAAAGTAACTACAAAAATTCAGTAATCAATATTTGTTTAAAAAACAAAAAAAAGTGTAATCAGTTTTGATATTTTCAGCTTTACTGATATCAATTTTAAAACTGTCTTTTGTTGGAATTGTTCCTATATTCATTGAATATTCACAAAGTTGGTATTCTGTTGAGATCTATAATAAGCAGTAGGGTCTTGGCATGCTATCTGCTGAGCAGATTTCTATCAGATATCGTCAACCTTCTAACATGGAAGACCTTGTTATATTTTAAGAACTCAGAACACTTTGTGGAATTGATCCAAGGGGTTCCCATCTCTAACAATTAGATGTTAATTTTGGTTATGGTGAGCCTGTTCACCAGCATTCCTACAGATGAGGCTCTATCAGTGGTTTGAAACCAATTGGAATCAGATCCCCCCCTTGAAGTACATACTATCATAGTTATTAGCATTGATAGATAACCTAGTAGAAATGTTGACATTCTATGTACAGATGACATTCTTCCTTACTAGGATCTGAGATATATCAACAGGAAGAAAGCTTGGCTATGTGTTCGCTATTGACATCAGTAATGGAGAACATATACATGGAATACATAGAATACATCGAGGAAATGACTTTAAGAACAGCACTACTAAAGACAACAGTATGGCTGAGATATGTAAATGATACCTTCATACTTTAGCTTCACCAGGAAGCTGTACAAATAAGACCTTTGATCCCATTCACAGTGGAAGAAGAAAACAATAATCAGCTAGCCTTCCTGAAAGAACTAATAACTTGCACAAAAAAAGATATCCATATATCACAAGCCAACCTTCATGTGGCAATACCTTAACTTTAACTCCCACCATCAATACAAGAAATGGATCCCCCAATGCCTATAACAATGTGAAAAAATTATAAGTGGCAACCCAGACACATACCAACTGGAGATGATCAGCATTAAATGTAAACTTCACTATGACAAATACTCTGCAAGTATAACATCAGCTTCTGTAGACAGAAACAGAAGGGTTGAGGAGGAGGGCCAGAAAACTATCACAGTCTGTTTACCTTACATCAAGGACTTATTGAAAAGGATTCAGAAGTTCTGCAGTCCATAAAATATCAGAAAAATATTCAGAATCAGCTAGACCCTATAGAGAAATCTGAGTCAAGTGTAACATAGAGGGAAACATGACCAAGAACTGTAGTGTGAGGATTCCATCTCTTGCATGTGTAGTAAAGAATACAAAGATGAAACCAACTGTTCCCTAAACATAAGGCTGGAAAAACATTGAAAATTTGTAATTAGGGGAACTTAGGTCAACTGCTGATGTACCAATGATAATTGAAGAAAGAATCTATCATGCTCTGGATAAAAACAATGAAGCCTGGGCTGTAACACTGGACATCTTGAAAGCCTTTGAGAAGGTTTGGCATACAGGTCTTCTCCACAAGCTGGAAAGTTATGATGTATCTGGGCACATTTTTGAACTGATCCAATCTTTCCTATCAAATCATAAAATGAAGGTTATCCTGAATGGCCGATTGTCTAGATCCTTTCGTACTAACACAGGTGTTCCCCAGGGCTCCATCCTTGGTCCTACCCTATTTTTAATTTTGATTAATGAGCTTCCTGATGACATCAGCTCTCAACTTGGTATCTATGCTGATGACACAACCATTTTCTCCTGCTTCAATAGTAAGGATGATCACTCTGATAAATCAAAATTGCAGCCAATGTCCAAAACAGCAAAGTCCATCATTAAGTGGAATGACTATATTGAATCTATTGTTAGATCAGCTGCTCAGAAAGTTGGTTCATTGTATCATGCTAGACAGTTTTTCTCTCCAGAATTTATCTTATATATCAATAAGTCTACATTCATCCATGCTTATAATATTACTGCCATATATGGTCTGGTGCCCCTGCTACTTACCTTGATTAAATATTATTGGTCCTGATCTGGTAGCTTGGCTTCAGTCACTTGCCCACTGCCATAAGGCTGCATTTCTGTGTCTTTCCTATAAATACTTTCATGGTAATTGTTCAGATGAGTTTTTCACTATAGTACCTAAACCTTTTGAATTTAAGCACTGTACTAGACTGTATCTGTATCTGGCTAGATGTAACTGGAAATTCCACTCTAACAGTTTCTTTTCTTGCACTTCTCACTTGTGGAACTCCCTTCCGGCTCCATGCTTTCCAGCCAAATTTAACCTGCAAAAATTTAAATGCAATGAATGTCAATCGCTATCTACTGTCCTCCTCATTAATCTTTCCTCTTCTCACTCATTATTAATATTTCTGTTCCTACCTTTTCCACACCCTGTAATCCCTTGTGTCTTAGTGGCTTTACTGCCTTTTATGCAATGATACTGAAAGAAAAACAAAGACAATGAAATCAGGTGTAATGGGAAAAGTGTAGTCACCAACCACTGTAAAATGAATTAAAAATACTAGACATCTGTTAGAATCAGTACATATGCTAGGCATAAGTCCTCATTAGTAGGTTTAGCATAGAAATAAATACAATATGAGAGGCATTAATAAATAAAGAAAGAGAAATCAGCAGTAGCTGCAGGTAGAAAAGAGATAACATATGATATGATAACAACAAAGTTGAGGATATTAGTCTGGGTATAAATAATGTAAATAACAATATTAATAATTAATAATTATAATATTAATAATTATAATAATAAAAAATAACAGAGGTCAATTTTATAGCAAGATTTTACTATTATGATATTCAGTCTAACACTCAGATGGACATTGAAGCAGCTTACTATTTGGATATATCTGTGGGAATTTGGGCCTGAATACTTCACATCAATCTTGCCCTTAAATTCATGAGAAGTAACAAAGTGATGACTGACTTGATTGAGTTCAATGCAAAAGTTTCCCATAGTTCAAAATCACTATCAGATATTTCTCTACTTTAGATATTTGATGAAAATTTTCTTTCAAAAATATTTCTGACATATGAAGACCATTCTATTGTAGTCAATACATTATAAAATCACATTTGTTCTTAATTGTATGATCCATAATTTGTAATAAATAATTCAAAATATCAATATTAATTCAGATATTTGTAATGTTAAAGGAACAAAAACAATTAAATTGATTTTGGAAAGCATTTGTAGGTAACCAATTAATAAAGAAAATGAAGTGGATTTAAAGTTTGAGGCATTATTTTCAATACGAATTGCTTAAAATACTTTTTTATTTTTATCTTTTCTATTTGAAAATTATTTGATAGGCAAAATACTCTATCTTAGAATCAAGTAAATGTTACCATGAAAAATTCATAAGAAAAGCTGTACAAAAAACTTCTTAAAAATAACTGAACATGAGCACACAACAATCCATACTGCTTGCGAAAGGTTCTTGTTTTTTAATCATTTCACCTCAAGCAAGGCAATAATGCCACTATGATGCCAGGAGCTACTGGGAGTGAAAGAGAATGAGAAGACTTTAGTGAACAGAAAGGAAAATAAAATAACAAGATTTAAGAAAATAAAAAATGACG
The DNA here is from genome assembly GCA_964036315.1 of Acanthosepion esculentum. Lineage (NCBI taxonomy): Eukaryota > Metazoa > Mollusca > Cephalopoda > Sepiida > Sepiidae > Acanthosepion > Acanthosepion esculentum. The sequence continues at coordinate 312,776 of OZ038499.1, read as the reverse complement.
ATTGGCATTGCATTTAAATTTTTGAAGATTGTAGGTGACATGGAAGCAAGAAACTGAAATAGAGTTCTACATGTGAGAAGTGTGAGAAAGAATCTATTAGAATAGAACTTATGGTTATATTTAATGATTTCAACAGTAAGACGGTAAGACCTAATTGCTAATCTAGTAGCATGCTTAAATTTATGCAGTTGAGGCACCAAGGAGGAAAGGTCATCAGAACAATTGTCATGAAAATATTTATAGAAAAGACAAAAAGAAGATACATCATGATGGTGGGAAAGTGACTGAAGTTGAGATATCTGGTCAGAATTGATTACATTACATACCCTCCTTTGAATTTTGTCAAGAATCTCAAGATATATAGGAGCACCAGAGTAGATATGGCAGTAATATTAAATGTACAGATGAAGAGTAAATTTATATATGTGCAAGATAGATTCTGGCAAGAAAAATTTTCTGGCATTACACAGTGAATCAAGTTTCCTAGTATTAGACCTAGCAATCAATTCAATATAATCACTCCACTTCATGTCAGTGGAAAATGCAAAAGAAGATGCAAAAAGTTGCTCTCCTGGAGGTTAGCATCAGTCATGCTGAAAAGGGAGAAAAGATTCTCTGTGAGGATTAAATGATAACAGTCTTATTTTGGAAATGTTAAAATTTACAAGCTATTCTTTGCTCCAGTTAACCATTGATTGGAGGTCATTTTCGAGGGTAGCTGCCAGTTTTACTTTGTTGGGCTTGCTATTAAGACAGGAGTAAATAGTTGTGTCATCAGCATAAATACCTAGTTGGGAACTGATGACATTGGGAAGGTTTTTGATGAAGATAAGAAACAATGTAGCTCCAAGGATAGAGACTTGGGGGATCCCAACAATAATGTGAAATGATCTACAAGTGTGTCAATTCAACATGACTTTTATTAAATATTGGCCTTTCTTATCTAAATTCCAATAGGCAAATTTAGTAACACATCCAGAGTAGACCTGGAGAAATGAAAGATATACTGTTTATCCACAAGAAGGCTTTCTGAAGTGAGATGCTTACTCCATTCAGCATTCATTAGAGCCTCTAGTACTTTGCCAAAAAGAGGTAAAAGACTAAGGTTCACCAGAGTGCTTAAAAACAAGAACTATTAAAGAGGATTTCCAACAAGCTGTAAAGCACTTTGACTTAATTTTATTGGCTAGGGTTAGTTTGGCTTTATAAGATATAAACTCCTATATTTTACAGCCAATAAGTGAAGCACAAACAAATAAGAGGTGCTTACAAATAAATCTTACTAAATTCAGTAGATATGAAAAATCTTTTTTACAATTCTGTAGAAACACAGCTCAAAATTAAGTAAGTGGTTTCTGGAACCTGATTGTATATGACAAGACATATGAAGTGCTCTCTACTACACCCACGTTGCTGAACTGCAAAGGACCTGGTCATAGGTCAGAGATCAGGTTATTGAGTACATTCCTATGCAAAACTCAGCTAGCAATTTGGAGCTAACCTGTAGTGATAATAGTGGCTTGTCAGACACAGCCATTGAATAGATCTGCAATGAAGGACAGTCGGAAAAAGACATTTAGTGAACCAGACCAGCCTTGATCAACAATATAGACATATGTACCATGACAATGCATATGTCAGCAATGATTTTTCTACATACAAAGCAGCGATGAAAGTCCTATATTCCCTTTTTTTGTTCACCGTGCTTTAAAATTACTGCTATCATGCATAATCAGTCAGCAGTTACATACATTTCTTTAGCATGTGATTCTCACATACAAATATTTCCATATCATACCACTTGATTTCCTTACTTGTAACAAAAATGCTTCAAAATTTTTCAGACTCACTCACGATAAATCATTTTGGACATCAAAACTATTGGTCTTTTCATGACCACAACAAAGAACATTGATTTTTAATATGTAAATACATGTATGTGACTGTATAAATGTTACTGTCATATTTAGCTTTGTCTTCTCCCTTTTCTATGAAAATCATTCCTTTGTTTTGTGTAAAAATTTATGTTGTAATTATGGATATGACACTCAGATTTTATTTTTCCCCCTAAAATCTAGGGAGACTGACTGCACAGTTTCTATCAAAGTAACTCAACAAATATTTGTTCTTATTCATAAATGTGACATTCAATACATAAAAACAAAGTACTTAGTGTTAGCTTATCAGCTTACATAATTCTGGACTTGATATGTATATTTGTTATTCTTGCCACATATTAATGCTCAAAATATTTAGTTTTGTAACAGGATTGGATGTTGGGTATGTGTAATGTAAGTTACCCTGTTGTTATATGTATTTGTAGTTGACAGAGGAATCCTTTTCTCTTTTTTATACTGAAAATGAAATGAATAAAATGTACAACAATAAAAAACAACAATGAGACCATGAGAAATTAATGACAAGAATGTATATTTTTCTTTTCTTGATATTAATTACAATATTGGTATTGTGCGTGTTAAAAATGTTCTCAGTGTTATTGTCTCTTTTGTTTCTTTAAAAGTTTGTGTTTACTTGTTTTTGTTTGTTCTGAGAATTTTGTTGTTAAGGGCAGCATTTGAGACCATTAACTGTGGATTTTTACAGCATGAAGAAGAGATGTCAGTGTTCTTTTTACTACTGATACTCTACTCTACTCCACTCTACTCTACTGTCTTTGCTTGTGGTGGACAGGTCGTTTTTCTAATGATTAAGTTTCAGATTTTTAGGATGATGAAATTTTCGATCTTTATTTCCAGGATGATTCATCACTGGTGGAAAGGTTGTTTTTAGAATGATGAAATATCATCATCATCATTCTGGATCATAGCAGTTTCTTCAGTATAAGTTACTGTTATTTGTGTTACAAATATAACTTGATCAATCAGTTCAGGCCTTTTTTTATATGCAATGTGAATATCCATAATACACTTTACATTATCAATTTAGACAAATATTATATCATTGTCATTTGATGCATCATGTTTCTGTTTTACTAATGATAATTAAAATAGACCAGAATTCCTCAACTGATGCAAAAAATCATTGTTGTGCCTTCAAAGAACAAATTCACCACATATGTGAAGGGCATGAACTTACTTATATTACCTGGAATGACCTTGATAATGAAGTATCAATTATTTTTCTTCTGGCATGTATGCTTCACAGTGGCCATTTAGGTGGTGCTGTTTGACAAATAATAGTTGACGGTGCCAAGTTTGAATCCTGGAGAAATGAAGGAAAAATTTCTTTATCCTTACTCCGTGGGAGTCATATCTTCCAAATTTAGCAGCATGTGCGACCCACCCTAATATTGACTGAGAGACAATTTAGCAGACGTATCAAGTATGTCTAACTCAGCAAGAAATAATCACAAGCTACATATACGGTAATTTAAGAAATTAATTTAAGAAAAATACATTGAAAACAGACTGATATTTTATTTTTAATAATTTGTATAAATTAGAGTTTCTTTTTAAAAATATGAATAAATGTTCTTTTTTTTTGTAAAAGAAATTTATTTTTAGTAACGGTTATTTGCTGCTACTATCTGGTCATGTCACCCTCTGAGTGATTAGATTTGAATGTTACTGTTTTTTTTGACTGTGCAAGCAACCCTTGGGTGTCTGAGGAAATATACATGTTTTTAAACAGAAAGGATTGGAGCCTCATGGGAGCTGGGTGTTGAGGAAAATTTTCCATTGTTTTAAACAACGTTTATTTTTTATTTTGAATATTTTGAAATGGAAAAAAATTTTTTTAGAACTTGAGACAAGTTCTGAGTTTAAAAACATTTCATTATTTATACCATTGAGTGGTTATAAGAAGGAATTTTTATATTCCAAATACATTTAGCCTGAGGCTAAATAAAAATGTCACTACTTATTTCATAGTTTTTCCATAAGAGAAAGAGACATATTTTATGAGAAGTTGATTTGAAGAAGTTTTTCACTTCTTGAAGTTGGCATATGTTGCTGACATCAATTCAAGATTTTAAATCCAGCTATAGATGCCTGAATTTTCACAAAGAACAAAGTTACAGATATGTTTTTCCTTTTGAAACAATATTGAAAATATCCTGCATTTAAATGAGAAGTACAGACAAAATGGCTACCTCTGGTCCAGTTGAAAGTGAAAGAGACACCAGAGAGAAGGGGACATCATCAGTAAATTAGTACACTCTTCACAGCATCATTGAATATTGTGAAGGGAATTATCTTCAGTAAATAAGTTTGAACACCTTTTATGCTTCAGCTAGCTGGAGAAAAAATTGAAAATTGTGTATTTTTTCTTCTTGGAAAGAACTCAAATATAGACTTTATTTATTTTCTTTGTAGACATTTTAATTGTGAACTCTAAAAAAACCCAAATAGTATGCATGTAAATATTGCCCTTGTGGCTTGTGTAGAAAAAACTGTTGTGTACTGATACTTTACTTCTTCTTAAAAAAGTAAGTGACCATTTTTTTTAAATTTTTCTCCTGAAAACACTCTTTTTTTTGTCTTTTTATTTGTTACCTTTAAATTGCTTAAAGACTTGTATGCATTCCATCATCCTTTATCATTAATGAAATTTTTGGAATTGTGAATATTTGTTCGTTTTGCCGCAGACATCATTCTTTTGTTTTTTCTTATGGTAACAAAACTTTTTGTTTAGTGTTTTTTTTCCTTGGAATGTAAATCAAATGGAAACTTATTGATATTATTCATACTAACACATAAAAATGCAACTTTTCTTATATTTACTGACTTTATAACACACAACAAAAAGCAAACTTTCCAACACCAACGACTGTTAATAAGTACATGTTAGCCCTGATGTCCAAACGCTAAAGTAACTTATCGGACACTGCTATTAACATAAATCACAACCTCTCAAGGTAGGTGATTCTTCAAAAGACATTTCCCTGAAGGAAAAATTTGATGTACAAACTGCCGACTGACATAATCCTCAAACTTTTGTCAGTGACAGTTACTTTTTCAAAGGATATTATGTGAATCGATTATCAAACATTCTGAAAGTTCCTATGCTTCACTTCCCCACCTAATAACCAAACCAAACAAATAAGATTTCCATCCATGCATTGATTTGAGGAAATTGAATGCCTAAACTGTCCCCAACTGTTATCTTATTTCCTACATTCATGATTTTGCATGAGGATTACAGAAAACTCAAATAGAAAAGCCTACATTTTAGTGACACTAGAAGAAGATATCCACATAACAACTTTTGGATTATATGAATTTACATATTTCAACACCAATTTACACCTTCTCTACAAGCTATGTGACAATTATACACACCCAAGACCTTTTATAACTGTGAATATGTATTTGTAATGATAGAATGCATTACAGTAATCATTCATAATAAACTCCCAAAGTTTGTATAATGTATTAAGCAAAGCAGACAAATATTTTGAGATACAATCCATTGTCACAGATAGGATAAATATTGTTTTTTTGGGACATTATCAACAAGAATACTTCCTAATCCAAGATAAGATTATGCAACATATCAATGTTATACTCTGCTGCAATTAGATATCTTTCTGGTTCAGTCTAAGAAAGCAAATCATGCTGAGAAAGCAAATCCTAAAAGTAAAAAGTTGTCTTCTCTGCAGGGGGCTCTGAGCATCACATCCAATTCACAAAACAATGTAGTGAGTGGATATGAGAGGAAAGGATGTATGTATTTTTGTTGATTTGGTGTTAGGGTAAGGGTTAGTTTGTACTGTTGATATTAGTGCATGATGAAGTCTTTGAATTGTGTTATGAGTTGTCCACGTGTTTGTCTTTTTGGAACTTGTTTTGCAGTAGTCTTGGATTGTATTTGAGTAGTATCAACAGATCTGGAGTTTTATATCCTTATATGCACACCAGACGGAAGTGGAGGTAGCGACTTCAATGCTGGTTGAGGATTCTGCTGTTATGGATTGTAATCAGCCCGCTACAAAGAAAAATTCGAAAAAGGTATTTAAGTATAAAAATATAAGATATTGTTAATTCCGTGTTTTTTTTTATTTTTACAACTAAATGGAATTTCGTTTAAGTTGACCGTCGTGAACTGTTGCCGTCTACTGCTCGTTGTCTTTCCTTCTGGTTTGTCTGTCGGGAAACTTTGCTGAAATACACTTCAAACGGATCACGAAGCATGTTTTTATTGTTAGCAGGAACGTAACTCGTTGGTTGAAAAATGTGAAATATTTATTTTCGAAGCATTAATTTTTTTAAATCGGGACAATGCCCAATCCACCTACTCAGAAACCTTTTTTTTTGTCATTTGGTGCTTATTTCCATCTTCACTCTACAAAAACCCCTCTCTCAGAGAGAGAGAGAGAGAGAGAGAGAGAGAGAGAGAGAGAGAGAGAGAGAGAGAGAGAGAGAGAGAGAGAGAGAGAGAGAGAGAGAGAGAGAGAGAGAGAGAGAGAGAGAGAGAGAGAGAGAGAGAGAGAGAGAGAGAGAGAGAGAGAGAGAGAGAGAGAGAGAGAGAGAGAGAGAGAGAGAGAGAGAGAGAGAGATGACTGTATTATCAATATGTTATGTATGTTTTGTAATGTTTAGGCCAAGTTACCGTCCTACCGGATTTGGTCACTCTCTGTGTTGAATGTTTCATTCAGCTGCTGAAGTATCTGTTGTTTGTTGTGAATCTCTTGTAGAATTATTAGTTGGCGCTGGTTAGTTGAATGAGGATTTTGTTATTTGCGGTGTAGTATTCATGATCAAAATGTTATCAGAAAGAGCGATACAAATGCAGAAGGACGTGTACCTATGTTTCATAGACTACGCAAAAGCCTTCGACAAAGTACACCACAAAGATCTGCTGGAACTGCTCAGCAACCTTGATATATTCGGGAAAGATATCAGAATACTCAAAAACCTATACTGGCAGCAAACAGCATGCATGCGCATAAGGAACGAGTTCAGTAAATATACAAAAATAGAAAGGGGCGTAAAGCAAGGATGTGTCTTCTCATCCAACCTGTTCAACCTATACTACGAAGTAATTCTGAGAGAATTGGAAACCCCACCGGGATTTAGCATTGGCGGCCATAATCTTAACAACATAAGATACGCAGATACACAGTACTGATAGCAGACAAGGAAAAGAAATTACAAAATCTCCTACAGAAGGTAGCGACAGAGAGTAAGAAGAAGGTACTAACCATAAACTACAAGAAGACAGAATGCATGGTCATCAGTAAAAGGATAAGCCCGAAATACGATTTGCAGGTCGAGAACACTAGAGTCAAGCAAACGCGGAAGTTTAAATATCTGGGAAGCGTTTTGAAAGAGGACGGTAAGTGCGACACTGAGATCTGTAGACGCATTGGGATGTCCAAGGACGCATTCCAGAGTATTGCGAGACAGGAGGATTTCTTTGGTAACAAAGAAAAGAATACTGAGCTGTTACGTGACATCTGTCCTTCTTTACGGCAGCGAATGTTGGACGATTTCCTCAAAGATGAAGAAGAGACTCGAGGCGACGGGGATGTGGTTGTACAGAAGGATGCTAAGGATATCATGGACCGAGCGTATGAGTAACGATGAGGTCTTAGAGACGATGCAAACAAAGAGGAGGCTTATACTTAACATCAGGAAGAGGCAGATGAAGTTTCTGGGACACATAATGATACTCACGGATCGAATAGAGGAAAAGAGAGACAAGTGAAAACAACGCATGACATACCTGGCGGGCTTAAGCAAGTGGATGACAGAACGTGGTCAGGGGGAGGTAGCAGAGGGAAGGAACTTCAAGAGAGCTGCAAGGGATAGAGGGAGGTGGAGAGCCATGATCGCCTACGTCTTGAAAGGACATGATACAGAAAAAGAAAGCTTGTCTGGGAATTGTGTTACTGAAGGTTATTGTTCTGCATAAAAAAGGGTACTTTCTCGACCAGACTTGCTGTAAATGGTCATTTATTTCTTATTTCTTTTCATCTTGGAAAACATCTACAAGGAAAGGCCTGTATCCTGACAAATATAAGAACTTTAACACTTACACTGTTTTTCGATCCATCGGTACCGGTGTTTATTTTGTTTTTCTCGTGTCTCTGTTTTTCATGCATTTATTTACAAATGCATATATAGAAGAATAAACAATACTTACTTCAGTAATTAAACGTAAGTTCTTATTCTATGTTTTTATTATTTTAAAAACAAATCTTTGATTTATTTTTCCTGCATAATTTTCTTCCCCACATCACCAAGTACATTTTCAGAATTACGACGAAATTATTTCATTCGTATAAAAAAGAATACTATAATATTTCTAAAATTTACTCTTAGAATAAATATTTTTCTTTTCATATTAATTTAACGCAAATTACATTTTATTTACGCTAGATTTTTGTTTATGTAGCACCTTAATGTCTTCACATTTATTCATTACTAAGTTTAATAAAAGCGTATAGAATAAAGATTCATCTTCTTAAACTATTGGTTATATAAGGTTAAAGAAAAATTATTTTTAAACATAAATAACAAATTCTTGATTATTGCATTGCTGGTCGTCCGTATTTCCTTAAGTTTCATTTTTACTTTTTCACGCCCTTTTTCGGACAGGGGTAGAATTACAGTATTTCTATTTTACCCTTTGACCTCAGGCTACCGTGTGTAAATCAAACTTTATTTTCATTCTGTTTTAAGTAAAAGTTACTGTTACTGTTAGAAAATCCAGTTAATTAATCCTTAAATTTACTAATAGACATTTCTAGAACAAATATTGGAGATGCCAAAATCAAGCAAGTACAAAAGCTTAAATATCTAGGATGTGCTTTAATAGAGAATAGAAAATGCGAAGATGAAATCCGAAGATGACTTGACATAGTGACGGATGCCTTTCAAAAGTTAAGCAATATATTAAGAAACAAGAAAATTTCGTTAGCAACAAAGAAAAGAGTGCTTAACTGTTATGTCATATCTATTCTTCTATATGGCAGTGAATGCTGGACAATCTCATCACAGATAAAGAAGAGACTTAAGGCAACAGAAATATGATTATACAGAAGGGTGTTGAGAATACCATGGATTGAACATATGAGCATTGACGAAGTTCTATAGAAAATAGAAACATAAAGGACACTTATACTTAAGATCAAGAAGAGACGGGTGAAATTTCTACGGCACATAATGAAAAAGAGGGCTTAGAAAATTTGACACTGACAGATAAAGGCAAGAGGGACAGAGGAAAGCAACGAATAATTTATCTAACGAACTTGTGCAAAAGGAGAGATAGCGAAAAGATAATATAAGAGCTACAAAGGACAGGAAATTGTGGAGAGCCAGGATCAATACGTCCTGAAGGGACATTACAAGAAGAACCCCAATCACTGTCATCAACTCTGTTACATCACAATTCTTCTGTCATAACACAATTAAATGAAATTTTTATAACGACCGATAATTACGACACAACTTTTATTTTACAATGGTAATAGTATGCAATGTTATAATCATGAATAATATTAGTTATAAAATTTGGTTTTATTTATCTAAAGTATAAAACGTTTTCTTTTTTCTTACTGGGTATGACTTGTACAGTAATCATCATTATCGTCATTAACCTCCATGATCGGGTGTGATCATAAGGTAGCTGGGTATCTGGGAAACTTATCAGATCACTCCATATGTCTCGGTCTGGGTCTCTGTGAATGCGAAGACACGCCACGCATGTGTAATAAATTTCATTAATTTGATGACAAGTGAATTTTGGGATTGATGGAATCGTCCATATTTTCTACTCAAACCCGAGATAAAATACACTCTTCCATCAGAATCAGTTTTAACCAACCAAAACCTCACATTGCAAATCTCGACTTTTTATTGGTTCAGACAAAAACCAAAATGTGTAACAATTGTCGAAAACCTTTTTCGCGCCCAGTTCCCTGGAGCCTACTTTGGATTCCAAAAACAAATAAAACGGACCATTTCGACCCAATTCACCAGTCAGTCACTTAGCTTCAGAGAGATGCCACACGAATCCACGCGTATCACTATTTTGACTTAAGAAACTTTTCGCGCGTCAACTGCTGACTCAAACATCAACATTATTCTCTCAAAATTCACTTACAACTTTCTAAGAAAAGTGTTCTTACACACTACAAAAATAGAAATTGTATTTAACAAAAGATAAATACAGAACAATCCAAGGTAAACAACTCTAGAAAATTAAGACATTTATACTCTACTTTATTCACGCACACAATCTACACAAATTTCTGTATAAGTAATATTTTCCATTTTACTCTATTTGACCAGTTCTTTAACACATGAACAATTTTGAACTGTAAATCAATAAGACACCCAATTTATACATGGTCAATTTTTGCATTATCAAACCACAAATTTTCTAATTGTATATTAATTGTACATAAATGTCTGTTGTTTTTTATTGAAACCTTAATTACCGTTGTTTCTTATTCAATTGTCTTGTGATTGATTCGTTTTGAATGCCTATATTCTATATTATTGTGGATTAATATGCTGAACATGCCCGTAAACTAACCATCTTAATATTAAAACCTTCTGATAACAAATTCAAACTCATAGCAATCCCAACAAAATTGGCGACCGCCGACGTTTATCTCAAGAAAAATTGGCAACCCTGACGTTTGTGTTCCAATAAAAATTGGTGATCGCCAACGTTTATCTCAAGGAAAATTGATAACGCCGACGTTTGCATTATAACAAATTGATTTCCACATTGTTCCGAACACCTCAGTCGACATGGCAGAACCCATACCACCAACTGAAGCTGCACTGAGATTAGAACTCCCTACGTACAACACAAATGCACAGATATGGTTTATTCAGCTCGACGCGATTTTTCAAGCCAGACACATAACATCCCAACAATTGAAATTTGCGTTCGTGGTGGAGAAGCTTCCCGCGGAAGTGGCTGCAGAGGTAGCGGATATTCTTACCAGTCTCTCGCCCGAAAAGCCGTATGAGGTGCTCAGGCAGGCTATTTTACAACGAACAGGATGTTCAGAGGAGCGTAAAATCAAGGATCTTCTGTCCACTGTCACGCTTGAGAAGAGCAAACCGTCCCAACTTCTGCGAAAAATGATAACGTTACTCGGCGACAACACTATATCCGAGACAGTGTTGAAGCAAATTTGGCTGGAGAAATTACAGCCCGATATAGTACAGATACTAGCCGTTTTGACTATTGGTTGATGTTCGCAAGCTAGCAAATTTCCTCTGTCATACCATCAGATGACCCGACTTCGGATGTTAACCAGCAACTCCATTTTTTGACGTCAGAGCTAAAGAAGCTTTCCTTACGCCTCGACAAAATTCAAAGTACACCCGGAAGAAGTCGCAGCAATTCAACTAACCGGCACAACACTAATCGACGACGATCAACGTCGAGACAAACTCGTCACTGCCAGAGAGGTTATTGCTGGTACTGTGAAGTGTTTGGCGCCCGCGCTAGAAAATGTCAGTCACCATATGCTTATCATAAACGCTGGAAACTACCAGCCTGGAACCCATTGAAGGCGTTGGCTGCCAGGGAAGATAATGGAAATCGCCTATTTTACAGCAACAGCAAGTTAAAATTTATAGTCGACACAGGCGCTCAGATCAGCGTTATACCGCTGAGCTATTGCAAAAAGTTATCAATAATACCCAAACAAGCTCGACTGAAATTACAGGCTGCAAACGGCACGTCTATTAACACGTATAGCGAGCGTATTATGTCTCTATGCTTCGGCCTACGGAGAGAATTCACTTGGACCTTCACGATAGCCGATGTCGAGACACCCATTTTAGGGGCAGATTTCCTTGCACACTTCAACTTGTCCGTCGAATTATCGTCTCGTACACTTACTGATATGTGCACTGATATACGACAACGCGGAGTATTATCCAGACTTTCCACAATTGAACTAACTGCGCTTATACCTAGTGCAAGCGGTTGAGAAGACTTGTTTAAGCAGTACAAGTCTCTCTTATCACCTTTCACATATGTGGAACCTATAAAACACAATACAACACACGCAATCAAGACAACCGGATCCCCAGTCCACGCGTCACCCCGTCGTTTACACCCAACTAAGCTGCGGGTGGCTAAGGACGAGTTCGAGAATATGATCAAGCTGGGCATAATCAGATCATCTTCTAGTGCTTATGCTACTCCGCTACATATGGTCTCTAAGAACGATGCTGATAGTTGGTGACCGTGTGGAGACAATAGACTCCTAAACGCTCAGACTGTGCCGGACAAATATCCAATCCCCCATATTAAGGACTTTGCTTTGTCTCTGGAAGGCGCTACTGTCTTCACTAAGCTAGACCTGAGAAAAGCCTTTTATCAGATACTTATTGAACCGTCCGGTATTCATAAGACAGCGATAACGACACCATTCGGTTTATACGAATTTACCCGAATGTCTTTCGGACTCCGTAATGCAGCGCAATCTTTCCAGCGTATTATAGATGAAGTCCTCCGTGGATTACCTTATGCTTATGCGTACATTGATGACGTACTAATAGCAAGAAAAACGCCAATCAGTATTTAAGCGATTACAACATTACGGACTGAAATTGAACGTCGATAAGTGCTTATTCGCTGTTCTCAAATTAACTTTTCTTGGCCACGTCATTGATAAGAATGGGTTAACTCCCCTGGACGAGAAGGTCAAGGCTATTAATGACTTCCCACCACCATCAATCTTACGACAGCTACGACGATTTTTAGGCTTGGTTAACTAATATCGTCAATTTATACATAACTGTGCTATTATACTTCTCCCACTGACAAATCTTCTATCCAAGCACAAGCAGAAGAACCCGAAAATTACATTATCTGTAGATTAAATAGATTTCTTTCATCGAGCTAAGCAAGCGTTACAGGACTGTACCAAACTTTTGTATGTCACACCTTCGCCCGACGCAAAGCTGACATTAACCACTGATGCGTCGTCAAATACAGTCGGTGCAGTGCTTCCCCAAGTCGTCAACAGTGTGGAAAAACCGTTGTCATTTTTCTCCATTAAGCTTAATATGGCCCAAAGGAAATATAGTACTTTCTCCCGTGTACTAATGGCAATTTATTTGGCCATCAGACATTACCGGCATATTTTGGAAGGACGTGACTTTTCCATCTTTACTGACCATAAACCACTAACGTACGCCCTACACACGAAGTCAGATAAACATAAGCCGCGCGATATCCGTTACATGGACTATATATTGCAATTCTCATCTGACATTCGCTACATTAGTGGAACCAGCAACACTGTGGCCGACACACTATCTTGAACCTCACTCAGCGCAATTCAGAATACAACACTGAATTTTGATAGGCTAGCAGACGAGAAAATGAAAGATGAAACCCTACAAGCTATCCAATCAGATACTTCCTTAAAGATCGAGAAACGACCGCTTCCGTTTACGAGCAGGTCAGTTTATTGTGACAGCAGCACGGGTAACCCGCGTCCATACATACCACCAACTATGCGCCGTCTGATTTTCGATCATTTCCACTCACAAGCACATCCTGGAGGCAAGGCGACGTTGCGGACCATATCAGACAGATTTATCTGGCCTGGTATGGCAGCTGACATTAAACAGTGGTCCCGCACGTATCTACGTTGCCAAGCCACCAAGGTTGGCAGACACACATCAACATTACCAACCCAAACGGACGTTTTACCCATCTGCATGCGAATTTAGTGGGTCCACTTGAACGTGTGAACGGATTTGAATACATTTTAAAAATAATTGACCGCTTTACGGGATGTCCAGTTGCTATTCCCCTGGAATCAACTACAGCTGAATCAGTGGCTAATGCTATTTTCAACCATTGGATTACAATTTTTGGATGCCCTTCGGTAATCACTACCGATAGAGGTCCACAGTTTCAATCGGCACTTTTTAATGAATTCACTAATCTGCTAGGAATTAAGCACATTTCCACTACAACTTATCACCCTTGTTCCAACGGCCTCGTAGAAAGATTTCACCGACAGCTTAAATATGCTATAACTGCTTCAACCAACGGCCAAACTTGGGTTGATAAACTTTCCCTGATTATGCTGGCTTTAAGAAATATTGTCAAGCAGGACTTGAAATGTACCAGAGCTGAATTGGTTTTTGGAACTCCCCTAACCTTGCCAGGACAGATTTTCGGCCCTGTATCGGACAACCTACCTACTAGCCAGTTTGTCAGTGACCTTCGGCGAAAAATGACTGAAATTATTTATATGCCGACCAGAGCTTACCATAAGCCATATTATGTTCCAGTTGATCTACATAAAGCTAATTTCGTTTTTCTCCGCAGAGATATGGTTCGCAAACCACTAACTCCTAATTACACAAGACCACACCAAGCGTCGAAATACTTTGTAATAGATCTCGCCGGAAGATACACTACGGTGAGTATTGACCATTTGAAACCAGCTTACATCAATAACGACGACAGACCTTTGACCACTCAACAAACACCTGTTTCAGAACCTTCACACGAACATCTATCCTCAACACCTGAACCACAAATTAACTCACCTACCCGGACTAGGTCCGGCAGGCGCGTTCATCGGCCTGCAAAATACACAGCATTTTGCACATATTAATGTCCATACTACGTTGACCATTAATCACGAAGGGGTATTGATAGAATCGTCCATATTTTCTACTCAACCCCGAGATAAAATACACTCTTCCATCAGAATCAGTTTTAACCAAACAACACCTCACATTGCAAATCTCGACTTTTTATTGGTTGAGACAACACAAAATGTGTAACAATTGTCGAAAACTTTTTTCGCGCCCAGTTCCCTGGAGCCTACTTTGGATCCCAAAAACAAATAAAACGGACCATTTCGACCCAATTTACCAGTCAGTCACTTAGCTTCAGAGAGATGCCACACGAATCCACGCGTATCACTATTTTGACTTAAGAAACTTTTCGCGCGTCAACTACTGACTCAAACACCGACATTATTCTCTCAAAACATTTCTTTCAGGACATTTATACTCTACTTTATTCACGCACACAATCTACACAAATTTCTGTATAAGTAATATTTTTCATTTTACTCTATTTGACCAGTTCTTTAACACATGAACAATTTTGAACTGTAAATCAATAAGGCACCCAATTTATACATGGTCAATTTTTGCATTATCAAACCACAAATTTTCTAATTGTATATTAATTGTACATAAATGTCTGTTGTTTTTTATTGAAACCTTAATTACCGTTGTTTCTTATTCAATTGTCTTGTGATTGATTCGTTTTGAATGCCTATATTCTATATTATTGTGGATTAATATGCTGAACATGCCCGTAAACTAACCATCTTAATATTAAAACCTTCTGATAACAAATTCAAACTCATAGCAATCCCAACAGGATCTCGTACTTATAATAAAAATGCGTAGTTTTGATGATTATAGTTAAATATCCGAAAAGTCAGTAAGTCAAATGTGTATCCATCTCTCAGCTATCACTAATGCCATAGTCTGTATTAATTGTGTATTCCTGTTTTCTCTAAATCACGTATCTTTCGGTATTCATTCATATTTACAATTTCAGTTCCTCGAAAGAAAGAAAAAAGACTTTGCACCGCATTATTTCCATCATTTTTTCTGGAAAGGTTCATATCAAGCAACAGCTGAATCAATGTTGTAATATTTTGTGAGTATCAATAATCAAATCAAAAGGGAAAGATGAAACCAACATCGAGAAGTTATATTGCATATTTAACATTTTTGTGTATTTTAACACGCTGGCACAAAATGACTGAATGAGTGAAAATTGTGAAAAAGAGTTGTTAGCATGTGGAGAAGTGCTAGATGTTCTTAGCAATATTTATCAGAAACATCGGAAATAAGCGAACAGAATTAAAGATATAAACAAATAATAAATGTTTATTTATTTGATTTCGATTGGAGTGAATCAATTGTCGTTTGGGTTGTCCGTTCGACTCGATAGTTGATAGTTTACAAGTCGGACTTTGGTAGAACTCGAACATGTGTTTCCCTTGGAAATCTGCTGTTTTCTCGGCAGAAAACTTAACTTCTTAACTTCTTCACGTGACACACTGGTCTGGTTTCTCTTGCGGTCCCTTCTCTCCTTCTGCCTCTCGGATGTTTGTTTGTATCTCTTAAGTCAGTGTGTCAGACTGCAGACTATAAAATTCTTTTATTTTTCGGCGTTTCTTTTTCTTATAATTTTTATACCGGAAGTTATGCGTGGAGCCTCTCTTATTTTGGTAGATTCTAGTCACAATGGCTAGACCCCGCATCAGATTACTTCCGCCATTTTGCAGTCGTGTTCAGTTTTTCTTCTTCCTCCTCTTTTTATTTGATGGTTGTTTTCTCATTAGTTGGAAGTATATAGTGGAGAAGGTAGAAAGAAAGAAAGAGAGAGAAGGCGAGAGAGAGAGAGAGAGAGAGAGAGAGAGAGATGGGTTTTAAAGAAAAACAAATACCTTACTTTAATTTTCTTTTTGGGGGATCGCTACAAACATTTGTTCTTATTCCTTTTTGTACAAAAGAAAGCCTGCTTTGAGCTAGCTATACTACAGTTTGGTTAGGAATTACAATTTATCCTTAATTAAAATCCTGCATTAGGCTCGTTGTATAGTCATTTGTTCGCGAATTAACCATTTTGACATAGTTGAAAGTTGCTTGCACTACAACAAATAATGGATTATGAAACAATTTTTGTAAGTACAAATGTATTTCCTTGCAGATACATTGAAAACATTTTACGTAATAGATTGAGTTTTGAGCTGTTTGGTATTATTGCTTCTTCTTAGCTCGTTCTTCTTTCAATTCGTTTAATTTTATGATTTGAGAGGCATCGACCACTTGTTAACCAATTGGTTGATAATGCGGGGTCAGTGTACCTGGATTTTTGATGGAAAAATAAAATCTGAGTGTTGTGTCTACAAATACAACACAATTTTTACACAACTCGAAGAAATGATCTCAGAAAAAGAAAATCAAGCTAAATATGACTAACATTTATACAGACAGATATATGTATTTATATATTAAAAATCAATGTTCTTTGTTGTGGCTATGAAGAGATCAATAGTTCGAGTGTTCGAAATTATTTTGAGTGAGGCCAATATGTATGTGTGAACGTTTGTGTGTGTGTGAAGCACACGTTATTGAAACATGTGTGTGACTGCTGACTGCGTGCGATAGCAATAATTTTAGAACACAGTGAACAAAAAGAGAGGGTATAGGACTTACTTTCGACGCGGCTTTGTATGTAGAAAAATCATCGCTGACTAGCGCGTTGTCATGGTAACACGTGTCTAAGCTGTTGATCGAAGCATGGTCTGGTTCGTTGACGGTCTTTCACCGACTATTTTTCACTGACTGCTTTTTGCCGTTTTTCGGCTTACGAATCCTATGTGTTTTGCGCAGGAATTTACTCAGTAAACCGAGCCCTGGCCTATTTCCAGGTAATTTTGAGTTCAAGAAAGTGGACGTCATAGAAAGCACATCACATGACTTGTTTTATCCAATCAGCTTTCAGAAATCACTTATTTAATTTGGAACCGTATTTGTACAGAATTTTTTTTAAGTTTTTCGTATCTACTGAATTTAGTAAGATTTATTTGTAGGTGTCTCTTATTTGTTTGTGCTTCACTTATTGGCCGTAAAATATAGGAGTTTATATACTATAAGGATTTAAAATGAAAGTTACAGAGTATTTTTCACTGCTTTGTCACTATGGTGTCGTTACTCGTTCTTCCAAAATGGCTTATGTTGTTTGATTTCACGTTCTTAGACACCATTTGTAAAGCGAAGAAACACTCTGTTATTGATAAACAAAGAAAAATTTTGAATTCGTTTTTTTTATTGAGAATATTGTGTTGATGGATTCTGATATTCGTAAAAACGCCAATCCGTGAATTTGAATTTTAGCACGCACACAAAATATAAAATTTTTTGAACGCTTGGAATTCGAAGAGAGAAGACGTGTTTTTCAAAGCTCTGCTGATTTCAACGGATTTTTAAGAATATAAAAATGTCGGATTAAGTATTACTTAAGTTAAATACGAATTTGAACAGTAAATGGAATAATTATTATTGAATTAATAGCTGAAAACTTTAAACATTATTATAAAGGTTTTTGTAATTCAAGACAGTATTTTTTTCGAAGATTTGATTTTAAAGGAAAAAATGAAATTAATGTCAAACGGAGATTACAAGAATTAACAGAAAAACGTTTTACATTAATTTTAGGAATAAGGAGGGAAGAAAAATGTCTCTTCCTTCTTCTTTGCTGGAATGTGATCGTTGATTTTCTTGTGGCAGCATTAATAAGCGTAAAAGAATAAGAATTTGTTCAAATTGTCAACGGTCTTTTCATTTATCTTGCGTGGGATTGACTAGAAATGCTTCAGCGTCTCTGGTTGTTTGGAGTTGTTCACATTGTCTGTCTCTCTCGGCTTTACAAGATAGCGTGATCCATCAACATAATAAACCGACCCAAAGAGATGCCAGTGAAGTTTTGAGGGCAACTTCATTCCTTAGGCAATTCCGGAAGGTGCCTTTAAAAATCCCTAAATCTGTCAGAATTCCGGCAGCCGATGCCTTGGCTACTGCCATAGACCAGGCACTTAACTTAAACAGCTCGCTTGACTGGGATCACCTTTTCTCTTTCGCAACATTTGTGCTCGGCATTCCTTACAATAAGGACCCTACGTTATCTGTCGCATCTCTTATGAAAAATAACATTTCTTTATTCAATTCGTCTAAAATAAATTCCACCGAATGTTCTACTCTTTCTAATCTTAATAGATTTCATCCTTCATCTACAGTCGACGATTCTAAGAGACTCCGTGTCCTCGTCAATGCTAAGTTGATCGAGGGCGATGTCTCAGCTGCAGTTAAATTATTGGCCTCATCCGATACTATACTAGCTACTACACCAGAAGTTCTCACAGCGCTCCGTCGGAAACATCCTGCGCCACCATCAAATGTCAGATTTGTTCAGATGGAAAGCAATGTTTCAAATATTGAAATCTCAAAGGAAGTGATGGTTGCCGCTCTGAAGTCTTTCTCGGGAAGCAGCAGTGGAGGTGTGGACGGCCTTCGACCTGGTCACATCAAGGACTTAATTTCTGCCCACACTGCCGAAGCTGTTGAACATTTGAAAACATCCATAACAGCTCTTATTAATACCCTTCTCCGAGCTGAGATACCCCAACATGCTCGCGACTTAATATTTTCAGCCAACTTAACGGCTTAAAAAAAAAAGACGGAGGTATCCGCCCTATCGCTGTTGGTAACATTTTTCGTCGACTCGCGGCAAAAATTGCTTGTAGAGTTGTTATGAAGGAGATAGGGCATGAATTGCGACCTGTCCAGCTCGGGGTAGGCATACAGGGCGGATGTGAAGCCGCGGTTCATGCCACAAGATCATTTTTCGAGAATACATCACTTGTTTCCGCCAGTATCTTATTAAAATTGGATATTAAAAACGCTTTCAATAGCATCAGAAGGGATCATGCCCTGGAAGTTTGCCATCAGCGGACTCCTTCCATATTTAAACTGGCTCATCTTTCGCATAGTCATCCAAGTATGTTGATCGCCTCCGATAATATTATCTCTTCTGCTACTGGAATCCAGCAAGGTGATCCTACTATTTGCGATGGCTATTGACGGGGTAGTTCGTTCCATCGCTTCTCCTTTCAATATATGGTATCTTGACGATGCAACGCTGGGAGGATCTGTCGAGGCCGTAGCTGCTGACCTCCGACAAGTTATTCCTGTTTTATCGCCGCTTGGACTTGAGATTAACTCGTCCAAGTCAGAGATAATAAACTTGAATTATAGTGCAGATGATTTCGAGAGTGCTATCCGGGATATCAAACTCATCCTTGAGGATATAAAAATAACACCTAAGGAGGAATTACACATTCTTGGTTTTCCAGTCTTTCCAATGGCCATTCGAGAGTGTTTGGATACTAAACATGTCATTCTAACAAGAATGACTGAGAAATTGCAACTAATTGATGCACATCCAGCCCTCTTCCTTTTGAAGAACAGTTTTTCGCTACCGAGTTTCCTCTACACTCTCCGAAGTGTCCCTTGCTACCTCGACACAGGCTGGAGGTAGGCAAAGCTCCCTTTGAGTTTCGGAGTCCTGGGCCTTCGATCAGCGGTAGATTTGGCCCTTCCAGCATATCTTTCTTCACTTTCGTCCAGTCGCGAATTAATTGATGAGATACTCAGTAGATCGTCTCAGTGTTTCTCGGGTAGTTCTTCCGAACAAGCTTGCAGCGTCTGGACCCAAGAATTACTTTCTATCCCACTAGACACATCAAAACAAAAAAGCTGGGATAAAATAAAATGCGAGGCCAATTTTACTAATTTGAGGCTCTCTCTGGATCAGCATCGCCTCGAATGTCTACTATCTGCTTCACAACCGAGTAGTGGCGCCTGGCTCAACGGAGTGCCCTCTTCATCTACCGGTACCCTTCTAGATGATGAGTGAACTCGGGTCGGAGTCGCGATCCGTCTTGGACTCAAATTATGTGAGCGTCACAGATGCAGATGTGGAGCCTCCATCGATGAGTTTGGTTTGCATCCTCTCTCCTGTCGTCGTAGTGCCGGCCGCTTTCCACGGCATGCAGCAATTAACGACATCATCAAAAGAGGTTTGGATGCAGCTGGGTTCCCTTCCCAAATCGAACCCGTGGGCCTCGACCGTGGTGATGGAAAGCGGCCGGATGGCATTACCATCTTCCCTTTTAAAATGGGTAAGTCGTTGATTTGGGATGCGACCTGTGCGGATACATTTTCGGCCGGTAATTTGATCAGGTCCGCGGTTGAGCCGGGATCCGTCGCCCGAGACGCAGAGATGAATAAATAGTTAAATATTCTTCTCTTGCTGATAGATTTTTTTTCTCCTGTGGCAGTGGAGACTTCAGGGGTTATTGGTCCTCGTTCGATGGCGTTCCTTCGGAGGATTGGCGCGATTGCGTCTCGTTTAGGAACGAGCCTCGCGAAACGGAGTGGCTCTTGCAGCGTGTCTCACTGGCGATAGTTCGAGGTAATGCTTTCTCCATCATCGCGGCTGGCAGAGGATAGAAAAAATTATTTATAGTTACGTTGTTCTGGAATTGTCATCAATGGTCGACTGAACTTGCTTTGTTTATTTTACTCTTTCAGCAATGTTTATTATTTTTTTTGCTATAAAAATACAATAGAATTTTCTAAACTTATTAAATACTTTATATTGAAAATAAAAAGACCATTTAAAAAATTTTTTTTTTAAATCATGAATATTTAAGAGTATTATATATGCCTATAGAGATATACGAAATGTGCTGAAAATTGTTCGGCTAAATCCACTACCCATATATATGTTTATTCAACGGGAGTAGGTGTTTATCCCTCGTTTGCTGTTTAGGATATGTTTTACCGATTCTTTCTTTCTTGACCATAATGATTTAAATGTCTTGGTGACTGATCAGTAGCTGTGACTTTTCATTATGAGCGTACCGGATTGGCAGTTTTCTGGTTGCTACACTCGTCTAGTAGTAAGGAGCCCGAACTATTTGGTAGTACCTGGAAGGCTGCTCTGTTCAACAGTTACATAATATCGCGTTATTTGCAGTACCATGTTACGCATAGGTAGGTGTTCTTGAATGTATTTCTGGTGGCAACCTTGAGGCCACATTATACTTTAGTCTTAGCCGCCTTCTGACCAGTTTGTATTGTCATAGACGATAGTGATAATTATTTGGGCCTTTTTTCTTCTTAAAACAAAATCTTCTCATTGGTTCACACCGGCCTGTTTAGCTGCTATAGCCTACCGGTAACACTTTTTCCGGGTGTTCCATAGTGATACTTCCGGTCACAACTATTTGTGTTTGCTCGTAATACTTGTAAACGCGCCCTCAAAGAGGTTATGTGTTTGTTTACTGATAGAATGAGGTCCCGTATAGCCTCTAACAAGTTTGGCTCACGTGACTACTGGTGGTTCTGTGAATTATTCTTAAATAAGTCTTCTAGTCCTCCTCTCTTCACACAATTTGAGGCGTTAACATCTTCTAATAAAGCAGAATGTTTTGCTTGTAAATTCTATTCAAATTCTACTCTTGACTCATCTGGAGTACCTTTGCCTGACTTTCCTCTTAGTAATGCATATCAAAAGCATTTGGCTGGGTTTTGGCATACTGGTCTTTTTCACAAATTGAAAGGTATATGAACAACGTGGGCCCAAGAATAGAGCCCTGGCGGATACTTACATTAATGCAAAAAGATCTAGATGAGTGGCTGTTCAAGGCAACTTTCATTTCGCGATTTGATAAGAAAGATTGAATCAAATCAAAAATTCGTCCAGGAATACCATAATCATTCCACTTGTGAAGAAGACCAGCAGGCCAAACTCTGTCAAATACCTTTGAGATATCTAAAGCAATATCCTGAGCTTTATCATTCTTATCTAAAGCTTGATAGACTCTTTCAGCAATAATCGTTAATACAGCAGCAGTTGAGCGAGAGAAGTGAAAGCCATATTGCTTATCTGAAAGAAAACACAGTGAGGTGAGATGCTTAAGCAATTCAGAGTTGATTGGAAACTACGCGGTAGATTACTCCGCTGTACATGTATCAGGGTATCTTGTTTTGTTCTTTTTAATACTGCTCAATTATTTTCACTGAGTTAAAGTCTGAACTACACGTTCTTGGTTTGAATTCATAAATACTATGACACAAAACTTATCAACTACCTCCTCTTGGTTATGTTTCTGCTAAACAGGGCAAGGAGCAATAGGAACAAAACGAGATATCCCTAAACATGGACAGCGGAACGCCGTAGGTTAAATAAAATGTTTAGTTTGAAATTCCTTAAATGTTAACCGGATCGACACACACCTGAAGTAGGCCAGAGAGCACAACGGCTGAAACATTGTGATAATAACAACAAAGATGAGGGCATTAGTCCGAATGTAAATAATGATAACTCCGCATCCCAGGAATTCAGACAGAAATGAGAAAACTATGTGTTACTAGAAACGTTCATTGAAAAGTAATTTTGTATTGATCATATTAAACACACAGTATCAGTGTGACACAAAACCTGTCAAAGATGAGAATGAAGGGATAAGCGAAGTAACAGCGAGAGCAAATCACTAGATGATTGTCTCATAGGTGCATTTTAAAAATCGTTAATATACTGTATCCAGCGCCGTGTTTGCATTGTACATCTATTGTACATCTATAACCTTCCTGGTTATTGTTTCTTATTTCTATATTGAAATTACTGATAGGACTGCTTAACAGTTGCAAAGATTATGGGAGCAAGAGTTCCATTTAACACTTTCCTGAGCTTATTGGCTTCGATATATACTTAAGGATACCTACAGACTATATATATATATATATATATATATATATATATATATATATATATATATATATATATATATATAAGATCTAAGATTTATATATAAGATCTAAGATTTATTTATATATATATATATATATATATATATATATATATATATATATATGTGTGTGTCCAGGAAGACCTAACGTCTAAGAAGGGAAGAAAACGAAAGGCCAAAAGGTAAACAGTAAACACCTACCTACGCAGTAAAGTGCTCAACTCCAAGATTATCTCGAGAGAATAAAAACGCTTTACAACGTCAACATTTAACAGAAGAGATCCCAAGTCGTTACTCGTGTTTCCTATTCTCGTGAGCTTCAAATGACTAGATCGCATCTAGCATTATATCTAGATCGCGAGAGCGTGAAACTCGAGTAACAACTCAGGCTGTCCTTTGTTTTATATATATGTGTATGTGTGTTCAAACATTTTTCATTAGGCTGAAAAGGACGATTTAATTATTTTTTATTAAGTTTTTCTAACATCCTTACGCTTTTCCGTTTTGTAGACCAAGGAGTACAAACGCTTTCGGCACATCTATATATATATATATATATATATATATAAGTGAACGATTGCATCTAGCATGAAACAGACTGTCGCCTCTAAGTGTTGACTTCTATGTTCACTTTTATATTTACACACGCTCTATCTCTGATATTGAGCACTTTATCCCATAAATATAACACACTTTAAGACTATATTTCTTCATATATATATATATATATATATATATATATATATATATATATATATATATATATATATATATATATACAAATGTAAAAGAACGAAGAGTAAGATTTCAGCGTTCAGAACATTAATTTAAAACAGAGTTCAATACAAAAGTAGAGCCGTAAATATTTATTTATTATGCAGTGTTACATTAGAACATGCACATACCCACTACAAAACTGTACATCTTGTTTCAACGTTTAAAAAAAACGAAAACTTTTTTAACGTTCCATCAGGTGGGTAATCACGATGCGACTAAAATATTTTATTTAGAAATACAGTTATTGAAGCATGCCTTCCACTTCCGGCATTAGGGAGTTTCCCATAAAAGGTATACAAGAATTTACATGTGTAGAAAGAAAGGAATCTAAGTGATTAGTAACAGCGAGAGGAAGAAAAAAAAAGTTGGGTGGGATGGGGGGAGGTGAATAAACTAAAAAGGTATAAATCCAGCCAATGGAATTCCGTCGAATATATATGCGATCTTCAAACTTTGGTTGATTTCTAGGTTTATCTCTATACCCATAAACACTCTATCTACAATATTAAACACTTATTCTAATCTTCTCCCATAAATATAGCAAATTTTAAACAAGAGGAGGCACGGTTTAGCGACTCGGATTGAGGAATCGGAGAGCCGAGTTCGACTTCCAATCGAATCCATTACATTCACTTACGTACTAATACCCTTGGGAAAGTTATGAATCCTCTTCTCTCCCCACCCAGCTATGGGTAAATAGCAGGACAGACCGGGTTCTATAGATAGCAACAGGTCTACCGCAGAAAGAATTGCTGTGGGAAAAAAGATACATGATCGCCTAAAGCGTATATCCCGCATGGCGCATAACTGAATATATCTTCTGAGATAATCATTTATGATAAATGAAGTCTCCTTTGTAAAGAAAGGGATTGAATATGTGAGATAATATGTGCTTCGATTACTTGACCTTTCTTTGGAAAAATGCATTGTATGACATGACCTTAGGAACCGGTGCCAGGTTACATGCGTCAAGATTTTAAATTCGAATATATTCTCCTCAATTTAGTTTTTTTAACACTTGCGATTATCTTACGACTGTAGAATTACATTCTGCTAAAGAACTTGGACAAGTTATTCTTGACATTTTTCTAACTGCACACTCACAAAAATGGTTTGTAAAAAAATTTACTGTGATGGGAAATTTAACGAAAACTAAATTTGGAATGTAAAAGATACGCACACTGACCACGAAAAACAGTTCACAACATTTAATTTTTAATATTTTTAAGCACGGATGAAAGTAGGGGGAGTTTGGTTTTGATAGGTTTTCAATACAAGAAGACTTATAGAATTAAAATTTACTTTTTTCCCTCATTCATTCTTCTCTCTTACTGTAAGCACTCTCCCCCTCCCCCTCTCTCACGTTCTCAAATGCTTTCTTCTCTCTTTAATCCATATTTTCTCACGCTCATTTACACTTTACACATAAAGTCTTAACATTTATTTATTTATTTAATTTATTTTCAACCAAATTTTAAATCATGGACTTCTCCTCTACTCACTTTCATTTTTTTGTTATTTTGTTCCGATGACCTGATCAGACCACCGACTATCTTCCGAAAATAAATGATGCGTCGTTTTGAGATAAAAAAAACTGAATCAACAGAACTTCATCTTTTCTTTCTTTCCTTACAAATTACAAATCTGTCGTCAATTTAAGAAAATGTCTATAAGAAAATGCTTTAAAAACATGACACCACTAATTCAAGTAAAAACCCTTATTATGGAAAAAAATTAAAAAATAACGATTATTTTATTTTTAATTTAATAAGAGAGAATTTTTTTTTGTGTTTAACTCACTATTATTATTCCTAAGTAAAGAAAGAGAAAGACATTCTAAAAAAGAAAAAAAAACAAACTAAAGAGACAACGTTATGATCTGATTTTTAGTAGTTGGAAAGGGCACAATTGTGTTGTGTATATTTAAAAATTTTAATTCAAATTTTTTATGCATTATTAAAGAAAAAAACGCATTTTGATCCTGATTTTATACAACTCATTTTTTTGTTATTTGTAAAATATTAAAAAATATAATCTAAGTTAGGATTTAAATTCACTATTCAGTTTCCATATCGTGAATAATAACAAATAATTAAATAAATAATAATTTAAATAATAAATGAAATAAGTCAGAGTCACGAGGTCCAAAAACTTAAGTACTTACTCTTTTTAGTACTTAACAAACCATTTTTCGCCTAAACATTCACAAACAAACTGTTAACAAAAAAAATCAGCCTTTCATTCATTTTTAAAACTTGAATTAAAATAAAGAACTTGACAATAAATATAAATAAGAAACTTGAACAACTAGCAGAACTAGCTTAACACAACACTCAGTCAACAGTGTTAATTTTTTTTAGCGTTAACTAAATAATTAACTAAAGAAAGGGTTTTTTAAATGTTAAAAGTTGTTCCAATTTTTTAATTAAAAAATACACAGCATTAAAAAAAGAATCACTTAAAAGTAATTAGTTTTTTTTTTAGTAATCAAAAATGATAAGTTGGGTTGTTGACGTTTACATAAAAATGGCATGTACATAATTGTTGAAACATTTCGAATTATTCGATGGTTTATGATATTTTGTAGGCCGACATTGAATGACAATAAGTTCAAGGTGCATCAGGAAATTAAAAAACAAAAACAACAAAAAAATCTATTTTTCTTGTATAATTATTAACCAAAGGAAAGTTACTTTATGAATCGAAACCACAAACTCCGATAATCAAAGTGAAACATAAAAAAGCTAGAAATTAGGCAGTTGAGTTGAGTTATATATTTTATTTTTAGTTTTTTTTATCCTTGTTTTTTTTTTTTAAATGATGGGTAAAGGCATAAAAAATAGGAAAACATTTTTGTACCTCAATTGCCTCTGAAATGAGAAATAACTATTTTTGTTCTTTTTTTATCCAATTTGAACAATTTTTTTCGAAAAATGCAACCTAACCTACCTCTCTCTTTCTCATTAAAATATAATTTAATTCTGATGCACAGTGCTGTGTTGTTTGTTTTATTTTTTTGTTTTTCAGTGAAATTTTAAAAATCTATTTCTTCAAAATTCACAGTAGAAAAACTGAAACAAATGAAATCGCACGTTTTCCAGTGGTGACATAGTTTACTAAAAAACAAAAACAAAAAACCCCTAAAAACGAAAACATTGCTCAGAAAACTTCTAAATGCTAAGAAAGAAAAAAAATTATAAAATCGATTGCTTACTTTGAGATTAATTTCAAGATATTTTTTGTAAATAATTACTTTAACTGTTAGACAGGCTTTCCTAAAATTAAATAAATAACGAAAAGAATCCTTAATCAATCATAGGGAAATTGGAAAGCCAATCTTTTCTGATTAACCATTTCTTTAAAATTCATCTTTTTTATTCTCAAGTAAAAAAGAAAAAAGTACGAAAAGAACGATGCCAATTAAAACATAACTGTCATTCATTACAAAGAACATCAATATTTACTGCATTTTATACCTTTATTTGTTCTTTTATGGAGAATTATCAGCATAAAGTTAGCATTATTTTTTTAAGGAGTGTTCACTGCACCATACTATTTTGAAAGAAAATTTATAAATTAATAAAAATAATGTTATGATACATTTCATGCCATACGTAGAGAAAGGTTATTTTGTTTTAATTTAAAAAAAAATGTACCTACAAGTGGCCTTTAAAACGAAAATATTGGGTTCAAAGTTCGCCTATTTCTGTTTTATACTGGAAAAAAAAAAAGCAAAGCAAAAAAGAAAAATGAAAAAAATAGGATACATTTAACTTGGGGTAACTAACTTATTTTGCCTAACTCGGTTATCGAAACATTTGGCCTGGCACAAGAGAATGCTTGGGGTGGACCGGTGGGGAAAGAAAACCTTTTAAAGACACATGCAGCCATTTCTTATAGTGCCGAATAATAAACATCTGATTAGTTTCACTCAATTGTTTATAAATTGCAACAAATAGTAAAAGAAAAACTACTTTCTTGCGTACATGAGACATGGGCATTGTTTAAAGTGTATCAATTGTTTTAGTAATTCTTTAAAAATAGTGAAACACGCACATGCAAGTACACGCATGCGCGCGCATACACCGTATATATGTGTGTATATATAATTACACACACACACACACATATATATACATACGCTCTCACGCGTGTGCGCGGACACGCACGCACGCGCATACACTTAAAATGAATGAATTATCATCATTCACCTTAGTATTCAACAGTTTTCATTAGAATTTTCACAATTACTCAAATTTAATTTAAACCAAGAATTATTTATATTACAATAGATCCAATAACTCTTTAAACATTTTTAATCATCAACGAAATAACATTTTAACAAATTTGCGATTATTCTTCACAACAAAATATCTTTTACGATTTTATTCTTCTGCATTTTTTTACTTTAAAGTATTTAAAATTTTTTTTCGATTGCAATATAATTACTTTTAAAAATCTTACTTTCATGACACTATTGTGTGTAATTTTGAATACCTAAAAAAAACAAAAAAAAACAAAAAAAAAAAAACATGAAAAGATTAATTTTTTTTCGGAATATTCATTCCGGAGTTAAATTTACCTGTATTGTGCGCATGTATATTATTTTTCAAAGAAAGAAAGAATAATGCAATCTTCATTTTGAGACATTTTAAAAGTCGAATAAATAAAGAGACAAATTATTGTAGAAGAAATTTGAAAATAGTTCTGAAAAAAAAATTCGAATGTTTAAAAAATTTGAAAATGTTTATTTTAATTTCGTTCTTTAAAATATTTAACTTAATTTCACTTGCAATCTTCAAATAAATTGAAGTACACTGTACACATTTTAATAGCTTAATTAATAATCTTACTTAATTAAAATATCTTATTTTTCCATTGAACTATGAAATGAAAGATTCGGAAAAAACACACTTCCATCATTCTTTTACCTTTTCTGTCGTTTTTTTATGCTAACCAAACACTTGTTCTTATTCTCCCCAAATCATTCCACACGTAAAAAAGATTGCAAACAACAAAAACAAAGCTAAATAGATTAAAAATTATGTCGTCCATTACAATAATTTACTGCAATAAATTTTGACGTTTTTAACTTTCAATTTAAATTGTTATTTGATATAGAGTTTAATGGCGGAGAAATTGTATTACCTAAGGGGAGTAGATTATAGAACAGGAAAGAGAGAAAGCAAAAATAACTGCTTAGCTTATAAGTACACGTATATATATATATATATATATATATATATATATATATATATATATATATATATATATTGCTAAGAACAAAATAACTCAGTTAAATCCTCTCTACAAAGTGAGTGAACAAACTCATTATGATCTTCTTTTCTTTTAGAATGCCTATCGCGATAAAAGTCTCTTTTTTAGTGAAATGGTGCGAAAGAAAATTAATACTTGAGTGGGAATATTTATTAATTGATGCAGAAAAACTCTTTTAGATGAGGATTCGTCAACAAATTTCGCAAAGAATTTGGAAAAGTGAACCCCACTTTTTGTAAGATTGCACATTTCAAGATGAAAATTTACCAAAGATTAGATAAAATGCTAGATTATCATAATAATAATAATAATAATTAATATCAACAACATTCAGTCAGTAGTAGTGAAGAAGAGAATGACTTAGAAAAGAGTTTTCTGGTGGGAAATAAAAAAATATATCTAAATTTTAAAAAGATTTTGAATAATTTTTCGCTATTTTGCAGAATTTTATTATGATTATTAATTGCTGTTTGTATTTGATGTAATTGTGCCAAATTCTAATTTCTATTTGCTCTTATTGAAAATTTCATGATGACTGAAGAAAGTGAAATAACTGACCTGTGACGTTAAAAATAGACATTTCAAATTAGCCAAAAGGGATTATATATGCATATATTAATTATAAATTAAAAAAATATAAACAATGAATGGTGCTTTTGTTTACACTTAAAAATGTGCGAACATGCAACGTTTATTAAACACAATGTAAAAAAATTTGATATTTTTTGTAGAATACTTTAAAATTCGAACATATTCAAAAAATAAAAAAATTAATAGTCTCTCTCTTAATATTTATTATTACTCTTGTAGAGAGCGAAACTGCTCGTCAAACAGGCATTTTTCTAAACTGGGAAAGCAAACTTTCTTGTTGCAATTACAAAATAATTCTAGGAAGGGGCAATCAACTAAAAAAAAAAAATTTTTTTAAAAAGAGAACCTTCTTTCTTACCCCAAAATATGTATTTTTACACAACACAAACATTATCTCTGTTATGAAGATTAAACCACAGAAAAATACAAAGGCATGCACGAATTTATTTAAAATGACATCACATATAAATCTTTTCAACTTTTCGCTTCTTATAAAATGACTTTGTTAGTTATTTTGCGGGGGGGGGATTCATTTATTTAAACCATTTTATAGAAAACTTATAGTTTAGTTTTATATCCTTCGAAGACAAGATCTCTACAAATGGACGAGTCCATCGAAAATCAGGGAGTTGGAAAGGCTGCAAGAACAGAGAAGCTACATGTGAATTCTTATTTTATTTATGTAAATAAACACATAGGCTAGCCAAAAAAAAGAATGGTTGTTTATTATTTTGAATCTAGATTTATATTTTCTCCAATGCTTTTTCTTATTAGGTTGTATTTATAAATCGAGTGCGACGTTTGTCACCACTGACCAGCATCTTCCATTCTAAAACAGAGAGGAAAGCTTTAGTCCACATTCGCCTTAGAAGGAGGTTTGTTTTCTAAGCTCTGGCAACTTCAATATTATTTTACTCTGCTATTCTTGTTGTGATCATCTCATTTTTATCAGGTAATTATGCAAAAGTAGATTCATTTTGCTTTATTAAACTTTGTTGGTTTCCGATCTTTGCTAAAATAATTTTTCTGTTTAATACTACACAAATTTAATGAAAAATAACTTTTTTGAATGTGTTTTCGTATTATTCAATTGTTTGATATTTAAAAAAAATAAATGTCTCTTTTTTTCCATTTTTTAATTATACATTTTACGTTTGTTTCAAATTTAAAAAGTAAACTTATTTAATTTCTCATTTCTTAAATGTTTTAGTTTCACTAATTTTTGGAGAATTTTTTTTTTTCAAAGAAAATAGCTTGTTTGTTGTTCTAGAGTTAAATGCTTAGATCTGTAATTTTAAAAGCATTTTTTTTACCATCTTTGATTTAATTATTTTCTTTTCTAAACTGGAAATATCTTCCCAAATGCCCTACTTCCAAGTTAAAGTTAGAGAGAAAAAGAGGAACAGGAGCAAGAAAGGGGGAGAAGCAGGAGGAAGAGAAATAAGAGTTGGAGGAGAGATTCAATTCACTGAAATATCGTAAATTGTAAAACGAATCTAAGGGTGGTATAAATAATGCAAGCCTAACTCTATTTATCGGTCATTTTCTTGTTCGATTTTGTGTTTATTTGTTGCAGAAGAAATTGGGCTTTCTTGTCATTGCGAGTATTTAATTAAATTCCTTCGAGAAAAATTTTTGCTAAACTAAATATTCGTAGTGTCCTGTTAGAGAAAACTACATTGTGTCACAACATGGCTGACTGATGAACTATTGTGAACCTTCGCAACTCTTTTCAACATTGCTCACACCCCTTAAGTTCAATTTCTTTTCTCTTTATTATCCGATGATAAGATAGTAAACACCCCTCTTACTTTGTCAACTCTCTGAGGCTGCTCTAGCTAGTATTTTTTTCATTTTATAAACATAATAACTCGGAACTTTTTACTCTGTCCACTTGAAGTTGGTCTGGAACTGTTTTGACTTGGAATTTAAAAGTCAGTAAACTGACCCCTCCCCCCGTCGTCTCCTCCACCGGGCAACAGATAATGCACACCAAGAAGTATTTTTAAGATAATGCATCAATGTTCGGTGGGAAATAATCTGTTAACGAAATAAATAAAACTATTGCTCGGACTATGTGTAGTTGTAAAAATAAAATCTTGACTTCTTTTTTTTGCTCTTATTATTATTATTTTTTTTTTTTTTTTTTTTTAAGGGATCATAAGAAAAATGGCAAATCCTGAAAGTGAAAACAGTCTTAGGAATTTCTTTTTTTTTTACACATTTACAAACTTTTATAAACAGCTTGCATTTTCCAATAGTAAAGAGAAAGGCTTACTCTTTATTTTCTCATGAAAAAATATAAAGATTCTCTCATCGTGGTATCTTCCTTTTCCAAATTAGACTTTAAATTAAATCTTTTTAGTAAGGGTAAGAAGACTAATTAAAAAAATCAAATGTACTCTTAAACTTTTCTTTATAAAAAATGACGATCATTTTTAAATTATTGGAAAAATGTAAGAAAGCGAAACTGATAAGTAAATTGATTTATTTTTATTTCTATAAATTAGATTTTTAAGTTTTGAAATTTCGGTCATTAAAAACTCTCTTTTGAGGCCAATGTTTTTCACTATTCAAGTTCAAGAAATTGTCTTGCTTAACTTTTTACAATGAATGAGAAAAGGAATAAAAACTTATGATTTTTTTTTTCAACAAGGTGACTTTGTCTAAAAAAAGAAAATGTATATTTTCGTTTGTGAAGCAGTAATATTTGATTAATTTAAAACCATAATTGAATCTTTTTTTCATTCACACAATAATGTCTCTTGTTAGTCACTCACGTAAAATAACCTTTAGTTTTTATTCTTCTCTCTCTCATTTCATAACCGATATGGTGGAAAAGGGCTTTAAAGAAAGGCAGATCTTTCTTTTATTTCATGAATTTTATTTTTCCCTTAATGATGTTTCTAACTTTCATTTACGTTACTGCAAGGATTTTTCTTTTGTTAATTAAAAAAAAATGATCCTAAATGTCCGTGTTGACCCAAGACATAAATTTGTGTGTGTGTGTGTGTTGTAATAAAAAATTATTTCTGATTTTTATTATAAGATCATCAACCATAAATGTTTCTTAATTCTGCATAAGGGAACATTTTCTGGTGATTAAATTTTTCATTATTGTGCTTGTTTCTATTCTGCAATATTTTTTTATTTTATTTTTGAATCTTACTTAAATTCTTAATTTTTTCGTTAGTGCTAAAATTTAAATGCAGTTATCACTTTTTTTAATTGTGACAGAAATGTGCATTTAAATTCAGTTATTGTAAAACTGCTTGACATTTTTTATTTGTTGATTGTAGTTTTATTTATAGTTTTAAAAATTTCGCTAAAAATGTAAAAAAAAAAAAAAAACCCCAAAAAACCAAACCCCAAAACAATTTAATGCGTAATAATGTTGATGAGATAAAAAAGTAAAACTTTTTTTTTTTTTTTTTTTAAATAAATTGTAGATTGTGAGCGTAAATCTTTTTTTTCAGAATTTAAGAAGCACTTTTTTTTCTTATGAGGTGAAACAGAAATGTTAGCTAATAAGAAAACTTAAGTCTGAAATGCAGGGATTGAATCCCTTTTGCAGGTGAAAAATACACTTTATTAAAAATTCACTTAAAAACAAAACAAAAACATCAATTCAAAATAGACATTTAATTTCTAAACTTGAGCTATTCATTTAGCTTGAGTTTTTAAATCTAAGTTTTTTTTTTTTTTTTTGCCATACATTTTTGTTTTCAAAAATTAGTTTGAAATTTTTTTCAAATCAACTTTAGTTTTACAAATAGTTGATCCAATGAGTAGTTATGCATTTTTTACTTTTCTTTATTTGAATTGGACTTTCAATATTCAACAGATAAATTCTCTTATAATTTGCAATTAAGATATTTCTTAACAATAAAAATTTATAAAATTCTACATAATGAAGGCTTTTTGTATATTGCATAAGCACTTATAAACGTGATAATTACATTGAAAGATTTATAAAAAATCATTGCATTATGTGTTTGTTTTCTTGCTAAACAATGTCATACAGAGCTTTTATTTGTTGTGACAGAGGTTTTCTCTATTGGTGTTTGATTATTTATTAAAAAATGCATGCCATGAAGATTTTGATGAGACAATTTCAAGCATGTACTTTATTTATTAAAATTTTTTTCAAAGATTGGTTTTTGGATTTTTTTTCTAATAGGAAATTTTGAGTTTGGTTTTTACATTGAAAATAAAATTGTTTTAAAATCAAAAATCAGATTATAAAATTTGTAATTAAGTATATCTGTATGAAGATATTCATCCTATCTTTATCTGTCTATATCTTTGAGATGAGGGGGCACCTCAAGGCGGTGTAATAGTTAGCAAACTTGTCTTGCTAGAATATTTACAACTGAATAAAAAGTTTGATTCTCATTGAGTGCCCCCTACTTTTGACCTTGTGCCACATCTAAGCTAGGCTTGGAAAATCACTATATCTCTGAGATGGGATATTAGATTACTTACATTATTCAGACTGTTATCCTCATCTTCATTGCCATGTTTACAACATTTCAGCTGATACATGCTTGGCCTTCTTCAGGTGATTGGAATTTCAAACTGAACCCTTTATTTCATCCACTGGGGGGTAGATCATTCTAGTTCCATGTGCCATACCTCTTCCGGATATCTCGGTTATTTCCCTTTAACTCGGGGAAATAACTGAGACACCCGGAAGAGGCATGGCATGTAGAACTAGAACAATATGTTGTGAATATGGCAATGAAGATGAGGATAACAGTCTGAATAATGTAAATCTTGTTGATAAATATTGTTTTGTAATATAAAGGGTAAACATTTAGCTAGAATTATTGTCCAAATATTTCTTGTCCATTCCACCAGAACAAGTCCTAGTAAAATGTGTTTTTTTTTTCATTTTACCTAAAGCAAGGCAATAAAACCACTAAGACAGAAAGGATTACTAAATGTGAAAGAATGAGAAAAAGAAAACATTATGGAAAGAGGGCAATAAAAGAACAAGTATTAAAACAGAAAATAGCAATTGACATTACATTTAAATTTTTAATGATCAAAGTTGACTGGAAAGCAGGAAGCTGCAAGAGTTCTACAAGTGAGAAGTGTGATAAAAGAAATTGTTACTATCAGATGTATGGTTACATCGAGCCATTTTAACTGTAAAATGATGAGACATAGCTGCCAATCTAGTACTGCACTTGAATTTGTAAAGTCGAGGTATCAAAGAGAAAAAGCTCATCAGGACAATTACCATGAAAGCATCTTTAGAAAGCACAAGGAAGCTATGTTATGGTAGTGGAAAAGTGATTGAAGCAGAGATGCCAGGTCTGGAGTGATAACATTGTTGATTCTTCTTTGAATTTTATCAAGAATCTCTAAATACATAGCAGAGGCACTAGACCAGATGTGACAGCAATATTCCATGCATGGATGAAAGGTAGACTTATAAATGCACGATAGACAAATTTTATCACAAAAATCTATCATAACAAAATGAACCAACTTTCCTAGCAGTAAACCTAGAAACTGGTTCAATATAATCTTTCCAGTGGAATAATGTTAGCATAAGAAGCACAATGAGTCATCTGGAAGGTTCTCTTAGATGATTAAAAGAAATCAGTTTTATTTTTGGGGCATAAAAATTAACAAGTGATTTTACTCCTGTGTCTGCCAATTTGACTTTATTGGACTGTTCAGACTTACCATAAGACAGGAATAAATAGTTGTATCATCAGCATGAGTTGAGAACAGATGACATCAGGAAGGTCACTGATGAAAATTAGGAACAACATAGGTCCAAGGATAGAACCCTGAGGGACACAAGCATTAATGCAAAATGATCTAGAAGAGTAGTCATTCAAGACAAATTTCATTTCAAAATTTGATAAGAAAGATTGAATTAGATTAAAAAATTTTCCAGGAATACTATGAACTTTCAATTTCTGAAGACCAACCTGTCAAATGTCTTCAAGATATCCAAAGTAACAGCACAAGCTTAATGGCTCTTTCAGCAATAACTGAACACATCAACAGTTGATCTAGAGAAGTAGAAGACATATTGCTTGTCTGAATGTGGACCCTGTGAGGCTTAATCAGTTCAGAGTTGATTAGAACATCTTATAATTTGCCAAAAAAAGGCTAATAGGCTTATAGAAGGATCAGACAGCTCATCTAGGTTCTTAAAACACAAATAAAAAATCAGCAGGACATTTATTATAGAGTTTAGAGAGAACAAGAGCCAGTTCAGGAGCACATTTCTTAAGGACTATTGCAGGGATGCCATCAAGTCCACATGCTTTGCGGGATCTAGTTCAGAGATGATAGAAGAAACCATGAATGGAGTTATCACACATGCATATCACACAGTAGAGGCTCAGTTCTAAATGGAAAGATACTTCAGACAAGTCAAAATTAGAACTGGAAGAGAAGTTATGAGAAAAACATTCTGCTTTATTAGAAGATAATATCTCAAATTTAGCAAAGAGAAGTGGGATAGAATATTTACCTTTATTTAGCTCACAATTACAGAGCTTCCAGTAGTTACAAGAAACAAACATGTTTGAGATTATACAATATCTCATTTTATCTGTAAACAAAGACGTAACAGCTTTGAGGACACATTTACAATCATTATAAGTAGACACAAAGAGGTATCCCTTGTGATTGGAACTATCACATTCATACAGCTGGAAAAAATGATTCTTGTGGGCTATAGTGGCTGAACAGGTACATGTGAACCAAGGAGAAAATGTAGTTTCACCTGGGATTTCCTTGGAAATATCAGATGAAACCACAATCTTTGTTCAAACTATGTGTTTCAAATTAGATTTTATACAAAAAACAAGAGGCTGTGTTCTGGTTCAGTGTTTTCCCTTATTGTTGAATGCAAAAAAAAATCTTATTAAATCTGGAGCTTATGATGGAACTGTAGGTCTTTATTTCTTTCTTCAGGTACTTTGTTTCTGTTTTTTATGTTTTCTTGAAAAACTTAAAACTGAATTTTTTTCTTTCTTTCTAAAGTTTAAATTTTTTTATTTATTCATTTATTTTTCATTCACTGTCAACCAACTCCTGTATATATTAACATTAATCGTTTTCTTAAGTTTTATTAATTTTCGGAAAAGAATTTAGTCAAGGAAAATTTCAT
Source organism: Acanthosepion esculentum (assembly GCA_964036315.1). Lineage (NCBI taxonomy): Eukaryota > Metazoa > Mollusca > Cephalopoda > Sepiida > Sepiidae > Acanthosepion > Acanthosepion esculentum. The sequence continues at coordinate 275,619 of OZ038499.1, read as the reverse complement.
TTTATTCTTTGATGACCAGCATAAAATATTTTTTTCTAGATAATTTATATATGTTATTGAACATTTTGATAAGATATGAATACAAATTCTTAATTTCAATAATTTTTATTTTTTTAATTTTTTTTTTATTTAGTTGTTGATATCTCAAAAGTGATTGCTTATACAAACTTGATAAAACACAGTTAAGCCAATTCAAGATGTATTTCATATAATAGGCAAAAAAAATTCTGTCAGAAATGTAATGCACAGAGTGATTCACTTGATTTTCTTGTTTCTTTCCAAAATATAAAAATTATGATATTGTGTTTCAGGAACATTGATTTATGAAATTTGTTTTTAATCAATCATTTCTGACAAAAATTTATTTTCTTCCTCTGAAAATGAAATGATGCTATATATAAAAAATCTCAATGAATTAGTATAGTTTATGCAATGTTTGCTCCTGAAAACTGAGTTTTTTATTTGTAGGTAGACATTTTGAGACTTATTTTTGACATCCTAAGAATGACCAGAATTGATACCTACTGTAATTTTTAGATAATTCAAGCACATTGGCAACCTTTTTCTTTTTCATTATAATGGGAATTTTTTAAAAGTTTGATATCTTTGAGCATTTATTAAGAAGGTAATTTTTTAATATAGTATCAGTCCTATAACAAACTATGCTTTTACTAACTTATCCATCATAGTAGACTTAATAAATAACCGTAGGATTTTTCATGAAATATTGCAAATATTTTCTGCAACATTTTAAATATGAATTAAAAAATTTCAAATAACTAGAGATTTCACTTTGGCTATAATCCCAACCTAAATCTAACTTAAAAAATCCTGTATTTTACCTCTAATTTTTATTAGTCATTGATTTAACAATGGAAATAGACATTAATCAAAATTTTCTATTGATAATTTTAGGTATTTATATATGGATAGAAGTGATTAGAACATTTGCTTTTTGACCATGAGACCTAGGTTTGAATCTCACCAAGATCCATATGTCACAAAGGTGTCTTCTTGATGTTATTGGTCTGGAGAAGGCGATCCCAGTGTGGCACCTCTGGGAAGTGCCTGAAAAACCGTATCATGGGTTGACCCAAGCCTTGTGAGTGAAATTAAGTAAATGCAATTATTTGGGAGCTGTCTATGGTTGAGCTAGCATGAAGTTACAAGTCATTGTGACTGAGGGTTTGAATGTTCAGATTGTTGATCATGCCAGATAATGAGCTCACTCCCAGAAACCGTAACTAAGCTCTGCTCAGTAGAGTTGCAGTATAAACCACAGGTGGTCTCTGCTGGATGCTGAACAAACACAACATTATATATATATAATGTATGTACCTCCAAAGATTAAAAAAAAAATTAGCATACATGATGAAAAAAATACTCTAAACTTATTAAAAACAAAATTTTATTGTCAAAATCTTTGTTATTATTAAAATGAAAGACCAAAGGATTTTTTGATTATTAAATTATATATCTTAACACTTTTTAGAACCTTCAAAATTTTGGCTAAATTTTTTTCTTGTGTTATCAGGTCACCATAAATTAATAGAGGAAATTTTAGCATGTTTTTCTAGGGAAAAATATGTTGATTTGGAAATTCTTGCAAAAGTCAAATAATTGTCAGATTTTAATGAAACTTTCAGGACTTATTCACAAATGAATGAAATTTAAAAACATTTCTTTTTTACAAAATCTTGGTAAAAAAAAAAAAATTGCCACATCTGTTATTCCTCATTTATTTAATTTTATGAAATTTCAAGAAATTCATTTTTGTATAGCTTAATATTTATATTAGTTATAAGCAGAAGTTTCTGGAGAAACTTAAATCATCAATTTTCTTTTTGTAAAACAGGACCTCCATTTACTGAAAATGTGCTCTGAATCATAAAATAAAAAATGCAATAAAAATAAAACATTATTTAATAAGAAAAGCTTTTAATTGTTTTTATGAATAAGATATGGACACTATACATACATACATGCACACACACACACACACACACACATATATATATTTATTATGCAGTCTTATATCAGAACATGCACATACCCACTAAAAAACTGTACATCTAGTTTCAACATTAAAAATCTTTTTAATGTTTCATCAGGTGATAAATCGATGCTACTAAAATATTTTATTCCGAAATGCAGTTATGAAGCAAGATGTACAGTTATGTAGTGGGTATGTACATGTTCTAATGTAATACTGCATAATAAATAAATATTTATTGCTCTACTTTTGTATTGAGCCCTGTTTTAAATTAATGTTTTGAATTCTGAAATCTTACTTTTCATTCTTTTACATTTGGATATATATATATATATATATTGTTTTATTTGGTTTCTTCATGATATTTTTGTAGATCATTACAAATTAAACCTTCCTATTTTTTTGTTGCGGTAACTAATATTCAAGAGCAATAAAATTCATTAATTATTGAAGTAAGAATAAAAATGACAATTATTTTCAGTTGTTTATGAATCTATCATGATAGAAAATTTTTGCAAAGAATTTGAACAATTATTGAAGGGTTAAAAAGTTTGGTTGGTTGGTTAAGTCATCTTCAGCTTTAACTCATCCAAGAATTTAATTTCTTCTTTGCTGATCGCTTCCTTTATAATAATGGTGCTGATGACTACATTCACTGTCAATGTGCAAGTTCAGAACTAGATGCTCCCAGTTTTGCCAAAACCTGCTCTCATCATCCATTCCCTATTGCCGTTTGGCTTTGCAAAAGTTAGTTGGACGTGAAAGAAAATCAGAGTAGATGAATGTGGTGATTGCGTGAATTTGTTTAAGGTGGGCCTGAACTTGCCACAAAGTGACCCATGCACTTGATTTCATGACCATCCTTTAGTGAATAAATATTAATTATTCTGTTCCATTACCTTTTTCCAGCTTTTATGCAATTTTTTAATTCCATCCGTTCTTAGAAAAGAATTGCAGTTTTCTAGAGAATTAACCTTTTTCTTTGAAAATAATTCTGTAAAGAGTAGAATAAATCTGATAAATATGGCAGATGAGTGAAAACTTCCCAGTACCAAAGAAACTTGCATTATTCTGAGTGAATGTTATTATGCCCTTTATGTTACATAAATCTAAAAGATGAACATTTTTTATCAATTGCTGTTTTCAGGTGGGCTAATTGAGAACAGTATTTGTTTGAATTTGGTTCTCCAGAAGGCACTTCATGTAAAGGATTTTTTCAATCTTACCATATACACAGTAATGTGATCTTTGATGTTTCATAGTGCTTAGTTTCACCATTTATTTTAATTTCTTGCACTTTATGTTGTAAAGTAACCACTTTTTATTATTTGTTAGTTTGTTTAAAGAACATTTTCATTGTATTCAAGTAGTGAATAACATAGAAATATGGCCCAGTAAGTTTTTTGCTTGATGTGTGTGAAAATCAGGCATCAAAGCAACTAGTATAATTATGCTGATGCAAATTATTTTCAATGCTTAATTTAAACATTTTAACTTTGACTATCTTCTGTTGTATAATATTGATTATTGCCAAGTAATGTTTTGATTTGATCAATATCAACCTCAGTTGGTCTATCTGATCAAGAAGCTTGCTATCTAATCAAGTGATAGTACCATTCTTTATACTTAGAGAAGTAAAATATAAAAAATTATTTAGAATAGGTTTGGCACAAAATGATTGCTTTAAGGTGGGGGTTTGAATCTGGTGAAGCTGTAATAAGTGAGTTGATCAAAATTAAATGAAGAAAAGTTTTTTTATAGCATTCAATATAGTGTTCTATTGTGTATATTTCTTAATAAGATCCATTTAAAACTAATGTAGAATTCTTAGAATTTATTGATGGAAATTAAATATCCTACCTAATTTTTGCTATGCTTCAAGACTGCCTAGTAATTTTTAGATTGTAAACAGACAAATGTAGTTTTCTACCTGAATAGATAAATTATAAGTGCTTCCAATATGCTTTCTGATGTGTAATTCTCCAAACTAATATTGGCAGTCTTGCTTTATATTTTCAGTCTCATATTCAGAAGAGCTACATCAGATTTTAGGCATTTGTAATGATGAAAGGAAAAATTATCTAATTTATATATATTTAGACTTTTCATGCATTTATTATTAATTACTAATCTTAGCTAAGTATGGCACTGGATTAAATACAGGGAAATGAGGGCAAAGAACATTGTTTTTTATTGATCTTGCAAGCAGAGAGCCTTAAAAAATCTGCATTTGAACTATTAGCTCTTACTCAGATTCAAGCACCAAAAAAAAGCATATATCTATCTCAAGCACCAAACAAGTCTATAAATTTATTATTTACTCAGGTCTGTTAAGTATATATTATAGCATTTGTTAATCTTAAATATAATGAAAAATTTATTTTCTTTTATCTTTAAAACAAATGAAAAGACATGTTATTTATTTTAAAACTAATTATTAAAGTTGGTTTGCACAGGACTTAAAAAATACATTTAATAATATTTATATTTTCTCTAATTTATCCCTAATTTTATATACTCTATTGACTTCTGTTATACTTTTATGAAAAAAGAAAATTAAATAACTGACCTTTTTCTAGCTTTGGCAGATTGTGAAGCTATAATGAAAATTTCTGTTATGGAATACCCCAAACAGTTGAAGAAGTTGACTACTGATCATGTGTCATAGAACAATACAATACAACAATAAGCTGGAGTTCTTGAAGAAATTGCTATATTGTTTAATAGTATTTGATTGAATCAAAATTGTGAAGGTTTTCAGAAGAAATTGTCAAGGTCATAATTTTTTATTTGTATGTCTGTTTGCATTTCTCTCTTTGAATAGTTAGACATTTGATTGATAGCGACTTTTAAAATCCCTGAAAATTGACTTAAAAAAAAAGATTTTAGAGATTTTATGCTTGCTAATATAGCATAAATTAGGTTATCATGTTGGTGAATAAACCAAAATTGAATTATCTTTATGAAAGAGGTTACAGAGATTCTATATGAAAGTAGTTTTTGACAATATTAATAATTTGAGACTAGAATATTTAGGCATAATTAGGTTGGTGCTTGTATCTACTTGAATGAAACTAAGTTAGCTTTTTTTACCAGAAGATAACTTGTTAACTAACTTAACAAATAGCAATAACAATAAATACAGTTCATGCATCTCACTGATTGTAATTTAGTGGATCCCCCACCCTCAAACTCAATATTATAAGACTCATTTCCCAATTCTGAAATCTGCTAATCTGTAATAATAAAATAAAATATAAATGTAAAGGGGAGTAACTCATCTTTTTCACTCATTTTTCTTTAATGTTTTTTAATGAATTGCAAAAATTATGGTTACACTTGTAATGTTAAAACAAATAGACTTGTTTGTTTCTTTTCTTTATATTTTTCTGAAGGAGACTTGAATATCAAAGACAAGTAAGCATAAAAACATAAAACTTAGACTTTTTATAAATAATTATCAGTTGAAGAACTTGGATCAGTTGTCTCAGTTGTCTCAGCTTGAATAACTGCTTTGGCTTTGAGTTTGAATCTTGTTTAATTACATTCTTGACTTTTAGTAGAATGTTAAAAATAAGATTTATTATATCTATTAATCTTTTTCTTTTTGTGAAAACCCAAAGAATTCACTTTGTGTAAATAAATGTTACAAATTATGTGGTCAGATGCTTAAAAAAATATAAGGCTAGTTGCAAAATTGCAGAAGATCACCCATGTAGTAAGCTTTGAGGAGCAACAAAAAACATCTAGATACTGACATGATCAAGATCAGAAAAAAACAGGCATTTACAGAGGGTGACATTTGCAGCCTATATTAAGGTGGTGTGAGTAAAGTGAACTGGAGACTGTAGATGTATATGAAAATGGGATCAAGTGGCTAGCACATTTGAGGGTTCTGTGAGGAGAAGACTTGAACATGTAAAAATGGCATTTGTAACTGGTTCCCAACAGACATATCAATTGCTCTTCAACAGTTGCTTAGCATTGACAACATGACTGAATGAATTGATAGTGTGTGCAAAAATCCTGTCAACAGATCCTGTGAATTGGGGATTGCAGCAGTGGGAAAGGATTTTTCTGTTTTGGGAGAAAGAAGTGAAGCCATGTGGTAGACTGGGAGGTTCAAAGGTTAGTGCTTCAGATGCTGAGGACGCCATGTGGTGAAAGACTGTAAAGAATCACAGCAAGTGAACTGTTATAAATGCAGAGCCACATTGTACTGTACTGCAAGCAGGCAAAGGAGTGTAACTGTACCAGTGGTTACACCCCAAACCCAGCACTAGTGTGCTACCAGTGACTACCATTGATAAAAGTGCTGGTAGGAGACAAAGGCAAGAGCTTTCATAGACACTGGATGCACAACTGCACTAATAACATCAAAGCTAGTTGGGACATGGTGTGGAAGGAACACCTATGGGAGTGGATGGGAAGAGGATTAGGTGTTAAGGGATTGGTGTTGTTGAACTAACTGTATGTGGAGCATGTCAGAAAGTAGAAATAATGGTGATCATCAACATCACTGATGGCATTGACGTAATAATAGGAATGAATGCAATCAACCAGTTGGAAGATGTTCTCATCAACAAGGAGTCCAAAGAAGTGGAAGATGAGAGTAGTGAGTTAGATGCTTTGATGATTGAGGATGTGGATTTTAATACAAAAAAATGGGCAGTGGGATGGTAGAGCCACCAACCCTGGAAAATAAGCTTTCTATTTCCAGGTCGGAGGAGAGGGTGGCAATCAACAAAGGTGGAAAGGAGAAGCAGGGGAAGATATACTAGTACCCTGGAAAGGAGAATCAAAGGAAGGAGTCTTGCTGCTTATAGCAATGGTTTAACTGACAAAAACCAAAGTCACACATGTGCTGGATTTCAGAGAACTTTGACAAAGTGCAAGCAAATGACTAATCCACCATTCTTGTAGACTAAGAGAGTACATAACTGCAACTGTACATGGAGAAAAAGTCATGGGGCTATCAGTTGGTTAAGTACAAGAGACAAACATAGTGTCTAATCTGATTGGGGTTTGGTTTGAATACAGTACCCAAGATTATGATGGATGTAGTAAAAACCGTATTGGCAAAAAGTAACAAAATAAGAGAGGCTACCAACTTGGTGATATCTTGTTGGGCATGATTATTGTGACTGAGGAGGAAGTGATAAATAATTTGGATTGGCAGCAAAGACCCTGGAATCAATAGAAGTGAGTGCAGCATTTGGGCTTCAGATCAAGAGGTGCAAAGTGAGCATACATGTTTCCAGAAGGGGGAAGGATATCTCTGAGGTGGGAGACATCCTAAGTAGGAGGGAATTGTTTTCAGATTGGTAGGTCACTACCCTGTTGTCAGTATGCAATTATGCAAAAAGAAGGGTTGAAGGAGCTGGCTGGGAAATGAAGTGGGTAGGGAAGTAGTTGCCATAATGAAAAACATTGTGAATGAAGTAAGGAAAGAGAGGATCTACTCCAGAGCAGTTAGAAAATGTCCAGGTCAAAGAAATAGATGGCCTGGTATAATGTCAACAGCATTGCCACATCTCTGTGTATTGAAACAGAAGCAACTATAACCAAGGATGCTGCATGATTACAAAAGAACAGTGATTTTAACTACATCAACATCATCAAATTGTATGCTGTAATTAAAGGGCGGGACCTATCATTAAAAGTGGGGAGGTGAAAGAACTTAAAGTACATACTGATTCAGCCATTGTGATTACTGACAGAAAAAGGAATAGGACAAAAAGCACTTCAGAAATGATAGTAAACAGGTGACTGAAATTAAGTGAACTTTGTTCTTTTAGAGGGATACAAAACAGATGCATTTATGCAAGTAAAGAAGAGCTGGCTAGGGGTGATGGAGATTACAGTGGAAGACACTGCTGAAGTATGCAGTCTGGGACACACAAAGGTTGATGAATTGCACTGCATGCATTATATGGGAGTAGAGAGAACCCTGTTTCTGGTTCACAAAGTTGATGCAGATGCCATTTGGAAGGCTCACCAAAAAAATGGTCAAAGATTGCAATAGGCATCAATTAATTGATCCTGTACATGAATTGGGAGAAGTTAAAACCAAGTGGATGAGGTTGGCCATTGACATAATCTCTTATTGGGGGCTGGTATATTTGTTGATAGTAGACTGTGGTTCTTGGTGGATAGCTATTTGGAAGGAAATCCAAGATGAAACAGCAGCTGTAATTACAGGAGTGCTTAATTTGGGGGGAAGTGGGGCCAGTGGCATAATTCTTTATCGACAACAGTACAACATTTTGCTTGGAAACCCTTTGAAAAATGCTAGATAGATGAGAGGTCAGGTGACACTTCAGAATGGCCTATAGACCCAATTGAATAGGAGTTGTTGAGTGATATCACCATACCATACCATACCATAAATGCACTTGTTAATTGAGGAGAGATTTCACCAATCAAAGTGGTATTTTGGTACAACATGTCACTTTGGCTTGTATAGGTGAGGGAAGAGAGTGCTGCAAAGATCCGTATTTACCTATGAATGGCAACATCCCAGGATAGAGCTGCTAAATGAAGATGTTGACAAGCTAGCTTCTGTACAAATCAGAGATGGTATGGATAAAGCTGCCTGAGGCTCAATGCACAACTTAATGGGGGAGGTGGATGGTGACAAGACTACAGCTGTCAACTAATGTGTTTGTGAAAAGAGTACTCTGACACATTCTGGATGTTAGGTGCGTCACAACCTCTACAGGTGGTAGAGCAACCTTAGTGGAAAGGATGAAGCTCAAACTGAACAAGTGTGGAGATTGCAAAGGAAAGAGCACCTACATTAATGGTCTTGCAATTTTGTAATGCAAAGTTGATCTGAGAGATCAGGACACCTTGTAATTTGAAAAAAACAAAGAAGATAGAATCAAGATAGGGAAGAAGCCTTTTGATGGTTGTTAGTATACATAATTAACGTAAAGTAAGAAAGTGATGGGGGAGTCAGACTGTGAGAGGATAGCATAGCATTTGTTATGTAATTTGTTTTAATACACCTTGCATATAAAGTGCTAAGTAGTCTATTACATATGATGAGAGTATGAAATCAATTTTTTTTAACAGATGATTTAATAGAATCTTCACAAAATAAATTATATAGTCTGACATTTATGCATTAGATTAAAAGCAATAGATATGCACATTAATCTAGGGTGATGCAGGTGACATAATGTTAATCTAGAGATGCATTGTTTCTCCAAAAGACTTGTTATGATTTATGAATTCAGACATTTCATTCTATATTGATTAAATATTTTACATAGGTGCTTTTTCATGTTTATTTGCTAAATTGATATTTTTACAAAAATCTTTTTCATCACTGCCTCATCTCTATGCATTAATAGAGGCTGTGGTGATAGAAAAATAATAAGTATAAATAACAAGAAGAAAAAATTTCACCATCTCTGAAAATAGATGGATAATAAATGTTGCCAGGCAAACAAAGCTATAGTTCAACCAACCAATCAGAAAGCTTTCACAAATAGGAGATAAAGGTGTGAACCAATGAGAAATGAATTTATATATAAACAGATGGAAAATCAACCAAATCTAGGGTTAGATGAATTACTTTTGTTCATTCTCTGATGCTGCAGTCATTGTAACATAACCAAAGATGAAATATGACATTTGTACGACTAGCTGCTGATCTTAGACAGCTAAACTGTTCCTATTGAAAACAAACAGACATTCTTTCATCATATGGATATAAAACATAACCTGCAATAAGTGGTAATCTAATGTACCTGACATATAAAAAGAAAAGTAAAAAAATTAAAAGAGGCCTATCTGACAGTGACATTAAACAGATGCTCTCTGGTCAACACCATTCAATGCTATATTCATCAAGCCACCTGCTTTCATTGAATCTATGTAAGTGTGGTTTTTCATCATGGAAGCCTACTTTGGCATTACAGACATCAAATGAGCACAACAAAAATTTACTGGTGTCATTTCTTCAAGATATAGTTGTAAAATTAAGTCAACAATGCTCCAATCAAAAGACTATAAAAAATTAAAAGAAGATGTAATAAGCTCATACCAGAGATGTTTGACAAGTTGATGTCATCTTCCAACATGACAGGATGACCTACATTAAATCAAAATGTGCTGATATCACAAGCCAGTCACATTGGATTTGGTGATGATATTGTTTGACAAGTTTATTCAGATGTTACTGTCTTCCATAAAGCTGGTGATATCCCAAACCAATCTAAACCCAGATCCCCTTGGAAAAATTACGGATGATTTTCTGCTATATTTTAATAAACTGCACAAGTCTATCAAGTGATATGAGGTCAGCACTGGATTTGTCAAAGAGAACAAATGATTGCCCACCCAGTATTCACTCTATCAACAAGGACCAAAGCCAAAAGTTTGTTGGGTTCATTTATATTTTGCCAAACATGCAAAATTCTGCAAGCCATGGTTTAGGTGACTGGAGAAAAAGAATGACAACCTAGTTCCTGCCCACCTGAGATATCAGAAGTCACTGCTTGACTCTGGGCTCAAAAGATTAATCTTATTATGGACACAGGAGCTGCTGTATCAATTATACCTAAAAATTATATATAGATGGTATTGTTATCTACTGTACAATTATCTCCATTGTGCCTGTTAACAAACAGAAGATTGAATGCTCAGGACAATTTACATTAAATTTGGTGGTGCACAACTTCAGATGTGAGTTCACCTGAACGTTTGTGATTGCAGATACCACAAAATCTCTCCTAGTTTATGATTTCTTAAAGCATTTCTAACCCAAACCCATTTCTGGCACTTGACTGCACAAACAATAGACTGATTCAAACAACAACTAACAGACAGTCTAATGTAAAGCTGGTTCCTGAGATTATGAACATAATAGTAGACCATGATAATGCTGCTGAACTTTTTTCACAGGATCAGGATTGGTAGCAACTCTCCCACATTTTCTAAACTATGACAACTATCGGTACCTAGTAAAAGAGAAATTTAGGAAACTCCAGAGAGCAGGAATAATATCTCTTTCAAAATCAGAATGAAGTTCATGATACTGAAGTTAGATGGTATATACAGACCCATAGTTAACTACAGGAAACTAAATTCAGTAACAAAAGTAGATCGCTACCAAGTACTGAATATGTTCTTTATCATCTAAGCTCCATGGTAAGGAAATCTTTTCAAAAAGTGATTTATCATCAAGTATCGGTTCACTCTGATGATGTATGTAAAACAGCAATTACAACACTGGTTTGTTCAAGTACAATTACATGCCTTTCAGACTGGAATATATCAAGTATATTTCAGTGGATGATGGACAACATCTTCTGTGACTTCACTTGTGCATTTATATACATCAATAACAAACTCATCTTCTCAGACAAAGCACATTCTAAGCACCTCAACCAAGTTCTGCAAAAACTCAATGAGTAGGACTCTTTAGAAATGTCTATTCAGTGCTTATAGACTTGAATTTTTGGGATTCAGCCTTTCTAGTGATGCTATTAAACCCAGTACTAAGAAATTTGCTGAGTTAAATGACTTTCCTCTGCTAAATCATTGCATGAATTCTTTAAAATGGCCAATCTTGTTCCACGTATTAGTGATATAGCTTTACTGTTCACAGAATACATACATGTAAACCAAAGTTGAAAGACTTAACACTAAAAATAGAAGAGATGCAATCTTTTGAAACTATAAACAAGACTTTATCAAATGTATTTACTCTTAACCTACCCCAACTTTCATGTTAATAATTATCAGCTTGTGACAGATCTACTTATTCTGTAGGGGCATCATTGCACCAAATGATCAACAATCAAATGATTCTGATTATTTTTCTTGAAAATTATCACAGACATAGCAAAAATATTCCATCTCTAATAGAGAATTGCTCACTGCCTACCTGGCAGTTTTGCATTTTAAACACCACATGAAAGGCAGGAATGTGCTGTTATTAACAGATCACAAACTTCTTTGTAATGATTTCAAAAGTCAAACTTCACTGAAATCTGACTGATAAAATCACCTTTGTTTTATAAGTGAATATGTTAGTGATATTTCACATAGTCAGAACATAGTAGCTGATTGCTTATCTCAACCAGCTAATACAGTTACGATAGATTTGCAGAAATGGTGAAACATCAACCTCCTGATGAAGAAATTAAACATTTTTATGATCAGCTGAAGCCATATCCTATAAATGAATATTAAACTATTCTATGCAACATGTCATTAACCTTTGCAAAATCTTTTGTGACGCAAGAGTTCAGAAAATCGGTATTTGACAGTCTACAAAATCTATCACACCTGAGGCCATCAGCTTCAATAAAACTGATAAGATTGAGATACTATTGGCCAAAAATGAGCAAATCAATCAAAACTTGGTGCAAGGAATGTCAGCATTGTCAGAAAGCAAAAGTAACCAAACATACAAAAAAAGGTGAAAAATTTTATTGACCCCTATTTCTCACCTTATCGAAATTTACTAACATGTATCAATAGAAGTACATGAAGGATAGAAGTGTGTTCTAAAAGACCAAACTATCTGTAAATATATTTGGTTATGAACAGATGCAGTTTGGAAACCCCTGGAAACACTGTGCACAGGTCCATTTGAGGTTTTACACTGTAATCTGAAATATATTACCATAAAAATTTTTGACAAGGTGAATAATACTGTCTTAATTGATAGACTAAAGTCTGCATTAATTTTGGAAACTAAGTTTGCTAGAGATTTTGTCAAATTTCAACCAGAATCAAACAACTATCAAATTCTGAAGGGCTTAATACAGACAAAATACTATAGCCAGATTTAAATCTGGGAGAATGATAAAAAGGCAAAAAGAAAATATGTATTTTTACTATTAAAAGTTATGCATAAAACACACACATACACATACAAAGATATAAATAATTTTATAAAACTCTGCTCAAGGGTGAAAAGTGTGTTGTGATGAAGAAATAAATAAATAACAAGAACATAAAAATTTCACCATCTCTAAAAATAGACAGATAATAAATATCACCAGGCAAACAAACCATAGTTCAACCAATCAATCAGAAAGCTTTAACAACCAGAATGTAAGAAAATAAATAAACAAATAATAATAATGAGACTAAAATTTCACCATTTCTAAAACTAGATAGTTTGACCAACCACTCAGAAAGCTTTTACAACCAGGATATATTAGAAATGGATCTATAGAACTGTATATAAACAGATGGAAAATCAACTAAAACTAGAGTCAATAAATTAATTTTGTTCATTCTCTGATGATAACCAGTGATGAAATATGTCATTTGAATGACTAGCTGGCAATCTTAGACAGCTAAAACATCCTTGCTATATTGAAAACAAACATACCTTCCTTCACCATGTGGTCGAGCAATGGCTACCCTACATGGGTACAAAACTTCTATAACTCCTATGCATTTATATAATTACATTCTTTCTGTCATTCTTTTCTGTATGTGCCCACATAACTACCATAAAACTGTTAATTTGCTAAATTTTATGAATTGATTCAAACAGTAATTACTAACAATTTAATGAACTAAATGAAGTTCATTTATAGACTGAAGCAAATTACTACTAATTTTGCTTTTCTGGATAGCCATGATTTGAACCTCCATGCTTCAGTCATATTACTAACATCACCTCTAAGTGAATATTGCTATACCTGCCCTCTAGCAAGAAATTTGTTTTGAATATATTTTGTAAAAGAAATTTTTTACTTATATTTAATTGATTGATAAAATAAATGCAATGCCTCAATTAGGTTTATAATGGGGTGGAGAACTGAATGTAGCAACCAATGTATCTTTTGACTTGATTTTTTAAATGACGAAGAATGAAAGCTAGAAAATTTAAATGAATCCACTTGAATTTTAGTTGAAGATATGAGATTTAGATTAATATCCTTGTTTTATTTCCTGTATTTGGATAGTCTTGAATTTTCAAGTTTTGTTATCCAATATAGCATGTCTTTGCATCTTCAGTTTTAGTACAAAAAGAAAAAAAAATCAAACACAAAAAATTAATGAAAAGAATATGCTTGCTACAGATGATATTGATATGTTTTTGTAAAACTCAAAATTATTTACATGCATGAATGTATCAAAGGCCACTTCACCTGGTGAAAAATATTTTAAAAATTACGAAAAAACTGCATTGAGGTTTGGTCGTCTTCATTTATAAATTCCATTCAACTTGGTCTATTTTAGGTAATGTGTGACCTTTCTTTTGTTAAATTCTTTTGAAGTTTATATAAAAAGTTTGAAACTGTTTTCTTTTTTGTTTCTTAATTGTTTTAATAATGTAATATATTGAGCATTAGATTGATTTCTAAATAGTTTTTAATTTTTTATGGTTTGGTCTGCAAGTTTTGAGGATAAAAGTAAGAACTTAGAACTTATGATTATTTTGTGTGAAGGAAATAAAAATAAACTGGATAATTTGTACTAAATATAAACTCTTGTAGATTGATGATGTTAAGAAAAATTAATGTTATTTTATAGCTGTGTATGCATTTCTATATAATAGTTGTCAAGCTTTGAAAAATCGGACGGAACTGTAAACGTCAGAAACTTTTAGAAAATTAGTAGTGATTGAAGCTTATTTATTATCAATTTTTTTCTTAACCTTGCAATATTATGTTGGAATAGTATATTAGGCATAATATTATGTACCTTTATTAAGAGACAAAATGTTATCCCAGACTAAAATGCATTGCAGAAAATTATGCTTTTTTTTTTTTCAGTTTCTTTTGTTGCTACAGAGCAGATAATTTGCATGTGTGTTTTAATTTTAAAAATGACTGACTAAGAAAAAAATTTAAGTTAATTGATTTTATAAATTTAAAGAGTTTTGGTTCTAAAAAATGAAGATGCTATCATTTTTAAAGAAAATATCTTCAGTTTTATTTTCCAAAGAATTTATCAATTGTTGATTAGATATTAATTGTTAACTTATGACTAACAATAAATTAAGCACTGTCTCTTGAATTAAGAGGTGTTGTGTCAAGGTTATGAGGCTGTTTTTATCTGTGCATTGAATCTTGTTTAAATACTACATATAAGTTCTCAAGTGAAACTGTTTATACAGATTATTTGGAAAGACCTTATTTCACTGTCTCTTATCAGTACAGTTTATGTCATTGTATTATGTGATGAATTCTCCAAGAAACTAAATGCAAAATGGATTGATTTGGTTGCTTTCCAGGAACAATAGCATAATTTGTGCTCTGATGATACTATCTCTGCAACATATATTAATCCAGTAAGTTAAAAATTCCATTTTATTAATATTTGCATGGAGGAATGTCTGAACATGAAAAAGGAAAATAACTCTGAAAAAGATTTAGGTAATACAAATGATCTATGAAATGAGTCAGTTGATTTTGTTTAATATTTTGATGTTTATTCACATCAGCATTATGAATTGAAGTGTCTTTCCCTGCTTATTTATAGTACAATATACATACAAAATAAAATAAACAGAACAAATGCCACAGTAAGGCAGTATTGATAAAGTGTTGAGAAATAAGAAACTTATGGTCTAACTGAAAATTTTGGAAAATAGTCATTTAAGAATCATGAATTAAAATCAATTACAGAGCTGTAAATATTCATATACTTACTGCATGATGCTTATCTCTTTTCTTTTTGATATTGCAAAACTTAATTTAAAAAACATTTTATTTTGTTGTCTTTCAATATTAAAGAAAAGATTAAAAGTTTTATTTAAAAATTGTAATTGTAAAATTTTTTGCTAATTTTGGGATGGCATTGATTTGTATGAAGGGTTCCACTAGATTGCTTGCTTTTACTTTTTATGAATTAGGATGTAAAGTCCTTATTCAAACTGATATTCTCAATTTATCATGAAGTAACCTTTTAATGGCTGCCCCACTATTAATTTATTGTTGCAAACCTTTTTAGAAACTTTTAGATCATTCTGGAAATCTTTCCAGGGCGATATCTCTTCAACATGAACCAAGCAACAAACCAATTATTTAAATACTTTTTCATTGACATTTTTATTTTTGAATGAGACAATTGTTAGCTATAAAATTTTATAAAACTTCTATTTACAAGCACCAGTCACTACTTGTGTCCTTACTAAAAAAACAATTAGAATTTCCCTGAACAGCAAAGTCAACTAGAACCTGAAACATTTATACTTATTTTCAAGTTAACAGTGTTCAACTTCAGAAAGAAAAGTTATAAAAAAATAAATTTTATTTTTCATTTTTATCTATTTTAGTTATTCTCACCGAGTGCAGATAATTGTCTTTCTTCTCTCATAAAAAAATGCTGTTTCAATAATTTGATTTAGAAATAAGTTATAATTTGAGCATCTTATATGGTTGTTTGGAAATTGATTTAGGAATTGAACCAGGAAGCTTTATTCATAAGGGTAAATTCTCTTCCAGATTATTCTCATTTATTATTTCTTGTAAGTCACTTTACAGATAAATAATAATATAGAATTTTATTATTGTGAATATTAGTTTTAATTAGAAATTATTTGATTATTTGTAGGTGTGAATTCTCCAAAATACAATGTAGATATTATTATTTTATCTTGTGTAAGAGTTGAATGAATCTTCAAAAGTTATGCTTAATTTTTGCAAATATCAAATATTTTTTATGTTTGAATTTTCCGTTGAGAAAAATTCAAAATCTCAAAAATTAAAGATTAACAGAAATGGCATTTTTTGCGGTGTAATTTATGAAGACAATTAATGCCAAAAAAAATCCTTGTAAGAAATGGGAAATTAAAACTGCCGTTTTTTTTCCCTTAAAAGTATAAAAAATAGTCGAGGGCTTATAAAATGTCACTTTGTAAATATACTTCGGTTGGGCAAAAAAAGTCTGTTTTTCTTGAGCTGGACTCTCATCTTTTATTATTATTATTATTATTATTATTTTTCGGAAATAAAGAATTAACTTTGATTTCTATCTGTCTTTCTTTAACTGGTTGTTGAATATAGGGTCGGCCATATTGGATATCAAAATGCCAATCTAGAAACTTTGTTTATAAATCTTTTTAAATTGATATTTTGCGAAAACAAAATTGTCTTGTACTTACTTCAAATGTGAAAGATTTTTTAAAACAATACAATACAAATAATTTGGTCAAGATTTATATAGAACTTAATTTCGAACTCGAAATTTAAATTACTTCATTTTAAGAGAAAAAAAATTATCCAGACTTTTTCAGTTAAAATTTTCGCGTAATTAAAAAAGATCAAATAATTTAATTTTTTTTTTTTCCATTTACTTTTTTGGTCTGCGTCCTTAAAATGTACAAATTTATAAATTAAATATATATATTTATTAATTTATATATATTTTTTAAGATAATCGAAAAAACAATGAAAAGGTGAAAGGAAATCGAACTTTCTATCGACTGAAGGGTTTATTTTTTTTAAATTCATTATTTTATGTTAGCATTTCTTGGTTTTAATTTAATTTTTCTAAAAACAAGGTTAGCTGCAGGATGGCGTAATAATCTTGTTGCTGCCATAGTAGTAGTTCTTAGTGGCTGCTGCTGCTGCCATCGTCTTTTTTCGTTAAGTTTTTTTTCTATTTCTTTTCTTTTTGGAATAAAAGTAAAGAAAGAAAAAATGTAAGCATTACGAAGACTAACAAAAGAAACGTTACGCAAATTTACTGACTATACTGTGTAGGCTTACAAGAATGGAAAATGACCGTATAATAAAATGATTAAAAAATGAAAATAAATTTAAAAAAAAAAGCTTGGTCTGGGCCGGGGCTTCTTGGCCGGCCATGATTTCAATTCAAATAATTTTTTTGCTTTATTTTTTTTTTTCTTCATATTTAAAATTAAAATTAAAAAAAAACAACAACTTATATATAATTCATAAAGAAAGAGAACACAGACTTCATTTATTCATTCTTTAGAAAGATGATAGAAATTTTCCATGAAATAATATAATGTTTTCATTTATTATCCTCAAATTACATTTTATTTTACTACTCTTTGCTTCTGCATAAGCATAAATAAATTCACCATTTATTTATTCATTTTAAAACATTGATAATTTTAGCAATTTTCCATCGGTTGTGGAGAGTAGAAAGTTTATTTTATTGTGAAATGCCACTTAAATCATTTTATAAGAATTACTAATGACAAATAACTTAGAAAAAATTCAATTTATATTTAAAAAGTAACGTTACTTTTGAAGTACTGCAAGGAAAAAATTAAATTATGTAAAGTTTCCTTGGTCTTTTTCTCTGTTAAAATTTGTAAATAATAGAATTGTCATGTTAGTAATAGTTTTAAACTGATTATTCTTTTCGTCTTTAAACAGGAAAATTACTTAATGGCTAAAAATTAAATGCCTTCATATCAGAAATTGCTTTTTTTTATTATCATAAAAATAAACACAAAATTCAAATAAGTTTTCTTAAAACACCGAAAAAAAGTCAGGCTGCTATTTTGTTTTGAGATTTGACCTTTTCGAAAACTTAAACCAAACTAACTAAAAATTCATTCATTAGAATATTTTAAATTGTTTTACTTTTCGTTTTCGGGTTTATTATTTTTGCACGTAAAAGTTTTCTTTTGATCATATTTGTTGACCATTAATTACATTCATTAATCAATTTCACCTTGCGATATAAAATTCTTTTTTAAAGGACAATGTTCAATATCTTTCTCCGTTAATTTTTATATTTTCCTTTTTGTTAATAACTCAGATATGCATAAAAAAATTAACAAATCAAAATGTGCTTTCAGATTTTCATTATTTTTACGTAAATTATTATTTTTTCACACGTAAAAGTTGCTTTCTTTAGCGAAGTTTTGATCTAAGCTCTTTTATTTGTTGTAAGAAGCTGATTTCTTAAATGTTGCAACCTACTTAAGTACAGCAGCAGATACATCTGCATTATAAAAGTGGAAATAATATTAACCCAGATAAAAGGTAGTAAAAAGGCTTCCTCCTGCTAGTAATAATAGTTATTGTTGAGCCATGTGCAAATGCGCAAAGGGAGATAACTCGATCATCAATTCCTCCCAACACACGCTATCTTCTCTAGTAATGCCAATTTAAGCCAAATTCAGTTTCGAATGAAGGTAACACTTTCATTTTTTTTTTTTTATTATCTAGTAAATATTCAAGTCCATTTAACTTTTTGTCGCATTTCTCTTTTAATACTCTTTATTTTTCACCTTGTTCTCTAGTTATTCTATTTAAATTAATTTGTTTTTCAATTCTTAAATTCGTTGCTAAACTTTCTCCGACCTTTTCGATAATGGGATTAAAAAGTCTGAATACGTTTTTGTTTATTTATTTTTATTAGATTTAGTTAAGTAGAAAATTGAAAACATTGAGCTATTATTATTGCCTAATCTCTTTTCGTGGGATTGTAATGTAACAATTGAGTTGAATAGTATTTTTCATTTAAAGTTCACTCAGGCAACATCGCTCTCACCCACTCATTGCATGAAAACAACGACGGCGAAGAAATACAATTATTAAATCTGTTTAGTAGGAGTATCACTAATTTTGGAGCTATTCATTATTTTGTTTTATTTCCTTCTTAAGGAATGCTATAAAAAGAAAGAATATAAAAAGAAGTGTATTTTCGATAAAAAATCACCATGTAAATTTGCAAACTGTAAAAAAATAAAAACTAATTTGTTTGGAATTAATTTATTACTTTTTAAATTTATTGTTAACATTTTTTTTTTTTATGTAGTAGATTTTTTTGTAAAATTTTAATCTGAAACTACATGTGTGTGGTTTCAGATTATAGTAGTAAGTAAAGTAAAGTAGTTATAACGTTATTTTTTAGTGGATACCCGTATTTGAGTTGATATCCCTGTTTTTTTTTTTCTTCTTTTTTTCTACATTGAGAAGTCAACTAAAGAAAGTAATCTCATTCTTGGCCGGTTCTTATTAAATTTATTTCACTGTTTAAGAAAAAAAAACAAAACAGCAACCCCACCACACCCCAAGCAGTTTTAGTAACATCTCAAATACGTGTACCCTACCCACTAAAAATAACGTTTATAAGAAATAATGTCGGATAAAAAAATAAAATTCATTCAAATATATACTCAACTCCTTGTAATTTACTGACTTTCAAACCTTTTGTTTGAACGAA
Source organism: Acanthosepion esculentum (assembly GCA_964036315.1). Taxonomy (NCBI): domain Eukaryota; kingdom Metazoa; phylum Mollusca; class Cephalopoda; order Sepiida; family Sepiidae; genus Acanthosepion; species Acanthosepion esculentum. The sequence goes on along the minus strand of OZ038499.1, from coordinate 255,491 downwards.
TAATTTTCAAAAATTCAAGAATTCAAGTCCAGTTGCCTACTCGTGCTAAAATTAAAATTATATTCCAGTTGTAACAGTTGTTTAACGTTCTCAGATTTATTTATTAAACTTACTTTGACTGTTTTCTTACTTACGTTTTCTTATGTTTAAATTTTAAAATACTAATCAAACTGTAAAGTTATCAATGAAATGAAATTTAACTTAAAAATCTAGTAGCCATGAGATAATAATAATAATAAAAAAAAAAAGGTAATTTCCTTTTGCCAAAGATAGAAACTTTTAAATGATTGAAAGAAAATTCATTTGAACAAGAATGTTATCAATGCTCCTCAGATTATGAAGGGTAAATTTGCATATATCAATACTCAACAGTGAAACATCTCCCGGAACAAATTCATGGAGGTGGGGGGGGGGGCTCACACATAAATAATAGAGGTTTAAAATTTTTGCTTTTCAACATTATTTCTAATGTAAAGTAAGACAAGAAAAATCTCTGAAGATGTTCCAGTTAGAAATTTCTAATGCAAGTGTGAACATACTGAAAAATAAAATTCGTCCAAAATCTTAGCAAAAATAATTCAATAAAACACAAAAAAATACTTTTTGAGAATTGGTGTTTGCATAATTTAAAAAAAACATTTTTCTTTCAGAGCGGACAGAAAACAATACATTATTTTACCAAAAAAATTACTTGTAATTTTTCTGTGCTATTTCGAAATACATTCCGTTGCTGTTCGATACAAGAGCTTTTATTAAAGACATAATTGAAAAATGTGAAGTTTAATGTCATTTTCGAGTGTGAACCTTTTTAAAAGAATTTTTTTATTTTATTTTTTCATTTTAGCAACTGGTAGATTATTTTTATGGACGTACAAAAGGGAAATAATTCTAATTTCTCGCCTTTGATTATTCTACTAAGTTCCATAAAGCATATAATAACAATTGTATTAAACTGTTGGTTATAGGATTGTATTACAAAGTAAAATTAAAGGCCAATAAATAATTAAGAAAGAACTTGAAGTGAACACAACCTATTAATTATTTCAATATTTCTACCAACTCTGCTTATTTTTTTGTTACTGCAAAAAAACTCCATTATTCTATTTTCTTAAATTCAGAATTATTTAAAATAAAAGCCACATTGGGTGCAATTATGTTATTTTATGGTATGAAATATATAAAAAAATAAAGAATAAAAGCAATGGATTAAACTCAAAAGTATCATTTAACTAAAAAAAATAACTTCTAATGTATAAAAAATAAAATTCATTCTATTAAGTTTGAAAGGTATATAGAATAAAAATATTCATAAACTATGGGTTATATAAGGTTAAAGAAAACTTGTTTTTTAAACATAAATACCAATTTATTGGTTATTGCACTGCTGGTGTTCTATATTTATTTAATTTTTATTTTTCATACATTTTTTAAAGTAAAGATATACAAATTTTGTGTTTAACCCTTGAACTCACATGCTACCGTGTGTAAATAAAACATTATTTTTAGGTTTTAAGTAAAAGATAAACCTTACATTTACAAAATCCAATTAATTAAACCTTAAATTCACTAAATGACTTCAAAATATATAATTTATATATCTTTAGAACAAATATTGGACGTATAAGGGATTTTAAAATTTGTTTTTACATTTTTTGCCTATAAAATGAATGACAACAAAACATGTCAATGTTTTAAAAATGCCTAAAAACTTCAATTACATATGGAAATTAATTTTTCTTTTAATATGGATTAGCAAAATTTATTATGTTTCAAATAAAAACCAATATTTAACTTCAAAGAAGACACTTAAAAAATATTTAAAATGTGTTTTTTGTTTGTTTGGGTTTTTTTACCTACATATTTTGAATCTAAAATTTATATAGTTTTAAAATATTTGCTTTGTGTATTTTAATATTTTTTATTTTATTTTTTATAAATTGAGCTTAAAATTTGTCATGACTTTAACTGATGTTCGATATTCTTTTATTTTAAAATGTGCTTATCACTTATATAGATTTTAAAATTCTTAAATATTTTATTAAAAATAATTTAAATGCAAGACTAACACTTTTAATTTCAGATGGCACTGCAATTTAGTGAATGGTAATTTTAGTTGCCATGGAAACAAGTTCATCACCAAGTCAAACAGGTGGGAAACATGCAGAAGTAAAAACACCACGTGGCATCATCTTAAAACAATCTCAAGTTGTTGATGGTTTAGGTGAGGGTCATTCTGATTACTAATTGTTCTCAGTTACAATACATAAACTTGCTTATTATTTTCTTCTATAGAAGTAAAAATGCATCTTAGATCTGAAGTTTTTAAATAATACTTTCTGACAAATGCTGTTTTCATAGTTTGATCTCTCTCTTGCTCTTAAATAAAAGAAAAAGTTGTTTTTAAATTTTATTTATTGCTTATATAAATTTAGAATACAATATCTTTGTCTTGATTTTTAATGCATTCTCTAATTAAAAATTATAGATTCTTAATCCAGTTTTGTAATTTATTTCTTATTTTTTTAACTATTCACTTTAACTCAATTGTTCTTGTATGGCATATCAAAGTTCCAGATGAACTTTTTCACTCTCATCCCAGAACTCTGCTGGAAATATTTTAAACTGCCCCAAAATTAAAATGTTTTTTGTTTCTTTTTTTGTTTTTTAAACTTTATTATTATTCATAGTTGTTAGAATAGAAAACAGCGTTAAAACGTTTAGAAAATAAATTTAAAAAATAAAAAGCTAAAACATTAAAGTTTTAAAATGAATTAATATAAAAACAAATTATTTAAATTTGATTGCAATTTTTATAAAAATCACAACTTAAACATTTTGTTTAAATTACCTTGAATAATTTTACATTGAAATACTGTTATTAATTTTCATGATCAGAGTAATGATGATATTTTAATGATTGTGCTCTATGCATTCATTTTCTATATGAAAAATATTAGCACATTCCAAATATTCAGAAAAGTTTTTAAAGCCTTTATTTTAAAATTTTAATTTTCTCTATTTGTTTCTTTGACTTTAACAAAGTTAAAACTTTAAACTTTAATTAATTTTAACAGGAATCTTGTACTTGAAATTCAAGTGATCTTCTTTTATATTAATATTCCTCATATTTCAGCTCCTGGGCTAGCCTTCAGAGGGGTTTTAATAATTTAGTAATTCCACCTTGGTCTGGAAAGAGTCTAGAACTTTGTTCAGCAACCTTTCTGGAGACAGTGTCTTGATAAAAATGACCAGCCACCTGTGCTGTTAATAGGAGTAGATAGGTTCCCTATCACACAGCCTGTATGCCTTCCATGTTTATTGAACAAGAGTATAGTTTTATTCCTTGTTTCCAGTTTAGGATGTAGTTTACCGGTTCCTTACTCCCCTAGCCTTAATGATTTAATTGTCTTTGGTGATATGACCGATCAATAGCAGCAACTTTTCATTTTGAGGGTACCAGCTTGGCATTTCAGCTGGTAGTAAGGAGCCTGAACTCTGGTCAGTAGTCACATAATATTGAAATATTTGCAGTACCATATTACACATGGATAGGTTTCCCTGCATATATTTTTGGTGGCAACCCTGAGGCCACATTATGCTTTCACTTAGCCAGCTTCTGACTGGTTTGTATTGCAATAGACAATGAACAGTGATAATTATTTTTTTTCTCCTTAAAAATTAAAATAATCTTCTCATGGTAGTTACAATTAAAAGAAGTACAAGTAAATCAGTAAATAAAAAAAATCACCTACCCCCCTCAACCTTTCTTTCACCAATATTCATGGTATTCATACCAATTTCTATAGGGTAGAATCTTTTCTCTTGAAATGTTCTTCCGGTATCTTTGTTTTGTGAAACTAATTTAAACTTTTCTCTCATTACCAATGATTTTTTTTTTTTTTGTTCCATGCTATCTTTCCTTTTTGTCAAAGATTCTAGGATACATATGCATGGTCTTAGTTTTTACATCTGGGAAAATCTTTTAATGACAAAGGCATCATTTCTTTAGTCCATGAATGATTCCCTTGTGTACTTTTGATTTTTTTTTTTTTTTTTGATTTTTTTTATTGCACTCCATTAGTTATCTTGTTTTTCCTTTATCACTCCCTCTCTTAAGACTAACATATTTGCCAAAATATCTGATTATAAAATGACTCTCACTATCTGCATTCATCTGTGAACATGTTTGTGCTTGGAGATTTTAATGCTCATCATGTCAAGTGGTTTAATCATTCTAATGTTGCTGGTGTTCACATTTTCAATTTTTCTGTTGCTCAGTCTCTCAGTCAAATACATTTCCTTATTTCCCTAATAATTCTGATCAACATTCTTCTTTTACCTGATTTGTTCCTTACCCCCTCTCCTAGCTCTTATCAAGTATTGCGACTTTGTTTTCTTGACAATTCAGATCACAATGTAGTATCTGTTGATATTTCTGTTAGACATGAATATCCTATTCACATGACTTCTTTCTGCTACCAGCATACTGATTGGGATTCATTTTGTGATTTTATTTACAATACACCTTGGAGTGAAATTTCTGACGTTCCTAGTGAGAATTGTACCACTGAGGTTTTTTCTTGAGTAAAAGCCAGCATTGATGCTTTTGTACTTTCTCAGAAATACCAAGTGAAACCACAATCTTCTCCTTGGTTCACACATGTCTGTTCAGCTGCTATAACCCACAGGGTTTCACTTTTTCAACAGATGACTCTTTGTGTTCACTCATAATAGTTGTAAACATGTCCTCAATGAAGTTAAGTCTTTGCTGACAAAATGATGCAACAGATATCCTCAAACAAGTTTGGTTCTCATAACTACTGATGGCTTTGTAATAGTGTGCTAAATAAGGATAAGTCTTCTATCCCTCCTCTCTTTACTCGAGGTGTTATCCACTTCTGCTGATAAAGCAGAATGGTTTGCTTGTAAATTTTCTTCCAGTTCTACTCTTGACTCATTTGGAGTATATTTCCATTTAGAATTCAGTCTCTACTGTGTAATAGGCATATAACTCCATCAATGGTTTCTATAATCATCTCTAAATGGGATCTCCATAAAGCATGCAAACTTGATGGTATCCCTGTAATAATCCTTAAAAAATGTGCTCCTGGACTGGCTGATGTCCTCTTTAAACTCTACAATAAATGCTTTGCTGCTTCTTGCTTTCCTGTTTGTTGGAAATCCTCTTCTGTAGTTCCAGTTTTTAAGGACTCTTAACTGTGATCTTTCTATTGGCCTATTAACCTTCTACCTCTTTTTGACAAATTACTAGAGGCTCTGATCAATGAATTGAATTTCATCTCCCAGGGTTTTCTTTCAGATGAGCAATAATGGCTTTTGCTTCTTTAGGTCAACTTAAATGCCTTAATAGTTATTGTTGAAAGAGTCTATCAAACTTTAGACAAGAATGGTGAAGCTTGGGTTGCTACTTTGGATATCTTGAAGACATTTGACAGGGTTTGGTCTGCTGGTCTTCTTCACAAGTTAGAAGGTTATGGTATTTCTGGACAAATATTTTGTCTGATACAAACTTTCTTATTATGAAATGAAAGTTGTCTTGAACAGCCACACTTCTAGATCTTTTTGTATTAATGCGGATGTCCACCAAAGCTCTATCCTTGGATTTAGATTGTTCCTAATTTTCATCAATAACTTTCCTGAAGTTATCAGTTCTCAATTTGTTATCTATGCTGATGACATAACTATTTAATCCTGTTTTAATGCTAAGTCTGATCAGTTCAATCTGGTCAAATTAGCAGATGATCTAAATAATGACCTACAATCTGTTGTTAACTGGGGTCAAGAAATGGCTTGTTAATTTTAATGCCTCCAAAATGAAACTACTCTCTTTTAATCATCATAGAGAACCTTTTTTGTCTTCCATTAGCATGGCTGCTGCTAACTCCAGTAGAGTGCTTTATTGTCCCTTCTCAGATTATTTTTTTCACTGACATGAAGTATAAAAGATGATATTGAAATTTTTTTTTTTTTAATCATTTCACCCCAAACAAGGTGGGAAAGCCACTAGTACACAGGGGGTTACAGGGAGTGATGGTGAGAGAAAAGACTGGGTATAGGGGGACTGAGGAAAGGATAAAAGCTGAATGGGGTTTAAAAAGATAGAAGATGGTGATTGACATTGCATTTAAATTTTTGAAGATTGTAGTTATTAGGGAAGCAAGGAAATGAAAGGGAGTGTTATGGGTGGGAAGTGCGAGAAAAACTGTTGGAGTGGAAGTGTTGGTTATATTTATCTAATTCAACAGTAAATGGTTGAGACCTAGATGTCAATCTAGTAGCATGCTACTATACATGTAGTCCAGGCACCGGGGGGGGGGAAGCTTGTCAGAGCAATAGCCATGAAAATATTGCTAGGTTTGCAGCTAGGAATGTTGGGTTGTGCTAGATAATTTTTATTGCCAGAATCTATTTTACACATTTTTAAGTTTACTATTCATCCATACATTGAATATTGCTGCCACATCTGGTCTGGTGCTTCTTCTATGTATTTAGGGATTCTTGATAAAATCCAAAGAAGATTCTGTAATGTTATTGGTCCTGGCCTAGCATCTGGGCTTCAGTCACTTTCTCACCACCATAATGTAGCTTTCCTGTGCTTTGTCTATAAATATTTCGATGGTACTAGACTTTATGAATTTAAGCGCAGTATTAGATTGGCAGTTAGGTCTCATCCTTTTACAGTTGAAATTGTTATATGTAACCATAAGTTCTATGCTAAGTTTCTTCCCAATTGTGTAATTCTTTTTCCAGCTTCTTCCTTTCCAGTCAAGTTTGATTTTCAAAAATTTAAATGCAGTGTCAATTATCTTCTGTTTTCTTAATTTCTGTTCTTTTATTGTTTTCTCTCCCTTGATGTTTTCTTTTTCTCATATTCTCTCATGCTCAGTAACACCTTGTGTGTTAATTGCTTTATTGCCTTGCTTGGTGTGAAAAAAATCAACAAATTTCTTGTGTTTTGTTTATTTTATTAAAATTCTCCCTTGTATTTTCAATTTAGTTTATAAGCAGGAAACATAACACGTAAATGCCATTTGCTAAAGGTTCTTTAAAGTTTCTTAACCAAAGATTTTCTTCATTTATTAAAGCAAAATTAGTTCTCACTATTGAATACTAATGTTTTTCACATTTAGAGATAAATAATACAAACATTAAAATTTAAGTCATTGAATCTTCATTTTTCATTCAAATTTAAATTTAAAAAGTGTTTTGTCTGTGTTTGTGCATGCATGCTTTTTTAAAAGCTCTCTGTTATTAGTGAGAAATAAGAATTTTAAAAATTTTTATTTGCTTTTAGAATCTATACTATAAAAAGAGCTGATTCTCTCTTTCTCTCTCTTATGCACTCTGTGTGACTTTTCATCTGTATATGTAATATATATGTGTATGTGTTTGTGCAATTTAATATACTCACACAATTTAACCAAGTTTGAAATAAAATGTTGGAAAAATACATTCTCCTCTCACTCAGTCTGGATAACCCATACAGTGGGCTGAGCAATAAAATCAAAGTTGGAGGCAAAAAAACTTCATTAACAGTTTCATGTCTGCCAAACTGTCTCTTTGTATATAGTGTGTATGGCTTTCTCTAATTTACAGTGCAATTACTTTAGTAACTTGTTGATAATTATTTCACTCAGTTTTATCAATTGACATCAGTCTATTCCTGTCTACCAATATTTGCCTACCTTTGTCTATTTATTGCTGCCTAGAACCTAACAGCATAGAGATAGCCGTAAATTAAATGTCTAGTTTATTATTACTTATGATGTTAAAGTGGATTTAGGTTAAATTTTTAAAAAAGTAATGTTCACAAAAAGTGAATTTGGTTAAAAATTGCACAAGTGGAATAAGGAAAAATGGCATAATTTCTTGGTAAAAAAAAAAAAAAATTTAAAACTCTAAAAACATCAAATAACATTTTATTGAACTTTTCAGAAATTATTCAGTAGTAAATAAAATTATTTTAAACAGTTCTTTGTTTATTTTTAACATTTTGTAAAATTTTAGGTCTGTCAGTTAAATATAGATGTACACACACAACTGTAGGAAATTGGACTCAGGATAGCTTATATTAGGGGTACATTATCCAAAACTGCAAGATGCTACAAAACCAAAATATTAACTTGAGAACTCTTGTCATATTCTTAAATAGCCATGTCACATCTAAACTCTTATATGGATTTCATGCATGGCGTCCAACTCATTCAGAATTGTCTAAATTACCATCTATGTACAACTTTTATGAATTAATAAAAATGGTTTCAAGTGAATAAGTTCTTTAGGTCTTCAAGAAGACCATCTTTCATTAGATTCTATAGCCTAGCATCTACCAAACTGCAGAGTTTTACTACATAACAAAAGCCACAACATTTGAAAAATTCTAACTGCAAAATGGGTAGCACATATAACTGGAAGAGAACATAATGATAGAATCAAAAGTTTTGGAAGGAAACTTCCATCAGTACCAGAAAGAACCATAACCTGAAAAACTGTTCAACTGACATAACTGTTTGGTCAATGCATGCTAACTGTTTCTTGGATGTAAATGGCTAATTTTTACATTACTTTGAAATGTACATCTGCATTTTAATTTTCCTTTCTGCCTGGCAACAATCCCTGGATAGCAGGAAAAGTATAAGCTGAAATGTGTAGCCTTTTAAGGTTATTTTTATGGTGCCTTTAAACTGAATATATTTACTAATAAATGTAGTATTTTAAATGTAAAAGCAATTTCGATTTGAATTTGTTTTACTGTCAACAAATCAATGGATACCAAACTGGTAAATATATAATTTTAATTAAAAATTATGTATCACCCTAAATAACATAACCACTCATCCAGAACTAATGTTCTATTATCTCCTGGATGATTTTTAGCCATGAAGCATATTGATATTAATTTTGACATGGATATCAAGTGCATTTTTTAAAACAGATAAGAGTATTAAAAATTAGAAGTTTGAATGGGAAATTATTTTATTTCCTTAGTACTTATATTTGCTAAAATGGGTACATTTCAAGTGAGGTGTAGTGTCTTTGTAGTGAAAATAAGTCTGGCTGAGAAATTTAAAAAATCAGAATTCATCTTTGATACAATCAATAAATCATATATAGTTGCCGTATCATATATAGTTAATGAGCTTTATCAATGAATTTAAGATTTAACCAAAAAATAACAATGAAGCATTTTCATAAATTATTTCTAGGCCAATAATCAGTTATTTCTTTTCTTATTTTTTCCTGAGCTTTGTTTGGTAAAAGGCCAATGTGTAAGACATCGAATAAGAATCACTCTGAACAATTGCCATAATTTGCAAGACTGCTTCACAGTGCATCATAAATCAGTATATTTACTTAATATAATATTAAATTATTATTACACAATTTAATTATGTAGGTTGTTTTATTTTTCTTAAAGGGATATTAGTTTGTACATTATGTTAAGTGGAAGTAGAATTTTTTTAAAAAGAGCATGCAAATAACAGCCAATTGTTACAGGTATTTAAAAATATTACTGATTTGTGTTATAACTTTAACACAGATTCTGCTTTTTTTCCTTTTGATTCATTCAAAATTTAACCTTTTCTATTTTATTTAACAAATTTGACTCTGTTCTTTAAAATCTTTTTTTTCATTTTTATATTATTTCCTATAGAGAATAGCAGTATCAGATTTACTGATAGTTTTCCTGGACCATGTTCACTGACATGCATATTATGTTCTGCGAAGGTGGTGTAAAAGCCAAATACATGGTTTATCATGTAATGCCATCCTGCATCCCAATGCATAGATGAGTACTAAAATGGATACTAAGAGTACTAAGAACTATAGATAAGTACTAAGCCACTGAAAGGCATTCACGAGTATCACAAATACCGGAAATCTATTCTGTATTGCCTGTAATGCAGATTATTCCACTATTGTCCTGACCTATGCACGGTGTCTGAAAAATCAGGTACAAGGTCACCAAGCAAAACTTCTTGCATGCAAAAAATCTACATTAATTTCAGCTTTCAAGGTTTGCACACTTAACTCCATAAAACAGATACCTGAACTCGTCTTTTCTGCCACTGAACTGAATATCAATGTCATCTGTATTCAGGAACACTGCTATTTTCATCCTGGTGTCAAACTCAAACACCACTATGTTGGGAAAGGCTGAGTCTTCATTTCTGCTTTGGCTTGGAAAAATTCCACAGATACTACCATTGGTTGTGTTGGCATGTGACTTAAGTCCACTAGCCAATAAAGCACTCATGAACACAGAGAAATTGAACCCAGAATCATCATAGCTAACTTCAATGGAAACCCTATAATGACATCATCTCTTATTATTCACCAACAAACTCTAGCGACAAAGAAAATGTGACACATTTCTTTCACTGCCTCTCTTCTCTTGTAGAACTATTCCCAAACCATAACTTCCTGATTATTGATGGGGATATGAATGTTCATGTTGGTGTCAGTCACGTACACAAACTTGCATATCATGTATCCTCTAATAGATATGGGATCTTCCTCAAAGATTTTATACAGGAAAATAATCTTTTATGTCTAAGCATCAAATTTCAAAAGAAGAGCTCTAAAGCATGGACATTCACTCATGCCAATGGCATGAAAACCCAAGTGGATCACATCCTGATAAATAAGTGAAAGAACTGCAATGAATTGGCAAGCCTTCAACACATTTGAAGGAGTATCTTCAGACCATCGGATTGTCTCTTTCACCATCTGACTTAGCCTTAGAGCTAATAAGAAAAAGCAGTCTGCCTTTCCACTGTATAATTGATTTCTTCTAACAACAAACAGTCATCTCAAAGACTCTGACACCATTGCTGACAGGAATAAGTTTGAAACAATACAAGCAGATGCTGAAGAATCATCTAATATAACCTACAATAATTTTGTCACTTCTCATGAAAAGACTGCAGCAGATGTCATATCCTTAAAATCTAAACATCAGCAACACATCCTTGGGAATCAAATAGCATTAAATCACAAAGAAAAAGCCATCATAAGAATTTCAAATCCATCCCTTAAATCTATCCAAGACTTCAATGAAGTGCTTGCTCAATTCAAGAACTCTCATGAAGATCAACAAGCTGAATATATCCATGAAAAAATATTTGACTCATCAACTCTGCTGCTGCCAACAAACAATCTACTCTTGCTTGGAAAACTGTCAACAAAATCAGTGGCAGAAAATAAACAAATCCAAGTTGAGGGCCAGTAGTCAGGCCAAAAGACTGAATAATTGGCAAGACCATTTAAAAAATTTCTTGGGGAAATGTACGTGACATTTTTAGATATCAAGGTCAGCAAGTCATTGAACATCCTCTTGATATTTAAACCTGGAAATTTTACAGATACAGTACTTGAAATGGCTTTAAAAACACCCAAAATAAGAAAGCAGCAAGATTTGATAACATTCCTCCAGAGGTCTGGAAGACTCGGAATTTCAAAGATATTCTACTTCAACTCTGTAACATCACATAATGGAGAAGTCAGAAAGATGAACAGAAGGCTGCATATTTCCTTTCTAGGATCAGTAAAAAAAAAAATTATAGAGAAATCACACTCGCCTTCATTGCAGCAAAAATTTACAACTCAATCCTTCTCAACAGAATACAGCCAGAAGTAGAAAAGATGCTCCGAAAAAATCAAAATGACTTTCAAAAAAATAGATCAACTGCTCAACAAATTATGTTTGTCTTGTCTGGTTCGCATGTCAAGAGCGCTCATCACAACTGAGAAAAAACTAGTGTTATATAGCTCTCTCAGCCCCATACTGATGCTGACTAATGGCTGATACCTACCTAATGTTCATATACAGATTTTATCAGTGCCACTTACTGTAAGTAGAATGTCCTCTCTCAACAGCCAATTGTTGAAGAGGATGTAACTTCTGGTGCTTACCAACCAACTCCGAGTCTCTTGTCGGGTTGACCTGATTCTCCATTGCACAAATCCTGACTGTTTGGTAGATTATTGAGGATGTCAGGGCAAAGAATCTACAGTTCACCTTACTTTTTGTAGCTTTCTCTAAAGCCTTTGATTCTGTACATGGGGGAAATGGAGAAGATCCTTCTGGTATATGGCATCTCCTCCTGAAACAGTAACTGCCATAATGATGCTATCCAAAAATACCAAATCTTTGGTTAGATCCCCAGATGGAGATGCTAACTTATTCAACATCAAAGCAGGAGTCCTCCAGAGTGATGCCCTTGCAGCTTTTCTCTTTGTTATCACCTTTGACTCCATATTGAGAACTTCTCCCAACAAACATCTAAGTTTTACTTTATCACCAAAACTCTCAAGTTGATATCCTGCAAAAAAGTTGACAGATATTGACTATGCAGATGACCTATCACTGGAGACACCATTACCAATGCTACAGTACAACTATATCATCTAGATAATGATGCCCATGATGTTGGATTCTATGTCAATGCCTCTTTTAAAAGGAAAAGAACAGAACAGGGAAAAAATAATATAAAGCAAGCAAACAATATATGCAAAGCAAATTAACAGTAATATGGCAAAAAGTTTACAAACCAAGAATTGGGGTTGACACACAAGCGAATTTGAATAAACAAACATAACATTCTGACTTCAAAACAAGACAGACTGAGTTTGATGAAACCTAGAACTGGCCTATTGGCTAGCAAGAAATCCAAGCATGTATTTGTGTACTTCTGCCTATAAATTGGGAAGGAGAAGGCTCAATACAAACTGTCTTGGGTGAATCAATAAAATCTGTAGAATCTTTTACATACCTAGGAAGCAAGATAAATTCTACTGAAAAGGATGTGAAAATTCGCATAGCTAAAGCCTGAGCTGCCTTGAATAAAATGGATGTAATCTGGAAATCTTATCTACTACACAACCTCAAGCAGAGATTCTTTTGAGCCTCTGTGGAGATGGTGTTAATCTATGGTGCCACTGCCTGGATGTTAACCAAAACTCAATTGTCTAAGGTTGATGGAATCTACATTCAGATGCTGAGAGCTATACTTAACATCCAACTAAATCAGAGCTCTTTGGACCCATCCCTGATATTTCTACAATTTTACACAAAAACAGAATGTGCAGAAAGTTCCTGTTTTGTTCACTGCTGGCGAGGAAAACGGGAACTTTCAAGTTATCTACTGTTCTGGACACCTAGCCATGGAGTAAGACGAGTTGGTCGCCCAGCAACCACTTACATTGACCAACTATGTTGACACAGGATGCCGCCCTAATGACCTGACCTTGATGATGGACTGTGATGGTTGGCATGATAGACTTATGAATGTCCAAGCTAACTTGACTGAATAATAAAAATAATAAAGATATTTGCTTAATACAATTTTGAAATTTTTGTCTGCACAGCAGAAATTGAATAAATTGTGAATGCCAATAACTCTTATCACACAGATACAAGAATAAATCAGTACTTCTCTAAGTGGTAATTTCTTTTATATCCTTCAATTTGTTGAGAACTTTTTTACACATACATTTCTGAAATTAGGTGATAAAGTTCTTAGAATATTTTGCCCTTAGAATAAACATTGAATATTTATGACTGAGTTGATATGTTTTGACTATTTAAAAACAATTGATATAGTCTTATTTTACTAAATTGAATACCTAAGAAATTGGGCATCTTCAGTAAACTGCTATTTGTTCTTTATCCCTGTGCTTATCAGGCAGCTGCCTTTTTTCTTTGATTCATTGTGAAAGGAAGTATAAATGAAGTTTAAATTACAGTATTACAGATACACAATTTTTTCCTTAGTTTTTAGACCAAGCAGACTGAATATTTCAATATGGCAGACTGTGATATCACTGGTGATCTTAAAATACTCATTTATAAAAAAAGGTTGAACTGTTTAAAAAAAATAACTGACCCACATTTAGGTATAAATTTGGTATAAAGAATGATCTGAAAATGCAAAAGTATAAGAATTTTAAGAATTGAGTGTGTAAGACTATAAAAAACAGTATAAAAATACTAAATGGATCAGACATTCTTGAATTATAAATTGACATCACAGTTGATTTAATAAAATCATTACTCAGGCAACAGTTTTGAATCACAAATGATAGAAAAGTCAGTACTGTATGCATATTTAATGTCATAGATATGGCATAAAAATTAAAATTCTTAAATGTTTTTGCTAGAATTGAGATTGTTTTCTCCTAATTCAAAATTTTTGTCTTAAATATTTATAATTGTAAGTCTAGATGAATTAAAATTCGATAAAATTTAAATATTATTTGGTTTAACATAGCATGTTCACTAGTCTATAAAATGTACACTATCCTAAAACAGTATAAACATGTTTTGCATCCAGTAGACCTGTATCACAAATGGGAGGTTGTGTGATGTAGGGATACAACACTTGGGAAAGAAGCTGAACTAATTATAATTCAGTAAATATAAAATTGTGGTATTAATAATATAGTGAAAAACAAGCATAATTTTCACAATTTATTAGCATATGATTATGGTAGATTTGTCAAAGCTGTAAATAATAACTTATTGGATCTCACTGTTTATTTTTCTCGATATATGTAATCCAGATTAAGATATCTGATATTATTAGTGTTACCTTTTAAGAATAATTTTTAATTGTTTAAATGAAAAATACACTTAGGTTTTTAAAATGCTTAAAGAAACTTTGGCAATCAGTAAGCCATTTGTAATCACTAATACCAAAAGCGTGCCTTGATCCTAAGAAAGCCATTGGCCCAGACAAAATTCCAATGATTGTCATTAAGAAAATCAACCTGGAATTATCCCTGATCTTAGCAAAGTTATTCAACCACTGCTTGAAAGATAAATCCTTCCCCAACTTGTGGAAGGTGTTAAATGTATGACCGGTATTCAAGAACGTGGACGTGTGATCTTCTCTCTCTCAGTACAGACCTATCAGTCTCCACAGTATCATCAGCAAGCTTTTTGAGGCTATAATCAAAAAGAAGGTTGTTGAACACCTAGATAAGAACAACCTCTTCAGTGACTAGCAGTACTGCTTTCAATCGACTCAAACCAGTGCTGACGTCCTAACTACCATCACTCACAGAATTAGTGATGACAAACACACCTCAAGGTCCATAGCATTCTCCATAAAATGGGCAGAGTTCTTTACATAGGATGGAGACTTACTTGTTAGTGGGTTGATTATATATGTAAGGCATATGCTCAGTAGGTGACATACCAAGCTCCGACAATTGACTATGGGCCACAGTGGAATACTGTCTGAGAATTTGGGGAAGGCCATACATATGAGATTGCTTACTCTAACATTAGGTCAGCTGTGTTCATTTTCATTATGAAGCAATCCTTGTTCTTGTTCAGGATCTGTGGCAACTTACTCTTGAATCCTTCTTTGCCTTTCTATACCTACCATCTCCAACTATGCATGAATTTTACTGAGTATTGTACATCAACATCATTGTGTTGTACCTAGACTGCTGATAATATAAAAATTTTCATATCACTCTGCAAGGTTTTGATAAACATTTTTATCCTCTTGTGATGTTCAATTTAGGCTTTCTCTATTGCCAACTTGAGTTTAGAAACATTCAAAACTGCCTCCCCAATTATGGCTATAATGTCTAAATATAGGTCTCACTTGATTGGAGTTGTGGATTTGAGACCTTTGTTCAGCATTGCTTCTTCACAGGTACTTAAGTGATATTTGCTGATGTTGACAACTGCTTTCACAGGCTAAAAGTAGACATTTTGTGATCTTTCATCTATTGTACTTTCTATATTTATCTTAACTCTTTCAAATTCTTGCTTTTGTGACTTGTCCAGGTCATTTTGAAATCTATTTCTATCCACTTCCAATGTTATTTGATCTAGGAACAGTTCCATCTTTGTAATTGAGGTTTCATCCAGTGGCTATTATGGATTATTTCTCTAACCAGGATGTGTTCTGCTCTTTCTGTAATTGTCCATGCCTTTCTGGAATGGATAGATTTTTGAATAGATAAGCTGGTTGGAATTAACTTAAGCTTTTTACATCTACAGAGGAATGCAGGATATTTGCACAATTCCACCACTGGCTTCCTAAGAGTCATTTGGTCTAGTAGATTAATGCATTTAATCCTTGGGTCTGGTTCAGTGAAAGTAACTGAGAAACAATACAAAAATGAATAAAACTAGTGAGTATTAACTGATATGAACGCATGGAAAATATAATAAGAGCCATCTACCTTTCCAGATGGGTTTAGTTCAAAATTCCGAGAAGTTTACTTAGTACAATGACAGACACATGAACAAACTAGAAAGTAAAGCAGCAGAAATGAGGATAATGATGTTATACTCACAAGATGAACATGTGTGCTTGAATACAAAATGAATTTCATATAATAATGATTATCTGAAAAATTCTGACTTGTAATTAAAATATTATTTTCTGGGATTTTATTTGTATATCTTATATTCAGTCCCAAGTTGTTTGATTTGGTCTTTGTATCTATTGAGTGTTTAATAGTCTAATATTTTTAATAACAATGTTGAAATATTTAGAACTTTTAGGTTTTCAAAAACATATTTGGAGGATGATTACTATACTTGTTTAAGTGGACCTGTTTACTTTTAGTAAGTAATAAGATGACATAAAACTTATAATAAAATGATTATAGAAAGATTTTAGTTTATATAATAACATTAAAAGAATTCCTAAGAACTTTTGCTTGTATGACTATTTCAAATTCTATGTACTTGAATATTTTCTAAACTTAGCCAGAAAGTAATAAATTTTCTCTGTAAATGATCCACCTACCTGATTATCACATGGAACTTTTTCATATCCTCACTATTAGCAAAGGTGCTTTTATTTATTTATTAAAATGATTTTAAAAAATCCAGATGATTAGATTATTCTATACCAAAGAAAACAATCATTTTCTTTCCTTCACCTGTCATTTGAAATTATTCCTTTTGACACATTTATAGAAGTAGTTTTCGAACATTGTCTTTCCATAATGTATATTTCCAACTTGAAAACTACTAAGTGTCACAGCTTTACTTTCAGAATTAAGCATTTCTCTATCATTAAAATTGTGTATGTAAATAATTACCATTTTATTATTTGAACTAATATTCTCACTTATCCCATTTTGGTTAAGAAAAAGATACTAGTGTGGATAATTTGTGGAATAATGTAAGTACTTAATCTCAATTCTTCAGATAATATATTTGGTTCTGCTCTTGTCTAATCACCATTTAGTGCTCAATATTCTTGCAGAGTACTTTCAACTAGTTGTTTTTTAAAAATATGCAGACTTTGTCACAAAAAAATCTTATAGATTGGATTTTAGTGCATTCAATAAATTTTTAATAATATATCTCCAGTTTCTTGCTTGAACAACTTTATGTACTTTTATAGGATATCTGTCTAACTTGAAGATGCTTATGATTTGCATTGATTTTTTTTTACCCTAAGAAATTGTCTTCCATCTTTTCTAAAACTTGTTTGTGTGGTGCATTTACTTTCTTTTTAGGAGCTTGGAGCTCTCTTCCAATTGTTGAAGGTGGTCTATTTGGTCCATTTGCTAGAGATGTGGAAAATGAAAAAGATGCTAAAGCCTATACATGGGAAGTAAGTTCCATGAAATTATAACTTTCATTATTTTCTATCTTGATTTCTGTGTCTGTGGAGACACAGGTTTGTATCTGGATGTATTTACATAACTTACATACTCCTTTACTATTAATGTTTACTTTTTGTTTTGCTATGGCACTGATTGTAACTAAAGATTATCTATCATCTCAAAGTTAATGTCTTTATTTGAAGAGCTTTTTTAAAATCTCCATTTCTTAGGTTACAGACTTGACAAATTTGCTGTTATTTATTTATTTTTCTTTTACATAAATTGTTAGGAATTCACTTAATGAAACCTCATCAGAAAATTTGCTTAAATCTCTATTTATCATGGATTGTATTTGTTTTCTTTTCTACCTAAATTACAGCAAAAACAAAAAGCTGCCTACTTCAAGCTGCTGCTGCTACTTGTGCAATGCCATACACTGTTTTTTCTTTGTCTGCTTGTTTTTAGTGCCACAAGCTAAGCACAATCCTTGGGAGACTGTCCTCTTCTCTTTTAAGAGGACAAATATTCACACTGCATTTTATTCATCTGCAATACACTCTTGTATCTCAATAGAAACAATATTCAAGTTGCACTTGAGCCAGGAGCCCATGTTCCATGGATTTATTGCAGCTCTTACTCTGTTTCTATCAATGTATAGGGGATATTTTCTTTTATACATTCCCTCCATTTATTAGTTGCTGCAGATAAAGCAAACTAAAAGACTGAACCAGAATCAATATTGGATGGTGGCTGCATGAAGCATAACCAAATTGTTGGCCTCATCTAGTTTATCTTTTTTGCAAAACTGGTTGAACTTTACTTAATTTTTTTCTAGTGATGAAATAAATTATAAATACCTAGTTTCATGTGTATATATTTTATGAGGAATTTAGGTTTGACAGAGGTAAATGCCTGTTCATTGGTGAAATAATGCAAATCCTTAAAAATGTCAGTTCTGTAGAATAAGAAACCTGTTAGAATATAAACTTATATATAATCATTCATTTTTGGTGAAGCTTGTGTGTAGACTACCAAATTGGCAAATGGAGTATAAGGTTCTCTGAAATGTGTTGTTTACACACTCATTTTAACTGCATTGCTCCCAATGGGAATACTACTGGTAATATTTTGGATACTACTAATATTTCATTTAATCTATAGTTCTGTTGCATAGTTTAATGACTATATATTTAGAGGGTTGCATTTATTGACACAACCAAGTAAATACTTTAAAGAAGTAAAACTGATAAAAGTATTTTTTTATCTTGTATTTTGCAAATTTCTTTAAAAAATAATTAAATAAAAATAAGACTTTAATGAAGTTAAATTTCTTAAAATGAATTCTGATCCTGTACCACTACATTTATTTTTAAATATGAGGAAATTAACAAATTTAAATTAAATTTAGCTTTCAAATTATTACTCTTTAAATTATTTTAGACAAATTACCAACATTCAGTAGTTTTTCCTCACTACTATGATTATTTACTAAATTTAACTTGGCACAGGGTCACAGTTGTGACGTACTTAGTAAGGATCAAGCTTATTTACTGCACTAACAAATTAGTCTATGAAAAATCTTGCTAACCATAGTAAGTAGCAGTCTCTAGTAATTGTATATGATTGCTAATTATTATCAAAAGATTTAAAGCAAAACTATTCGATTTATTACTTAAAAAATGAAAACTGTCCTCTAGTTTTTCAATTGGAGAACAGCTTTGCTTTTCTCTACATTACACTCTTCATAATCTTTTTGCTTTTTGAAATTGTTATAAACATTGTTGTTATGAAATGTTGGAATCTACTTGTTTGAGAAAATAACACTAAATTGAAAAAAATTTTAAACATAGCTTTTTCCGATTTTACTTTTATTTCATCTCAGATATTTTAATATCTTAAATTGTAAATATATTACTGACAGTATACATTACTTTTCCTGTATTTTAATGTATAACATTTACCCTGGTTAGAATCAAGTGTGACAATGTTTATGAAGTTCCTTTACATTGTATTTTTGAATTCTAATTGGCACTGATCTTTCATCATGGATAACCTCAACATTCAACTTTGGCAAGGTTTTAGCTGCTTATTTGTGTGTTTTCATCTAAAGTGGAACTCCTTTTCATTTATGGGATTCTTTACCCCCATAATAGCAGAAACTTTTTGTGTTTTGTTTAGTGTCATTTTTACAATTTTCAGAAAAGCACACTAGCTATGTTTAGAATTTGAGATTTTAGCTGTGATACATTTTTAACAAAATTTCTTCATCTTGTAAGTTGATAAAAAATTGTAAAAAGAAAAAAAAATGAATAATGAAAATATTTGATTTAAAAATTTAAACAGCTTAATTAGTATGGGATTTCTAGTCATGTATTGCCTGATGCATCTGCTTTCATCTTCATACCTACCCATTGTTCACACTAATAATAGCAACTGACTCTCCTCTCTCCCCACTTTACCTGTCATAGGAGTGAAACATCTAAAGCACAAAATAATTACATTTACCTAGCTTTAGTAAGTTACCTTATTTTATATATATACTCTTTTATTTCTACTTCAAATGTATGTTTGTTCTAACTGTATGTCTATTTTTATCTATGTTGGTTGTTTGATATTTCATTTTATAAAATTAACAAATGGATCACTTGCTAGCATTTAGAAACCTTTTAATCAATTTTTTTGACAAATTTTCTCAGGGCATGAGCATTATATGTTAATCTATTTAAGCTTTATCTTTTTCAATCGAATGTTGCGATTGTTGATATCTTAAGATTTTGTGTTTGAACAAAGATAAAGATGATAGTCAGATGATAGTCAGAAAAACATGGAATCAACTATAACTTTTTTTTACTAAGGAGTTTAATGGAATTTTCAAGTAATTCTTGCTTGCTTGGGATTATTCATTTTTTAACTGCTAAGTATATTTTTAATTTTTTTAAAAATTTCCTATTTTTCTATTTGTAAAAGTTCTTGGATAGCAAAGGAAAATATTTGTTGCAGATTACTTCCACAACAAAGAGAATAAATCACTGTAAGTTCAGACTTGAAGATCAGGGCTGAATGAAATGTTGTAATCTCGATTTGCAGGTACTATGTCACAAATCACAATGCACATAACCAGTCAGAAAAATAACTTGACTGCCACAGTTGCTAAATACATGAGTTTTTTGCCTTTCTTTTTTCCCCCGATTCAAGAACACCAACTGCTTTTATCGACTGAGGATTTTTTTCATTTGTCGACAACAGAGAGAGACTGCACAATTTTAGCATATCAAAATACTTTTATGGCGACTTCTGTGACTGACTTGCTTCTAATTTGAATTTACCATTTTCAGCTTATCATGCAGAATACATGCCCTTTTTTCAGCAAGTGACTTTATTTTTCACCACGGTTTCTATCATAGGATACATGCAACACGCTGTTGCTTGATTTGACAAGCTATTTTCTTTGCTATACTATTGTTAGTCGACTTTTAACTTTATGATGGTCTTATTTGGAACTTACAAGTTGATACTGATTTTTGTATGTACATGTTTATTTGCTTACAGAATCAGCATGTATGATATTGTGGATCTAAAATTTTGTTGTTAAAAATGATCTAATAAGGGATTGGGCTAACAGTATTTGGAATTGTGATTAAAGTGTGTATTACTAAATATTTTACTGAACAATTTAAATTGTAATAAAATTTCTCACTGAAAAGTTTTAAATTGGATTAAATTTGTATATTTTTGCAAACTGAAAGATCAGCATACTCATATCTTCCATACTATTTACATTGTTCAGACTTGTCCTTGTCTTTGTTGCCATATCATGATGTTTTGGCCATTGTACGCTCTGGCCTTCTTCAGATGATTGAAATTTCAAACTGAACCCTTTATTTCATCCACCAGGGTAGATTGTTCTTGTTCCATGTGTCATGCCTTTTCCGGATGTGTCAGTTATCTCCCTTTTAACTAAGTTTTTGTTCACCACTGCAGTAACCAGGTTTTGAACTCACAACTATTTGGGTCAAGTCACTGGATCTAACCAGCAAGTTGTGAATTCAATACCTGGCACAGTTTTTGCAAGTTTATATCAGATTTTCAATTTCTTTGTCCATGCCATACCAATAGACATATCTCCTCATGAGCGCTTACATTCTTGATATTCCAGGATGTCCAGTATGAAAATCATTCAAGATTTTTTTTGTTAAAACTGCTGGTATTACCACCCGATCTCCATATAACAATATACTGTTACCTATAGAAAAAAATAATGTTTCCTTTATTTTTATTCTGGTCCATTATCTCATTCTTTTTCTCTGTAATAAACATATCAAATTTTGCTTTGAACTTTATTTCTTCCAAAGTAACTAGTATTTCTTTTACTATGTTATACAGAACATTTTTAATATCCATTTCGGAACTCAGTGAAGCAATAACTGTCTCTTCTAATGGTTCTCTTATTTTTGGAATTAACCTAGACAAACCATCAGTGTGTGCTATTTTCTTAGATGGTAAAAACTCCATTTTAAAAAAAAATTTAACAAGAGGGTTCCCCATCTTTGTAGGCGATTAGCTGAATGTGTAGGAATTTCTTTTTTTCGAGCCAAAGTAGAGGGCGGTGGTCAGTTTGAAGAATGAACTCTTTTCCATGTATGTATTTGTGAAATTTCTTAACAGCAAATATCAGGCCTAGGCCCTATTTTTCAATTTGTGAATAATTCATTTCTGCCAGGACCAAAGTCCTCAAAACATGATGTATGGCCTTTAACTGACCATCTTTTTCTTTGTGTAAGAGTATGGCCCCTAAATCCAGATTACTAGCATCACTTGCAACATAAATCTCTTTATTAGGGTTGTAATGCATGAGAGTTAGGTCCGATATCAATGCTGTTTTTAAGTTATTGAAAGCCTTCTGACAATTGACCGGCCAGTTCTGCTTTACGTTTTTTTTAAGAAGCTTGTTTAATGGTGCTCTTAATGTGTGCATCTTTGGGATGTAATTGCTATAATAATTTGTTAAGCCCAAAGATGATTGTAGAGATGATACATTTGTTGTAGTGGGCATGTTCCTTATTGTGTTTGCACAACTAGGATCAGGCCTCCTACCTTTTTTGTCTATAATCTGTCCCAAATATTTGATTTTTTTTTTTTTTTTTTTTTTTTTTTTTTTTCTTCTTCTTTAAATGCATTTTTCAGTATTCAGCTTAAATCCAAACTCTCTTATTTTTTTTGAAAATTTTCTTTGCATGTTCTTCTCAGGTTTTACTTTTTATTAATATATCATTTAGATATGCTATTGCAAAATCTAACCCACTGAGCATGGTGTCCATCACCTGTTGGAATATTGCTGGTGCTACATTTATTCCAAAAGGTAGTCTATTAAATTTATAGAGCCCTTTATGTGTGTTGTTAGTTTTCATCGACTAGTATTTGCAGATAGGTCTCTGATAAATCTAACTTTGAAAATATGTGACCCCCATTTAATTGCATGAAAATTCTGTCTGCCGATGGGAGAAGATAATTAGTTTGTTTCAAGCTGTCATTTAGTCCTGTCAAATAATCTGCATAAACTCTTATCTTGTTTTTCTTTTTTTTGTGTACAGTTGGGCTGGCCTATGGACTATAATTGGTTTTTCCATAACCCCCAACTGTTAAAGTTCTTTGTCAATATTCTCTAATGCTGCAAAAGATATTTGCCTTCTTGGTCGAAATACTGGTGTCACATCTTTTAATTCAAATTTTGCTTTTACTTTTGAGCAAAATCCAAGACCATCTGAAAAAATTTCAGGGAAAATTTGATTTGAGTTCCCTTTTCATTTTTTTTGGGGGGGGGGGTTGTTTGACGATCCATTTACATTATTACAAAGCATGTTGGTATGTTGAACAAGTTGAATGATTCCATCCAGTCCATACTGAATAAGTTTGTGATCGATCCTTGACATATGCTTTTAATTTTTTTTCTTGAGAGAAAAAAAAAAACAATTGTTTTTTTTTTTTGTTTTTTTGTTTTAAGAAGTAATTAATGATGGTCTGTTGATTCTTTTCCAGGTTTCATCGTTTTGTTAAGTCCAAACCTGTGTCTAATTGAAATTTGACTTTTTTATTATTTAGTCGAACATTTATATATTGTTATTGACTTGACTGCTTTTTGTTCAATAGTACAACGGACAAAATTTCTATTTTTTGTTTTACTTTTGCGCTTTTTCCTACAATGGTAAAATTTATGTCCTTTGTTCCCATAATTTTTACGTTCTTTGTTTTTAAAAGGTACAATTTTTAAATAAAAGTAATTTGCCACAGCCAAAATAAGAATTAATTTTAAATGAAGTTTCTTTTTTCCTACCTTTTGGTTTATTCTGGACTGCATGAATATGGGAAATGTATTGTTCCTCAATTTTCACTGTGTCTGCCCTTAAATTTAAAATATGTTGACACTCATCCACGAGATTGAAGTGTTATCTTTTAGTCTTGTTCTAGTTTCATTAGCAATCTTGATCTTATTTCTACATCTTTTGGTGTGGTCACTGCCATTGTGTACTGAAGAGTGAATTCCGCTCCCCGAATATTTTTGTTAATATTTGTATGGTTTCCTGGAATTAAATTTCTCCAGGATGTCTTGGGAGTATAAAATTTGTATACTTTTCATATTCCACATTGCCAAACTTACCCAGCACTAATCACATCATTTTTTTCCATCTGACCATGTTGCACTGTCTTTTTGGAATATTTCTTCATATCTCTGAAAGTATGCACTGAATGTGACTTATTTGTCTGGTTTGTATAAAAATTCACCAATTGAGTTGATTACAGAATCCTGAGAAAAATATTAGAGCTGCCTGGATCATTTTCTCTTTTTAAGAAAATTTCCAGTAATTTTGAGAACCTTTTTTCTTGTTGCTTGAGTTCTTTTTTTATGCCTTTCTAAGTCTTCTTGATGATGGTTCTCAGTTTTTCCCAAGTCTTTTCAACGTTGGTTCTCAATTTTTTCCATTTCCTGTTTGCATAAAATTTCTTGCTGTTTTAAAAATTCCAGCATCCAAGTTTTAAAATCCTCCATTTTTGTAGGTGAGTAGTATTTGTCAATTTGTACTTCCAATGAATATTTCTGTGTGCTTGTTTGTCCAGTGGCATCTTTTGCTACAGTCGCGTTTTATTCAATTATTTGTCGTAACTCTCTAGCTTTAGTTGTAATTTCTTGAATCTTAGTTGTTAATCTGTTGTATTGTTGAGGTGCATGATACACAGAGAAGCATGAGTGCTTAATATATTTATTCAGCACCAGTATCTGGTGCTAACAGATACATACAAAAAACACAAAACAATAAGTTACAAAACAAGGAATAGAGGAGGGTCAAATGCTGTATAGCCAAACAAAGTAAGATCAGTTTGAATATTAATCAACTTAGTATCGACTTATTAATCAACTGTTGAAGTCCTTAAATGTAGACTATTTAAGGCTATGAGCCAGGCCATCTGGTAGTGCTGAAGGGATGATAGCTACACTACAATATTTTCAAAGAAGAAATTGAAATGCATCCAGCTATGAACATTGCTTGAAACTTAGCTTTAACGTTCAAAGACCTACTAGTTTTGTTTTTAAATTTATCGGTTAAAATTCTTGTTACCTGAAGTGCTATGTTTATAAAATCATTTTATCAAATTAAATTTTTATAATAGACACTGTATTAAAATGGATTAAATGTTGTAAAAAATATTTTTCTTAGATTTTTAATGTTTTATATATTATTCAAAATAAGTTAATTTAAGTCTGAATGTGTGCATTATTTATTTTGTATATTATTATTATAATTTCTCACTTTTCTTTGACTTATAAGCTGTGCTTAATGTCTTAAACTTTATTTTTGCATAAGGACTTCACAGATCTACTTGTCAGTGTTAGGTTTGACAGCAGGTGTGTTTAGTACAACAGAAAGTGGATCAGAAAACAGTAATGAACTCTTATACAAATGGCAAGCATAATAATACTAATATACATTTTTGAATTTTTTCTTTTTATGATCCTAACAAGCAGATTGCTTTCTAATATTTCTCCTGAAATTATTAGCCACTTTGTAATATTAATTAAACAGTGGAAACAGTTTAGAGTAGGTGAAAACTATAGAATTCAATGAAAACATCCGAACAAAATGTTTTTTATTTTTTAATATCTATGTTCTTGGGTTATTTTCTCATTACATGACATGTAACTATTTTATAACTCTTCCCCCAACCTCCCAGGTTCAATTGCCAGATCTATAGAAAATGTTAATTTTAGTTATATGGTAGGTTATAAAAAAAATCATGATGCTGTTAAAAGGTGCTTATTTATCACATTTACAGTAATGTAATTAGAAAGAAAAATTTGTTTGTTGAGCAACCATAAACTCTGCTGTAGTATATCTTTTACTTATTTGAACTAATATTAAGGTCACTCTTCTTCTCAGTTGCTTAATCTGTCAGCCAAGTTTCAAGTTTACTTAATGGTTCATGAAAAAGTTCTTGTTTTGTAAAATTGCTGAAAAATTTCTTAACACAATTGTGGATATGTGTGTGGTGAATAGATAGTGGCTTGGAATGAAATTGGAGAGCTGAATTCAAATTCCAGTCAAGTTCATTACACTCATTTACACAAATGCCATTGGGAAAGGTATGATTCTATTCCTTCTTCCTCCAGGTATGGGTTAAACAGTAAGACTTGTATTTGAAAAAATCATTTTATGCAGAAAAAGAATTCTTACAATACAAAATGTTTTAATATGTTAAATAACCCCCCAAAATTGTAAAAACAAACCCATCAGTCTCTGCACAATCATAGTTAATTTATTATTTTTTTCATTTTTATTTCTTTTAAGACAAATTTAGGATTCTATTTAAGTAAAACTATAGTTTCTTGGATGTGCAGGTAGTATAATGGTTATCAAAACAGAAAATAGTTTGTGAGAAAAATTATAGTCTCTAGTGCTTGCTTTCACATTAATGTTTAGGGGAAAGGCATCAATCCATCTTTTTCCCCAGTTATGGGTTACGGTAGACTGAGCTCTCTAGTCTTGAGTATAGGAGAAAGACAACTCTGAATTTAAAACAATGGAAATAGTTGCAGGAAATACTCCATTATCTCCTTTAAGTAATTCACAGATAATAAAGAAAGGGAGTATGTGGAGAGCCATAGTCACCTATCATCCAGAAGGGACATCATATTTTAAAAAAAAAAAAAAATTGTGTGCAATGCATTTTGTAAGATGGAAGTTATTTTTGATTGATTTTTATGTCTTATGTTGTTTAGGCCTCTTTTCAGCTTCCACATTAAAGATGAACAAAAATGGTTCATAAGACAAAGTATGTCTGATTGTATTATTGATAAATCTGTTGCTTTTTTCAGTGTCATAATTGTTGAATTAAAAACATTTGGGTATATAAATGGTAGTATTCAAACTTTTAGAAATTAATAGAATTTAAGAAGAATTTTATGGAAGTTTATTTTGACTGTCTTTTTAAATGTTTTTCTTTGTAATCTAAAAAAACATGTGAGAATTGGGTTCAGATTAAGCAAAACAATTAGGACAGAAATAAACAGTAAAATTTGAACAAAATGTAAAAGGAATTTCCCAAGAAAACAATTTTTTAAAACATCGAATTAACATGTTCAGATAAAGGAACATTATCTGATCATGTTAATTCTATAAATATTTTTAAAAATAAGATAGATAATAAAATACATTTTAATTTGTTTCAATGAATTATAAAAATAATTTCTAATTTTTCAATTTTTTTTCTTGTGTATTTTCAACATCTCACATTTCCTTAAAATATAAATGTAAATATAAAATAAAATGCTTCATACATTTAACTTTTTTAATTTTTTATTTTTTGCAATTTGGGGTCAGGGAATGTTAAATAATATTTTGCACAAAGAAAGATTATTGTGCTTTGCCATTTGCAGTTTGCTTAATTCTTAGATGTTTCAACTCTAACCAAAATTGTTAATGATTTGTTTCTTTTAGGTCTATGATGCTTGTACAAATGAACTGCTGCAAGTTGTGAATGGGACAGATGCAGTAAGTGCAAGTTGGATGCGTTACATCCGTAATGCAAGATTCTTTGAAGAACAGAATATGATATCTACCCAAGTAGGCGCACAAACTTTCTATAAAGCCATAAAGGTAAATTATGAAAATTGATTATAAATTTCCTTTTGTGATGATGAAAAATTAATATTTTTGTTATTCTTTCCTTAGATTTGAAGTTAGTCTTATTTTGTTGATGTTGAAAAAGTTCAGACAATTTTTCTCAATCAATTATGAATACATGAAAAAAATCTTTCTGGTTTAAATAGAAGACTGAAGTGAATAAATAAAATGTTTGCAAGCACTAACTCTATTAAAAAGGATTTCAAATCCTTTTTGATCTGAACACCTGTCAGATTCCTTTGTCTAGGAAATCCAAACTTATGCAGGTTTAAAATTTTTTTCCTGTTATTGCATTCCTAAATGCAATGCAATATTGATTTTTGCTATTTCCAAGTACATTTAACTCAACATATTGATTTTTGTTTTTATTTGTTTTTGACTAGTAAAAATGATTTTTCCTCTTATTTATGCATTGTGGAAGTTTTACTAGCAGGAAAAATAGTAATTTAATGAAAATTTGAACACTTTATTTTTATTTTTTTGTCATTCTGAGTGAGTGTGATGAGGCTAAATGCAAATTTGAGTGAGATATTCACACAAGAAAATTTTATATTTTTTACAAAAGTTCTTAGCAGGGAAATGTAAATTTAATAAAAAAAAATAATTTTTTTTGTTTTGTTTTTGTAAAGAAAATAGTTAGCCAAAAAATCTGCCCAGTTTATTAAAGTAAAAATTTATTTTTTCCAGCATTAACCAATTAACATTTATCATTTTGTCCCACATTTTATGCAATCTTTCACACTATTTTTTAAATCCTCCTACATCTTTTTATCATTTTGAGATTTAAAGAACTGTTCTAGGTCCTTTTTGCAGTCTTTTAGTAAATTGAAATTATTAAAATTTTGTTTGGACATTTGAACTCCTTAGTGTTGTTACTATGTTTCGGACGATCCATTTTCTGGCCTTCAGGCTTCTAAGGAAAGATGAAAACTTATTTCTTTAGAAAATTGTGTGTATGATTTGGCATAAGGTCAGAAACTAGTTTCATTCATAACTCATATTTTTCCTTTCACCAAAAATTGATTTCCTTTTTAGACGTCATCCACTATAATACCACATTTACTCTACACAAGATATACTAAAAACTTGATATATGTACATGACTTATGAGCTATATGAGATGTATATAGGTAAAAATAATGTGGAGGAGACAAAAGTTAGGGTTGTGGGATGTTGAAAAAGATCTAAAAATTAAGAATTGGTTGGAGGCATAATTCACTGTAGAGAACTATTCTAACAAAAGTCAAGTTCCAGAGGAGATTCTCCTTGTAACACATTGCTACTAGAAAAGCTAATTGATTGGTGAGGAGGGGGGGGGGTTGATTCTTCACAAGCTTGCTTCATTCACCCACCTTTTGCTGAAATATATTGGAGCCAATGTTTTTCTATCACATTTGATTTTTACTTTAAGCTGATGCTTGAAGTAAGAGATAAAATTATCTTGAGGAAAAGATATCCTTCAATCATATATTTTGTTATAGAATGTTTCCAAATTGAATCTGTGTGTTATGCCTCCAAATCTATAAATCGACCATTTGCCCTTGCATGGAGTATTGCTGCCATATATGGTCCGGCGCCCCTGCTGTTTGCCTCAGGGTTCTTGATAAGATCCAGAGACGGATATGCAATGTGATTGGCCCAGGATCTGTCATCTCGTCTGCAGTCACTCTCTCACAGACGTGATGTTGCCTCGCTCTGTCTTTTTTACAAATACTTTCACGGTAATTGCTCCGAGGAGCTGCTTTCACTTGTCCCTAGGCCTCATGAATTTAAACGTCCTACGAGGCTGGCATCCCGTTCCCACCCCTTCACCGTTGAAACTGTTCACTATTCTACTCCAATAGCTTCATGTCTCGCACATCTCACCTGTGGAACTCCCTTCCCTATTACTGTTTCCCTGACAAATACAATCTCCAACGGTTTAAGTGTAGCGTCAATCGACATCTCCAGTTGCCTTGATCTATCCACTTCCCTTCTCCACATCCTTTCACCTTTCATTCCTATCTGCTCTCACTCCAAATCTTCTGTAACCCCCTTGCCTTGATCGATCCACTGTCTTTCTCTTTCTCCACATCCTCTCCTTTACCACTCCTATCTGCTCTTCCTCCAACCCTTCTATAACCCCTTGCGTGATAGTGGCCTCCAGCCTTGCTTGGGGTGATACGCTTAAAAAAAAAAAATATGCAGGTAATATGTTGTCACATTCATAGAAACATTATAATAAAGTATGTATGCCATTTCAAGCTTGTACTTTTGAGAAGCACTGTATGCCAAACCAATTACAACTACAACTACCAGGTGAGAGAAAACTGAAGTAATCTTTGCCTAATACTCAATACCATATTGAACAAAGCTCCTCAGCTGACAAGTTAAACCACTCACAAAGCAAATTCAAGGTGATTTCTCCTCTACTATACTATGATGTGTATTTCTAGACCATGAAAGATCACTAGACTGAAGAATCTTGGACAACATCCAATAGCATTCACTTAAGAACTGTTTCCGACTTCCACTTTTTTTACTAGTTTTTTTAAAGTGCAAGATAGAATCTAGGGAAGAGCATCCTAATGTTCTGTTCTCAGGATAGTTTCTACATTAACATACATACTTGGTGTCTCTAAATAGGTTATGGTTTAAAAAAAATTTAAAGATTTTAGTGTTGGGAGATTGTAAATAAGAGACACAAAAAGCAAAGAAGGTTTAACTAAGATAAAACTTTATATATAAAACAAAATTCTTTAGTCAACCCTCAGTAAGCGAACCAAAGTATGAAACCTCTCCTTTCACCAAATAGTCTGTGGTAAGATCCAGACCAACAGAAACCCTCACTTGAACTATTCAGTGTACCAATCCACCTATCTCCTGCCACATATAGGCAAGTGATGATTTTCAGTGCTTCATTTAGATATGTTAAATATCTTTCATTTATAATATTGTTCTCAAGTAATTTCTTCTTCACTATAAATATGTAGTGAAGAAGATAGTGTTTTAATTTGCCAAACAAAATACCCATGGGTTACATGTGCCATCTGTTGGGTGAAATGAGTAACCTGGGCAAGCTTTCTTTCATCAAGCTTGACAGCTCATATACATTTTGTTTGGGCATCTTGAGGATATATATATATGCTCTTGCTTTTTGATTTTTGATAAGTGTGTTTTGTTTTTAACTAGTGACCTGTTAGCTGAATTTGAGAATCATCTGATGCATATAGATTTGGGTGCATGGAGTTTGGCCCATGTGGAATGTGACTTTTCATTCATCTACTGTTTAATTTTATTTTTATTTGTTTTTCTTGCCAGCAAAAGCAATCATTTTGAATAAATTACATATGGGGCATTTATTTGAAATGAATAAGAAAAACAAATCTTTTTTTTCAGCACTCAAATGTGCATTGCTTTTTTGTTGCATGTATAAAATCACTTGATTTTATTATAAATTTTGTTTCCATGTGCCAAAATATTTATTCTACTTTCAAACAATATTGAATTTATTGAAAATAAAAGGACAGATATATTTTAATTTTTGGTTAAAGGGAAGTAAATATGGGCTATATGAAAGTATTGGCAGTGCTCTCACTACTAAATTTCTAGGTTTTTCTTAAGTTTTTTCTTTTTTGGGCATTACAAACAACTCAGGATATTGGAAAATTTATTAAAACTATTTCTATCATTGCCTTTCCTTTGTTTTAATTCTATACAAAAACTGATTTTTTCTTCTCTCCTTTTTCATGTAGGATATTGGTCCAAATGAAGAATTGCTTACCTACTTAGGCCATGCTGAACGCAGAAATCAACAAATGGAAGCAGAAGGTAAGATAATTTTTGGAAACAAACAAAATATTTGGCTCACTCCTATTCAATTTATTATAGCTATTCTATTGTAATGTACATTAGTTCATCATCACTATAAAGATTCACTTATCCATGTTATGAGGGTTTTTATTTTTTACACTGATTAAATTCGGTCTGAAGCAAAGAAGCTAATAAAATATAATTTGAGTATGTTTCTTAAATGTTAAAGTGGAATTTGCTTATTTGCTTTGATCTTTATTTCTGCTTACAAAATGATAATTTGTCATACAAATAAGTTTATTAATCAGTCTTGTCAGATTAATCTACAAGTCCTACTGATACTCTGTAACCCAGTACTACTTGCTACATAGTCTGGTCATCAGCAACTAAACTGGCTCCCTCAGAAGGCTTTTCTGGTGAAGAGGGTGGCTAGACATCTACCAGGATTAAAAACAAGACCTGTCAAAAAGCAAGTGGACTTTTTGCAAGGTCAACTGCTATCTTGCACAGTGGGGTAGACTGGATTCTGTTGCTATGTATGTAGCCAGTGTGTTGATTACATGACACAGTTAGACAAAGGCCCTACCAGATTAAAGTGGTTCCCCTAATGGAATCCACAGCCATATATCTAGGACTAAGGCAAGCCTTTAAGTTTGAGGGTATATCTTTGATTTCAAGCGAGATGGGCACTGTCAGATCTATCTGCCCAAGACACACTGTGCATGAATTAGCACCTTTCTAACTTTCAACCACAAGTATGTGGAGGGAATTGATCAGTTGTTAAGCTGTGTAGTGACCCTATGGCCACACATGGTTATGATGATGAAGACTCAATTTTTATTCTTTAATTTCTTAAGAATTTTATCAATTCATCTTTGGATCCATAAAAAATTTGAGAAGTGTCAAATGTGAATTTAATTTGTCCAAAAATGAATGCATTTAACAAAAACTAAACTTGCTAATTAATAAATTTTTTTTTCTCTACAGAGACTCTATGTGAAAAAATTTCCAAGAAAAGAGTTCGTCCAAAAAAATGTGAAAAAAATGGAGAAGCCACATTTGATGATGATGATGAGAAACAGGAAGCGATTACAATTAAGTTAAAAAAAGTAAAGAAAGAAAATGTCAGCAGTAGTCCATCATACAAAAACCCAAATGAGAGCATGTCTCCACCCCCAAAGAGGGAGAAGGCTGAACTGCCTATAGGCAATTTTGATGGGTGTATGGATGAATTGGGTGGAAAAGAACAAGAAACAACTTTGCCCAATACAAGGCAGTTAAATAAACAATGCAAGGACAATAACACAGAGGAAGAGGATGAGGAGTTTTATTATTTCTTTGAAACTCGACAGTGTAATGTTATTGAAAACAAGGGCACTAAATTATATAAATGTGATGTTTGCAAAGGAGTTTACCGCTATGCATTCAGCCTAAAACGGCATTTTTTAAGGAATCACATCAATTGTAAGTATCTCTCTGAGGCTGACATTTCAAACTGCATGATCAATGTTGTGCAGCAGGATATGGTGGCAAAACGTCAGCCAACAGGGAGGAGAGCAAAATTGAACAGTTCCTCACCTGCCAACAACCGTGCATCTTCAAAGCCACAATTTGTATCAAACAGTGTCAGTCGTTCTGAACTGTATCGCTGCAGTTTATGCAGTGAACTGTTTGACTACATTGAAGATTTAGTGGAGCACACTCACCATCACATGACCTCTCCCCCATCGGTTGCATCAATGGTACCTGTGAAAACCCAATTGGTTTGTTCTACTTGCAATATGAAATTCACTTATAAGCAAAATTTTATAAGACACCAGGCTGTTCATTCTGGTGAGTTATAATAATTCTGTTCTTGGCTTCTTGTTTCACTTGTGCATCTTGTTAGACATGTGTATTATTTTTCAATCTTTGCAAGTTACCACTCTGTCATACATAGAATTTTTAACATTTTTCATACATGTTGAAACTCTGCCAAGTGAATAAAAATTTTTTCAACAACAGATTTATTTTATATAATTGATATAATGGATAGATTTGTACTAAACATTCACATTGCCTATGCATTATTGCTTTGATTTTTTAACTAAGATTATTTAAACAAAAATATGAAGCTAACAACTTTGTAATAATTTATTATATACATTGACTTTTCGAAAGATATTAAAAAAAAATTGCCAAAACATTTTTATAAAAGTAATCTAACCTTTCTTCAGCTTCAAGAACTAAATGAAATTGGATTGTCATAATTTCTTGTCAAAAAAGGTAGTTGATGTCAGCTTATTCAAATTTATTCCGTAAGTTTCCTGTTTCTAGCCTGTTCTGAAAAGTAAGCCATATAAACACAAATTCATTTCTTTTTGTGTGTCTGTGCTTTTATATGGGGGTAGTTTAAAATCTCAATTTTATGAAATCACTTGAAAAATTTGAGTTTGCAATTAGTAGATTAAATATAAACTGTTAGGAAAAAATATGAAGATGAATTAAAATTATGTAAATATTTGTAATTGTATTTTGTCAATAAGAGATTTTAACTTTGATATTTTGCAGGTGAGCGGCCATTCCAGTGTGAGTTTTGTTTCCGGACATTCCCCACACAAATCAGTCGTAAGCAGCATATTCGTATTCATATTTTCAACACCAAAAATAAAACTGTGACCAATAATAAGAACAGCAGCACAACCACTACCAGCAGCAGCAGCAGCAGCAGCAGCAAAATTGTATCAGTGCCAGTTGTGAAGCAGACTGTAAAAGTTGAGCCAGAAGCAGACGTTCCAAGTGAGGAAGACTTAAAATGTCAAATTTGTGGCAAGACGTTCTCCTGTTCCTCATTCCTCAACAAACATATTGTGTGCATGCACAATGGTGCTATGAAAAGAAAGGCAAACCAAAATAGGAGAGCAAATCACCAAAAGGAATCATATTCATCAAATGTTAAAACTGAATCAGTTGAAGAGGAGGGTGCTAAAAGTACTGATTCTCAAGCCCTGATATTAAAAGCCTTAAAGACTGCAAAAAAGAAAAACCAATTCAAATACACGTGTACTGTTTGTCAACGTAAATTCAGATTATACATTCAAATGTGCAAGCACAAACGAGCTGCTCATGGAAAAATTTTGATGGCACAAAAGAAAGCAGGATTTTATGATCTGGAACAAACTGGTTTTGAAGATGAGCTTCTTCCTGGTGATCTTGAGGCACCATTTCTGGAATCCAAAGATGTTGCTGAAAATGTTGCTCGGAACCTGACATCTTTTATTGATGGAAACATAGATTCTCTGTTAGATTTTACCAAGTATGTCAAAATCAAGGGTTATACCTCTGTACATGAACATGATCCAAATTATATAAAACAGACAGATGTTGCATGGTCACAGTACAATTTTCCTGTCTCTTTTCGAATGCCTGTTGAAGAAATGAAAATCCCAGTTGTCTCGTGTACAAGTGGGAATCTGCCTTGCTTACCCTCTCTTACTACTACCACGTCACTGCCTTTTGATCTAAACAAGGAAGCCAGTTCAAAATGTAAACAGTCTACTACAAATATCTCAGCTGTTACTGCTTCTGTTAATGGTAAACAGACTTGCATTAATGTTGAGCCTCATGACTCTGAGAAAATCTCTTCTGAAAAATCTAGCCTTTTGTCATCTAATTCTGACCTTTTGGGTGGAGCCTCTGCTGGTACATCCATTTCTAATTCCAGTTTGCAGACACAGAACAGCCTGACTACCACTTGTAAAAATATCTGTGATATCACCTTAGTTAATCAGTCTTCAATGATTGGCAACTTGCCAGTGGTTACGAATGCTAATCTTCCTGTTGTGTCACAAATTCCAAATAGTACAAAAAATTCTGCCTTGGCTGTGCCCACTTTTTTGCTGCCCTCAACTGTAGCCAATCTTACAAATGTTCCTGCCGCTACTAATCTGGGACCATCTGTTGACAGCTCTAATTCTTTGAAGAAAGACAAGTTACCAATTGAAAATTCCTCTTCAAGTCAATCATGTCCAGGAGTGCCAATATCTTGTTCCTCCTCTAATTTAGGAGAATCGAGTAGTTCTGGATCAAAACCTGGTAGATCTGTACGCTTTCAAAGTGCCTTTTTGGTGCATGAGTTTTGCTCTGATGGCTCCACTGGTCCAAACATTTCCTCTGCCATTATAAAAACTGAACCAGCCAAAGAAATTTTACCTGAATCCAATACAAAACATTATTTGTCTTTAAGTGACGATAAACTTAAATCTAATTCCACTATTGCTTTAGCCCATCCAAAGAGTTGTGATAGCAATCTGTCTTCCCAATCTTTAGAAGATATGACACAAGATGCAAAGAACATTTCTTTGTCTCCCAGCAACAGTCCAGCTGATTCTGCCAAACCAAGTGAAAAGTCTTTGAAGAGTGTCCAGAAAGATGTTCTTTTCAGTGGACCTCATATGATGACTGCCCACATCCATGAAAGAGGCCACATGGTATTGGAATTTGGGGATGATAAAAAAATATCTACAAAGGTTAAAAACAGTTCTAATCCCCAAGGTGAAGAATCCTCCAAAACCTTTTCTCTAAAATCTCATGGGTTGGTGAAAAAATCTAAGAAAAACCATAACCTCTTAGATTTTAGTATCCAACACATTGTAAAAATGCGGGTACAAGAGTTTAAAGATTACATCTCCCAAACTAATCCCACAATTAAATTGGAAGATAACTCATCTGAAAATAAAGACAGTTTGATAAACAATGAATTATACCTTGCAAGTTACCCCAGTTGTGACATAGCCTCCAGACTAGGTAACTGTGTTGAAAAGACTAACAAGGACTTTAATAAGATTTCAGCCTTTCTCAAAAGTGGCCTTCTTCCTTGTGAAAAACTGAAGGACTTAAAAAAATCTGTTCCAAGTTTCAGTTTTGGGGGACAAGAGGATTTCTTCATTGACTACAGCCAAGTGGCATTTGGCAAACATGGCATAATTAATTTTGTTTGTTCTGTGTGCCGCAAACACTTTCTCAATTTGGATCTTTGTCTGCGACACCAGCAGCACAGGCACCCAAGCATAGAGTGCAATTTCCTGGAGGTGGAACTGGGCAACAGCATTGTATCATTGCATTATCCTCTTCCAGACCGGGATGGTCTTCTCAGCCAATCTACTGTTGATCTGAGTGCCTGCAAGAATCTCCAAGTATACACATGCTCCAAATGCAGAAGTTCCTTCCCAACGGTGACTCGATTGCATTCGCACATCGTTCGTTGTGCCACCAACCCTCCCAGCATGGCTGGCATAACCAGCAACGTCATTGGCAAGCACAAGTACAAGAAGCGTTTGAAGAAGAGGCTACGTGACGTCTTGAACGGTTCGAATACATTTAAGTTTCGCCTAAAGGACTTTGCTGGATATGATCCAACATTATTCCAGGAAAACCAGGTCCAGAGGAGAAGATTCCGTGGATGCCGTAACCGTAAAATTGTCACAGTGCATGAAACCATGATGAAAACTCGCAAGCGCCGTAATTATGATCTGTCATATGACCCCAAAAACCATGTCAGAAGACGAGAGTCTGTTGAGGTGGTGGAAAAACAACAGTGCCGAGGTTGCAACGTGAAGTTTAAATCAATTTCTTTATTGGAAAGGCATGCACCAAACTGCATTCGAAAAGATAAACTGCAGAACCTGAAAGTTTTGGAAGGAATCCATACCTCATCAGTGCGGACAGTGCGCCCTCTTCACAGATGCCACTATTGTAATAAGCAGTTCACTTATCTTAAGAGTCTATGTAACCATTACTTGAATTGTAATCTACGTAAGCAACAGGAGAGGACAGGGTCTTTGCAGCATGAAGATCTCATGAAGGAGAAGAACATGACTAATCTTGAAAGAGAAAAATCCCTCGAAGAATTGTCACCCTTTCTCAGTAAAGAATCATCAGACAATGAGCAGCACTTGAACATTGTCCACAAAGGTGGCTGGCCAAAGGGGCTGAAGAGGAAATTCCGACGGAAAAATCATTCTTGGACTTGTATAAAGAGAAAAAGGTTAAAGGATTCTGAAGATATTAACAATGATGATCAGGAAAATACAAGACAAGTGTATGATAGCAATGGTGAATTTAAAACAGAAGTTAAAATAGAGTCAGATGTGAAAGTTGCTGAAAAAGCTAAAGCCTGCTTGGAGGAATTATTAATTTCCAGGACTAGTGAAAAGGGAAGTAAAAAACCTATAGAATTAAATAATTCCTCATGTGGCAGTGTGCAGACTGGTAGTTCTATAAATTCTGAATTAAAACAGTCAAAACCTTCATTTGCTTACAAACTCACGTCAACAGCAGATAAGCAGTGGAAAAATATATCTGAATCTGAGCTTTACAAACAACTGACAAAAAATATTTCAACACTGTCAAGTGATGTCAATGGAGATACTGTTATTTCAGATACTCCATGTCAAAATCAAGCTTCTATGTCAGAATTACAATCAATTGATAAAAATAATATAGGAATTCTCAAACAATCAGTAAATGAGCCTGAAACTTCAACTAATATTTCTGGTAAAAGAAATGATGTAAAAGAAAATAAACAACATTTGGTTATTGATGTGATGAGTGAGGATTATAATTCCTTTTCTAAAGGTTTAGTAAGCAAAGTTTCCACTGCTGCAAAAGCTTGGCAAGAATTAAGCTCCACACTAGTCAAGCCAGAAGACAAAGCCACAGAGTATTGTCAAGAAACTTTAGCAGTGTCATCATCATCATCATCATCCTCGTCTCTTCAAAAAGATATTGATGTTTCTGTAAGCATTAAAGCATCAGCAAAAAAGCAGGACTCATTTGAATCAGACTTAGGTGTAACTGACAGTCCTGAATTGCATTCCTCTATTTTAGCTTCTCTTGAAAAATGTTCCAAATGCAATAATAACTTGATTTTAGAACAATGTTCCCACTGTAAGAAATGTGATGAAAATATTTCTGAACCTGTTAATCAACCAAACATGTTACCTGAAAACCAGAGTGTTGTATTGCCATTGAATTCTGGGCCTGTTTCAGAAAACCAGGAAGCAAGATCAGCTGGTCAGGAAGAAAATACTTTGATAGCCACTTGTTCTGTTAATGGTTCTATATTGAGCAATCAAAGTAGTTCTTCCTTATCTTTATCTTCATTGCCTGAAAATTTATGTCAAAATAAGAACCTACTTATACATGACAAGAATCTGACTGTTCGCACATCTCCTTTAAGTCCTTTAGATAAAAGTAAATGTCATTTGGAAGTTTATGATGAGGATTGCCAGTCAAGCCTCTTAGCAACAGAAGAGATGGACATGCCTCGGCAATTTGAAACTGTAATTGATATTGAACCTTGTGAAATGGTGGTTGAATCAAAGGAACCAGTGATGATGCTGTCGAATAAGCACATTGAAAAGCAAGACCCAGAAGTTTCAAAGACTGATGTTGTTGTAGAGGATGATGTCATAAAGGATACTTGCAAAGTATTTGAAGTTGTTCAGGCAAAGCCAAATGTAATTATGACTCAGGCCAGTGATACCTGTCAGGCTAGTGTATCCTCAGTTGAACTGGTAAGCCAGGTTGCTGAAGAGACAGTGACCAAATTTATTCAAAATGCTGAACATTTGACCCAGCTACCAACACAAGTGATATTGTCCAATAATCAAATTAAGCAACTTCCATCACAAGTAACATTATCAAATGCCCAGTTGCCTCAAGTACCAACACAAATGGCTTTGTCACATGCACAACTACTTCAGCTGCCAGCACAAGTGACCCTTTCAAATGCACAACTATTACAATTACCTGCACAGATGGCCTTGCCAAGCACACAGATGAATCTCTCAAATGTACAACTGGCACAGTTACCAACCCAGGTGGCTCTGTCAAATACACAGCTCACTCAAATTCCAACACGGGTGACACTTGCAAATGCTCATTTGGCTGCCTTGCCTACCCATGTAGCCCTTTCAAATCCACAATTGTCCACCCATTTGACTCTTTCAAATACACATTTGGCTCAATTGCCAACCCAAGTGACCCTGTCAAATACACAGTTGACACAACTACCAACCCAGGTGACTCTATCGAATGCTCACCTGACTCAGATTCCCACGCAAGTGATCCTTTCAAATGCACACCTAACACAGCTGTCAACTGAGATGCCTGTTCCAAGTACACCGCACTTGACTCAGTCGCAAGTGCAAGTGATTTCGTCTAATGCAGAATTAAGTAAAGCAGGAAAACTAATTTGGCCACATGCAAACTTAACTCAAGCAAATATAAAATTAAGCCAACCACAAGTAGATATGACATTGTCAAATCCAAATTTAACTTGTCCTCAAGCAGATGTGACCCCATCAAATGCAGTATTGACCCAAGTAAATAGAGACTTACCTCTGCTGCAAACAGAAATGAATTTACCTCATGTAGAGCTGACACAAGCCAAAGTGAAACTGATTCCACCCAAAGTGGAAATGAACTCGGCTAAACCAGAAATTGCTCAGTCAAATGCACTATTTATTCATCCACAAGCTCCTGTGACCCAAGCAAATGCTAAATTAGCTTGGCCTCTCACACAAATGACTCAAGCAAATGCCCAATTAACTCAGTCGAATGTAAAATTAAACCAGTTCCAAGGAGATACCAAGCAGAAAAATGTTGTAGTGAATCAGCCACAGGTGAAAATGGTCCCACCAAGTGCAGAATCATGCCAAACAAATATTGATTTGTCAGAAGTAAAGGTTACAAATGTAAATTCCACTAAGTTACAAAGAGATGTGACTTTGCTAAATGACTCATTAACCCAGACAAATACAAAATTGACAATGTCACAGCCAGAAAGAGATGTACCATTTGCAGAAATCAACAGACAACAAATGAAATTGACCTTACCAAGTATTGACTCTGCACTACTTACAGATAAGATCATAGCATCACCTAAAAATGTAACGCCATTAAACAAACCATGTCAAGCAATCCTTCCTACTACTTGTGTAGAGAGTTCTAAGACAAGTCTTTCTTCCAGTTTCACTAAAGTTGATACTAATATGCTTAATAATCAGCCTGTAGAATTGGTAAATGTTCAGTGTGGCTTCCCACCTAATGTTTGTCAACTTGGTTGTTCAGTAGTTGCAGTACCCGCAGGTGACCAGAGTTCCTCTACAAACACTGATGCTTTGTTCTCCACTATTAATAAAACAACTGTGATGACTGATGAATTGACTCAGTTAAAAAAATTGAAGGAAAACTTAGACAACATGGAGGTAGAAGTTGGCAAATCATCTTATTCCTTGGATGTTGCAAATATTTCTAAAATTTCTGAGCCGTTGCAACATTTTGACAAACTCAAACTGTGCCAAACTACTGTGCCAGATAGAGGGGTGACTGTTAATTCTCCATCAGTACCAGAAAATTCCAGCAGTGAGAATGAATTCACTGCTTTGACATCCCTCAACTTTGAGAGTGAATTGGAACTAGAGGTGTTACCTGAAGCGATAATGGAAGGTGATATTCTCTATGAGGACTTTCCACCTTCTGCTTCTTGTATTGCCATCACTAACAGTACCACCTCATTAGAGACACCACCCGACTGCCGAAAATCACTGTCTGTCGCTGCTATGCCACTGCTTAATAGCAAATCTTTAAAGCTGATGCCTCCTGCTTTACCATTCTCGTCCCCTGTCCCCATTAAGGATTTGATTAACTATGATTCCTCTCTTGGTGAAAGAAACAATTATGTTCTTTGCATTGTACCAGAAATTCCACTGAACAAGATGTCTTCAGCTTCAATGCAGAACAGCAGTAAATGCCAACCTCTTATTGGCTGTGATGATGGCAACCAGTCAGAGACTACAAATTGCCAAGGTCCAAACCCCAAATATGACAATGTTGCTACTGAAGCAGCTGTTGCTGAATCTGACACTCCTAGCACAGATATCACCCACATACCTCAGACTAGTAATGCTAACAATATTAATATACAACAGTAGCCTTATAAACTTAATTCAGTTGACCAGG
Organism: Acanthosepion esculentum; assembly: GCA_964036315.1. Lineage (NCBI taxonomy): Eukaryota > Metazoa > Mollusca > Cephalopoda > Sepiida > Sepiidae > Acanthosepion > Acanthosepion esculentum. Next base: position 213,909 of record OZ038499.1, on the reverse strand, counting down.
TTTTAAAAAGAAAACTAATTTTAAAATAAGAAACAAACATTATTAAATATATATATAAAAAAAAAAGATAATAAAGAAAAATGAAAGGAAAACTCATTTCAATGTGAGGATTGTAATCTGTGATGTTTTCCCATGATTTGCATGTGCACGGAACTAAGCTGTGATACTAACTTTGTCAGTTGTGTTGAGAAGGTAGGCAGGAAGGCCTCTATAGAATCCCATCATCTCCAGTCTGTCTAATATCAATTCCTTCCTTGAACCACTTTGTGCTACTCTCAGCTGCACATTTATTGCAGTTCATTTGGCTGGTGCAGGGTTATGATTTTATTTTTGATTCCTACTTACAATCTTGTTTTCAAATTAAAGACAGAAGTTGGGGAAAAAAATGAAATTTGAAATAAGGTAAAATAATGCGTCAGCAAACCTTATGTGATAAACATTTTACTTTTATAGTAATTTCAAATATGTTTCTCTTATATTTTGAGATATTTTAATCTCATTTAATCTTTAGCTACTAATTTTTTTTCTATACACCCACCCCAAGCTCTACACATTTCTGATCTTTGCCATTCCTAATTATTTTGGTGTCATCATAAATGAGTTTTTCTACTATGTTTATATGCAAAAATTAGAAACTCCTGCATAAGGAAAGAACTTGATGCATAAGAATAATTTGTCTAAAATAAATCCAGTCATCTCTGGCCTGATTTTGTGAGATGTAGGCACTAAATTTATGGTAGTGACATTTCTTCAAGATTTCCAAGTGCACTTGTTCATTATTTGCTGATATTAGCAGAAAATTAGGATCAAATTTGGCTCATAGAACAGAAAATGGGGAATGTATGTATGTCTCTAAATCAAGAATATTAAATTGACTGTAAATAATGAGTTTCTTAATATTTATAAAGAGAGAATTGGATTAATTTATGACAATGGCAATTTTTAACTTGGATAAAATACTTGAGAAAATTAAAAAAAAAAAAACAAACTTTTACTGCTGGCCAGTACATTAATGATATTAAATATCTTTGCCAAAACTAAATCATTAACCAGTGAAATGAAAATTCTTAAAATCCTATTGGTTAGATACAGTGTTTTAAATATTCATTCAAAATAATGTGGTTGATTAAAATGATTCCAAAAGGATTTTACCTAAATTAAAACTGCATTATCTTTTCTTTTTCATTTTGGAAATTTTTTTCTAAGAAATTGCTTTTTTACCTTTTCTGCCCATCATTTCCCCTTTGAAATTCAATTCTGTATCTCTGCATTAGCATATGAACTGCAGATTTGCTATCAAGGAATCTACTTTAATTTGAAAATCTTTCCTTTGTATGCAAAAGTTTATTTGCTGATATTGGTTTAATTTTGAATTCATTGCAACATGATGAAATGTAATTCTAATATTAATTGGCTGCAGCTTTTAGATAATGTTGTAACTTTGAAATTTGTTTTATTTTTGTTTACTTATACTATAGATCACATCTGTGACAAATAGTTGTCTTTTCACATAAATTTATGTATGTCATTAGACTAATTCATCTAATATTTTTTTCTACAAAATGTCTACATTTTTTAAATTTAGCTTGACAAGAAAATAATTGTACATTGCCTTAAAATTGAAGGTGTGATTTGAAATTTCAAAAAAGTTAAAATGAATTAACTTGGACTTAATTTACCAAAAAGAACAATAGAATTTAATTATCTGTCAGTCTCTAACTGAAAGAAATCAACTTCACTTTTGCCTGGAAAGAATTCCTCAAACAAGAAATTTTGCCTCATTTCAAATTGGTTTCCTCCTCTGGTCTCCATTGACTTTATTTATGCTGGATGCAAGATTTCAATGCTTATGCATTACATTTTTCCAAACACCTGTTGTGCAACAACACTGTCATTTGAACACTCTCAAGTAAATGAACTCAACATGGCTTTAATCTTAGTTTAAGTCTCCAAAAGAAAACAAAAAGCAGAGGGAATATTTATTTATTCAAATATTCTGTCTTGAAATCTTTCTGGATAGAATAAAAAATATTGAAAACTATTTATTTGCCTTATTAAAAAGGTTGTTATATTAATATGAAATTTTTCATTTGTACATTTTCAAACCTTTAGCATACATTCTAACATTATGTGTGAACTTTATTGTAAAATTTTGGTTTGTTTCCCTGACCTGCTGATAAATCACATGGCTAAAATAGGTTGACTCAGGAATTCAAAATTTTCTCTAACAATGTTTGCTTCTTAGGAAAATTCTTAATACCCAACATATTTTTCCACAGCTAACTTAATATATGTTTTATGAATTTACAAAGTACTTTTGGAAATTTAAACTCAAATGACCATTTCTCTTCACATTGAGATCATCAAAAAGTGAAATAGTCATTCCAATAAGAAAATCCCTGAGAGTGTCATGTGATATTTTTGGCCTTCATTACATACATGTGTTTAATGTATGCCTAGCACTTATTTATATTTGACCAATGAATATGCAATCTTTGCATACAGCTGCATGATAAGATACAGACATGTTAATATACCCAATCATGTAATAGTTGTATTATTTACTACCCAAAATATATTTATTATATATGCATATATTGTGTGTATACACATTAGTGTGTACCAGTATGAATGTGTATTATGTGCATGTGTGTGTGTGCATCTATTATGCATATAACCTGTCTTCCTTGAAATCATTATGGTACAAAGTGTTGAAGACAAAATTTTCAGATTTCTGAATAAATTCATAATTTTACACTTGATCAGTTTATATTTATCATTTTGTGTGTGTGTGTGTGTGTGTCCCATTTCTCCACAGTTACATTATTGGAGTAAAGCAACCTTGGTAAGCCTCTTAAGACCACTCATCATCATTGTTATCTAAACAAAAACTTTTTTAGAAAAATATTCCAAATTTTGTTAATTTTCAGAATTTAAATTTCTGTTGAAATTTTGGTTGAAAATTAATTTTTATGCTTTTTTTAAATTTTTTATATATATAATTCATATTTAATCTAAAAGCCAATGGCTTATTATTGAAGGTAAATGTTAAGATATATTTTTATGTACCCAGATAAAAATGAAAATATTTTGTCTAATGACTGGGGCACCTTTCATGCACAGAATTTTAGAAGGATTAATTTGGCACTTTGTAACTATCCATGAAATCTTGAAGGTGTTTCTTTTTTTTTTTCTCTCTTTACAACATTTTCAAGGTCAATATAAACTTTGGAATAAAATTGTGGCAATCTTTATTCTTTGTACCCATAAAAAAAACTAGTGTGTCAAAAGGATGGTTTTTCCTTTGACACCACTATTATTTTAACTACATTCATCAACGATTTTTATTCTTTTAAAAAGTGATTACTAGAATTTTAATAAAACCTAAACCTATGATGAAAGTGAATTTGTTTTTGAGAATTAACAGCAAAAATAATAGACACTATTAGATTATTTATTTAAACTATTAGATTGTTTACTGGAATGGTTGGCAAAAACATTGGCTTCCAGTTGATTTTAACTTTTATAAAATGGTTAATAATAAGGATTTCCTTATAGTTCATATATTTTAATAATTTAATAAATATTTATGAATAAAAACTTTTCATATTTATTTCAAATTGGTAAATGACATATTGCATTGCATTAATTTTAATGCAGTTGTATTCAATTTAGATTGTTTATTTACAGTAATTTTATATTTACAACAATCTAATAAATAGTGTTTAATATTTTTGTTGTAAATTCTCAAGAACAAAAAAAAATGTATAAATTCATTTTTATATGTTTAGGTTTTATTACAATTCTAATCACTGCTTTTCAAAACAAACATTGCCGAAGAGTCAAAGTAGTTTAAATAATAGTTGTGTCAAAGGAAAGAAAACATTTTTTGACACTTTTTTTTTTTTTTTTTTTTTTTGTGGGCATGAAAGAATATTAATTTGAAAAACATTGACATTCTATTTCTAGTAAAGTAAATAAGCAATTCATTATGAAATGTTTACTGGGATTTGTATCACTAACTGATGCTCATGAGTAGCATGGGTTATGTTGATTTTACTTTTTTTAAATCAACTCTTAGAATAACAGAAATTAATGAAGCGTTCTTTTTTTTCTGGCTGCCTTATTGTACTGATGTGAAATTTCAAATAACATTGGCTTGTTTGTGTAGAAAGAAAAAGTATCTTAAGCAGGCTTAACAGTTATTCTGATACATTCAAAAGAAGGCAAAATAACATTGGCCAAATCAATGAAAATAATTTTTTTTGTCATCAATTTACCTACTATTATTCTGATATATCATTTACATATCTTTCATGTTATTCTATATGGAATGAATTTTGTTTGAGATGAACAAGATTTCAGGTTATGTTGTCTGTACTTTGCATTGCAAGACAGAAGAAATTTAGGTGGCGCCTGTTAGACACAAAACCACAAGTAACTTTAATGTTTTGAAAAATATTGACAAAATTTTCAGTTGACAGTATTTTTCTTTTCAGAAAAACATTGTTTTTTGACTTATCTTTTTTAAGAGAGAAATTATTGGTATGTATTTTTCTTTTTCATCCTTGTTTCATCTAAAGGTTTAACTATGTGACTCTGGAATGACAAACAGAATTAACATGGTGGGGGTGTGGTCAGTGAAAAGTTGTGACTTAATGTTTGTTGTTATTTATTATATTTCTTTCAGTATTCTTAAAACTTATTTTACTTTCACAAAATCTTGCCTTATTACTCTTGATTCTATTGAGAAATTAAAAAATATTTAGCTGCCAAAATAACTTTGGGGCTTTCCTCCACAGCCTTGTGATTGTATAATACAGGAGTTGAAATAATAAAATCAAATAGAAAATGAGTAAAGTAAAAGAAATTTCAGAAGAGAATGTCTTTGTCGTGAATTTCAAATATTAATTGTTATTTATTTTTATTTTATTCTTATTGTTGTTTTTGAGAGGATTCTTAGTCTAGCTAAGACTGTTTTACTGCCTCCTTATGCACTGTAAAAAAATTTGTGTTTTTCCCTTTTCTGACAAATTCATTTATAAAGAATGAATGCATCATAGCTATGGAGAAAAACACTTTAATGTATTATTTGCAGTTTGATCACAAAAGCTATGTTCAAAATTATTCATATATCTTGATCAATTTCAAACCCTTTGTATTAGCTATCATAGCTTGTAACCAGTTCTTATACTTTATTATTAAATTTTTATGAGACTCAATGGAGATTATGGTTCACTCCTTTTTTGTTAAGGCTGGGCGGTTTCTTTGCCATTACTAATGTCTTTAGCTCTCACCACAAATTCTTTTGATATCTGGCTTGGCCACTCTAAAACATTGACATTATTATCCAGGAACCATTTCTTGGTTAACTTTGAAATGTGTTTTTGGTTATCATCAGACTGATGTTTTGGTTCAAAATCTAAATATACTGTTGTTCATGATCCCATAATCTTTAACCAGGCAACAAATCATACTAGCTGAAAATATCTCTATAGCATAATGCTACCACCATTGTGCTTGACCTGATGGGAGAATGTCCTTTTGGATTTAAAACATTATCTTCCTTTTTGCAAGATAAATGCAACATCCTTTACCCAAAAAGTTCAAAATGATACCAAAGGATAGACAATTTTTCTTGCCACATAAAGTGATACTTCAGGTTCCATTCGTTGTCCTTTCACTTTTTATGGTGTGGCCTTTCTTGATAGTGCTTTGAACTGTTTGAACTGACACTTAAAATTACTTGGATATGGTTTTGTAGCCTTTCCCTATAGTGTGGAAAGTGAAAATGTTTAGTCAAGTCCTCACTAAGTTTTTCTTATCTTAACTATGGTGATTGATTTCCTTCTGATAAGAAACGAAGAATGCAAATACTATCCTCTGTTTAACTCTAGTCATGAAGACACAGGACTGCATTACCATACTAACTTAGTTAACACTCGTTTTAAAGGAAGTGAAGAACTTTCTAATACAGGCTCATTTTTTTTTCTGTTTTGTTCATTTCTGTTTTGTTCATTTCTGTTGTGTAAAATATATGTAGGAATAATTTTGAACATAACTTTTTTTTCTCTCCATATTCATCATGTAGTTTCTTTAACTTATGTGTGTCAATATAGATCAAGAAAAAAAAGCATTTGTTGAAGAAATAAAATTGTGTGTGGATCATGAATAATTTCAGATTTATCTGTGTGAGGGAGATAGATGCACAGCGTGGACACACTTTATTTTAAATACCAAAAACAATATGAAAAATAAATGTAATAATAAAATAAATAAGCAAACTAAAGGTCACAATTATAAATAACCTAAAGTATTAACCCTAGACAAAAGAAAGGGCTGATTTCTTCCTTCATTCACTTCTCTTAGAGCCCACTAAAGAGTAGTGACAGAAGATCAGTTGAGGTATGAAACTGATATTTACCATGCAATGTTGATTTCTATGTTCACACTCTCTCTATATTTGCTCTGTCACCAATACTGAATAATGTTTCCCTCATAAAATACTGTATGTTAAAAATAAATCAAAGAATGGTAGACAATTCATTTAATGAAAATAAATACTAGTAAAAAAAATGATAATTGATAATGCTTCTCTAAAAGAAAAATATAAGCAAACATTTAAATTTAACAGTTAATAAAAATGAAAGTAAATACTATTCAAAAATTAAATTGACAATGTTTCATCTAATAAAATGAAAGCCAGTATTAAAATTTAATCATAAAATTTTACTTTAAATGAACATCAGTAAGAGTCAAAATTAATAAGAATGGTTTATAATCTCTCTGTTCTGTTCCATGTCCTCGTTAATGTAGACAATCATAACTCTGAAACTGTCTTTTATTGCTCTAAGCTCCTTTACCACCCCACTTTGTTTTAAGTAAATAGAGGGCAGAACAAGGACCACAAACTCATCTGTTCAGCAAGAAAAATGGGATAACGGTAAGTTACAGTTAATCTGCTGATGATAAATCCTGGTAGGTCTTCTAAACTTAGAATTATTTCATTCTACAAGTTAAATAACTCCACTGAGAAATCTTCTGTTCTTTTTATTTTTGTGTATTCACTAAACTATCTACATGCAAGCTGTTTGTTTCCTGCAGAGGTGATGGATTATTTGAATATCTTTTTCCAGTAGGTGAAGCTTTTCTAACATTTCAAGTTGATGTTATACTTTATCAAATGTTTTTGTATAAACTATAAAATCTTTTTTCACATGTATTACTTGTGCTGAATTTTTCTGATCATGAAAAATTATATTTCTTGTTCCATTGTCTTAAATAAATTCATAGTTCTTTCCCTATTTCCAGTTTAATTCTATGCATGTTAATCATCAGAATTATTAGTCTAGTTATGTGGCTCATCAAATTGATTGTCTGCAGTTTACTATCATTCATACTTAGTGTCTTTGGCAACACTGTGAAAATTAATCAACTGAGGTCTTCTGGTATTTCACAACTTATATATTTATCACTTCAGTAATCATATCAGTTTAAAAAATCATCTACAGCTGTTAGCATCTCTATTGATCTTGCTGATTTGTTTCTCTTAGCCAGTGCTAACCTAGCTTCAGATTTTAATATAATAGATGCATCCAGTTTTTATTCATTGTAGATTTCTCTTTTCTTTTGTCATGATAAAACTCTGTATTCATTCCATTCCTGTACTACATTTTCTTTTTTCATTATGACTGTCCCCTCTTTTGTATTCAGCTGAAGTACATGTTTTCTGTTTTGTTCTATTTCTTTTATTTTGCTTTGATTTCTACATTTATCATTGAATTGTTCCTCTTTAACTTTAAATTTCTGATGTTTTTTAACTTTATATATAAATTCTGTTTTTTGCAACTGCTGTCTCATTAGATTTAGTATTTCATCTGTAATCTAATTTTTTTTCCTTGTTTTTCTTTCATTGGGATGACTTCCTTTACTATTGTCACTAATGCTTCTCTTAATGTGTTCTATTTTGAGTTCATCAATGCAACTGTCTGTTAGCAAATGGAATTGCTGTAGAGTTTGTCAATTGCAATGTTTGTAGTTTTAGTCTTTACCTATGACTGGGATGTGATCACTTACAATCAACGTTTGGATATGTTTTCAACTGCAAAACTGCATTTCTATGTAAATTTATTGATAGTTGAATAATCTGTGATTTGGGGTTTTTCCTTTAATGTTCTGTGTTAGCAAGCTTGGGTGTTCTTCAGATCAAGTGTTAGTTCTTATTTGGCCATCCACTCAGCACCAGTGAACTTCCAACATGAGTACCTTTTCCCTGTCCTATTTTTATTTTTAATTTTTCACACACTTTTTTAAGTCAGTGGTATCATTATACAGTTTTTGTATTTAAACTTTTGTGACCATCTTGTCTGGTTTTCTGCATGTTGAGAGCATTCTTTTTTTGAATGAAAAAAAAAAAACTGGTATTATATAGCTCTCTCAGTCCCAGACCCATGGTGACTTGGCTAATACCTACCCAGCATTGTTCATGTGCAAATTATCAGTGCCACCTACTCTAAGTAGAAGGTTTCTCTCAACAGCCCATTGTAGAAGAGGACATAACTCGTGGTGCAAACCAAGTTTGTGTCTCTTATTAGGTTGACCTGATTCTCTGATACACTCCTTCCTGATCACAGCACCAACATGATGGGGGTGGGCATTTCCTTTTGCTGCTCCTTTGCAGGGAATGTACTTCATCTTCATTGATTTTGCCATGTTGGGAGGTACTTCATCCTCATTGTTGTCACTCTGCACTGCAGCAGAAGGCACGTTGAACATCTGGGAATCTACTTCCAACTACTTATCGCTCATCGATGAGTAATTTGTGGCAGAGCATTGGTCCCATGCCAGTCAGAGGTCTAACATGATGCGGCATGCCATCAATCAGGACAGATTGTGGACTGATGATCCCATTGACCCTGTTGGTTGTAAATTTGGAGGTACATCAGTTCTGAAGTGGTCTCACCCACACTACGTCTCCAACTTCATGTCTCATTCTCTGTCAATAGTATTAGTGCAGTGCAGCGTCAATGCCCTTGAGCTTAACTTTGTAAGTATGAATTGTGTTAGCTGCTGCAGTTGGGCTCAATGTCGCATTATGCCAATAAATGGCTTCTTGTAAGGGGCACTGCTGCTGCACTGCTTTATGCTCCTATGGCACCTTTCTATTGTCCTGTTTCTGGACGGTACATGTGCATACTGAAAGTACAACTGGATGCCCCATTCCACCATGAAAGCCATGAATGACTTGCTGGTGAATGTAGTATTGTTGTAAGTGAGGATTTTGTATGGCAGACATATCTCACAAAACTGACTCCAACTGCTGAATAACCCTCTCAGAATCTTGTGCTATGGGTTGCCAAACAGAGAATCATGTTGACCCACAGTCTGTAATGTGTAATATCCATCCCCAGCCTGGATCACATACTGCAAACACTGGTTTTATTTTGCCAGTGCACCAGTGCTGGATCTATGGACTGGCATTCAGGACGCCTCTGAACCACCATCTTGACAGCTGTGCTAGGTATGGAGGGATTGACTCGTCTGACAATGTAAGTGGTACACTTAACATCAGGGTGACTGCTATGCTGATGTATTTCCATTGTTTCGCATGGATCCAACTCTCCCATAACTGCACCATATGCTGAGAGGATAGGTTCAGTGTCCTCCTTCAACAAATCTGACCACCTCTATGGAACTCTGATAAGTTTGTCAGCCTTATTTTGGTTGGAGTTTGTCAGCCTTACATCCAAGGTGAGGCCATACTCCACAATTAGCACCCGAAGAGTCCCAAGTTGTCTCTGCATGAGCATTTCACATACTGCCTTTGTTTTGAGATGTGCCTATCCTGTCAAGCTGTTTATCCAGTGGTAAGTACACACAGAATCAGTGATCAGATGTAACACTTTCATCTTCCATTACAGGGCTAAGTTTATGCACTTTAATGTTGCATTGAGCACAACTAGGTTGACATGTTGAGCATCACTGCCGTGACGAAGCCAGCATGTGTCCTCCATAATGTTTCCATTCACTTCCTATGCCACACCAGTGGCCAGAGAACTTGCATCCATTCACACCATCATTTCTTAGCAGTTTACACACCAGCCTCCTTGTGCAGGGTCTTAATGCACTCTCATCACCATCTTGTGGATCACGTGCTTCAGGGTTTCATTTTCCTACCCTTGGGTTATTGCAGTGGCTCATCATTCCAAGAATGCAGCTACTGCCCTAAGCTAATCACATACTGGAAGGTGGCTTATGAGCTTTCTACAGAGAGAGAATGTATTACGACGTGATAACAGTTTCCAGGAACTTGCTTGTTTCCATCAAAGTATGCTGCGTTCTTCCCAGACTTGCAAACCAAGTACTTTTGCGCCATCATTGAGTCTTACAGGGTTCTTGCAGATAAGTCCAAAGTCAGACATATGCTTTCTGCCTCTTGCCACAGGAAACTACTCTTTCCTTGATGAAGATGTCATCTATGTATGTTGAAGTGGCATCTTGGATTGCATCATTCTGTGACAATATAGTCTTGATAATTGCCTTCATTATAAGAGGTGCCACATTGAAGCTAAAGCCTAGTCGCATAAGGCTGTATCTCCACCCTTTCAGTAATATGGTCTAGAAAGGCCACGGCAATCGGCGTATGTGAACCTGTAGGTACACTTTCCTAAGATCAAACAGGGATACATTGTGCCCCTGTTTTGCCATTCCCTTAGCTTTTCTGCATAGACTTCTGCACTTGCCATGAATGCGTCTACATACTTGTTTAACTATCTGTAATCCATTACTGGGCATACCTTTTTCTTGCTTTTTTGGATAACGGCCCTCGGTGGAATTAGACCCTTGGAAGGTCCAAGCTCCTCCTCAGGACATGGTATGAGCCAGCAGTTATTCAACTATACTTCTAACTCCTTATATTCCTTATGCGCCAGTTTAGATGCAGGATACTCTGCTGCCTTGTTTCATAGGCTCATTAGTGCCTGACTTTTAGCCCACTTCCATAGCACGATCCATGTCATTTGTTTTTCTGATCGAACTGGATGCTAAAGTCTGCTTCCTCTAGTGAGAGCCGCGTAAAAAGATGGTTTACTGTCAAAGAACTCTACTGCACCTGAAGGAGTGATTCATACTTCCCCCAGTTCCTTGATCGCATTCATCCCAGTCAGGAGGTCAAAACCAAATGGCTTCTCTTGTGTCATCAGTACATCAATCTTGACAGGACTTCCACCTTGCAACTGGAGGGCAGTGTCTCCAATCCTACAACAGGCACATCATGACAACGCAAGGCCTCACACAGCAGCCCAAACGAGCTGGGCTGGGAACTGCTCCCTCATCCCCCTTACAGCCCAGACCTTGCCCCTTCAGACTTTCACATGTTTGGTCCCTTGAAAGCGTTCATGAGAGGCACGAAGTTTAAAAGTGACGATGAAGTCAAAAGTGTTGTGAGCGACTGGCTGAGACATCAGTCCAAAGATTTTTATGCTGAGGGAATACGGAAGCTTGTGTACAGATGGGAAAAGTGTGTGACAGTGCTGGGAGACTGTTGAAAAAAAGAAAAAAGTAAGCTTCTATCTGTATTAGAAGTCCTTATACCTAAAAATTCACCTTATTTATTGAATGACCCTCGTGTATATATATATATATATATATATATATATATATATATATATGTGTGTGTGTGTGTTCATATTTCTCTCTTACTGGCTGATATGCATAAAAGTAGTTATTTTGAAATATAAGTTAGAAAACAAAGATTTTGTGTTAATTTTTTTTTAAATAGACTGCCATTATAGCAGAACTTTCTATTACTTAGGTTCAAGACTACTTCAAAAATTGCTTTTCACTTTTTATAAAAAGTGAATTCAAATGTAATATCAATTTGCCTATTCAGAACTCCATATAGGAAAAAACAATTTTCCAATCAAGGAGTGTTTGAGCTAGCTTTGAGAATCTATCAACACATAAAAACTGGATTTTAACTTGATAAGTAGTTGCCTCCTACAAAAGCATTTGACTCCTTCAAACTGTTGGGGTAGTTGGATTTGTTCATTTCCTATCACCAAGCTCTCAGAATGTATAAATATGACAAGAAATGTAATTTATGTGAAAAGGTTAATAAGTTCTTGGCCTAACCAACAATAGATTCTGAAAAAAAATATTCATATTTAGGGAACTTTTCAAAAGTGCACAAGGTAATTGAGGACAAATAGCATGAATACAAAAATATTCAAAATCAGTATATTTTCAAAACATCTATACACATGTTCATTTTAGAAAAGCAAATAAAGTTTTTTGATAAAACTACTCTCATCCTTGATGTGGCCTCAGATGTGACTGTAAGCCTAGATCAGGTGGTTTTCATATGAGTTATTCATCATGTTTGCAATGATAACCGTCACCAAGAACTTGGTATTGTTGGACTTCACCAAGACCTTGGTATGAAGGGAATTCAAATCAGGAAAGTTAGGAGGTCACATTTTGGGGTGATGATCATGAATATACTTGGCCAGCTACTCCCAAGTCACTATGTGGAAATGAGCCTCCTGGAACATCAGCCAACCTTTCATCCAGGGCTTGATCAGTATGTACAGCACTTGTGACATTGATCCTAAGGCCATTTGATTAGTGAGATGGCATGAGATGACCCCCTTTGCTCACAAAACCCAAGACTGTCACAGATAATGTGAACTTTGTATGAATCATTGATGCTACCCCTGAGGGGTCTGTACAGAGCTACCTGTAATTCTTGTTCATCATCTGGTTCTGTTTGAAGTTCTCATTGGTGAAGAACCAGAGCATGTTGGGTTCCTCAATGTTTGAGCTTTTTCAGTAAGCACTTAGATTAGCTTGCATTTCTTTTCTGGGTTTTGTTAACATGATGTACTTTCTCTTCATCATATATCACTTGTATGTATTGTTTGTGTGTACTACATGAATGTTGGTGGACTTCACCACTTTGACCTGCTTGGTGATAACCATCATTGATAGGATTGTTGCTTATAATGCCATGGGCCTGCTAGATAAACTCAACTATCCATGCATCTGACTGCTAAGTATGTTTCTCTCTCTTTGCTATGGATGATTTGTTCTCTCCAGCTCATTCCAGACCTATCTCCAAGTCACTGTGGTTTTCAGCTGGTGCCATAAGCATAGTGCGCTTTTTCATTTTCTGTGAAAGACTGGAAGCTACCATGCTAATGCTTTTGATAAATCTGACAGAAATGAGAATATTAAAATTCAATGCATCCCACGTGTTTTTTTTTTTTTCACTACCATTTATGGCCTGCTAAAGGTATATTCTTGGGCATGCAATATATTAACTTGTAATATTTATTATATGATGGTTTTAATATAGCTGGTGGAATATAGGTACCTCCAAAGATTCACTAAAAATGGGTATACCATGATGAAAAAAAATGATACAAACTTAATAAAAACAAAGTTTTATTGTCAAAATCTTTGTTATTATTAAGAGGAAAAACCAAAGAATTTTTTTATTATTAAATTATATTTTTTTTATCTTTTTAGAAAGTTCAAAATTTTGATTAAAAATCTTTTTTTTTTTCACACAGGGTGAGGTGGGGGGACCAAATATTACTATAGGAAATTTTAATGTGTATTTTGCAGTGAAAATCAAATAATTGTTGAATTTTAACAAAACTTTCAGGACTTACTCACAAATGAATGAAATTATTTTAGAAATACTTCTTTTTCCTTAAAATCTTTGTAAAAACATTTTTTACATCTGCTACCTGTCACTTATTTAATTTTAAGAAATTAATTTTTCTAGAGCAAGATATTTATATTAAGTATACACAGAATTCCTTGGAGAACTTCTTTTGTAAAACAGGACTTCCAGTTACAGAAAATTGTAAAATAAAAAATGCAGTAAAACTAAGACATTATTTAAATAGAAAAGCTTTTAATTGTCTTTATGAATAAGATATATTATGGACACTATTGTCTTAAGAAAAAATTATTTTTGATGAATTTTTACAAGAATTGTTTGCATTTTTAAAATTTTTTAATTAGAATAATTTATAAAGTACTAAATCTTTTAAAATTCTGTATGAATATCAGCAGTTAGGTGATATTGTTAAGTAAAAACTATTTTTAGTAATCACAAATGGAAAAGCTTGCTAAAATTCAGCGACACCCCACCCACTAATATTTTAAAAGAATTTTTATTTATTTTTTATTTTATTTTTCTGATTGTATAAACGTTTTGATTTTTGTAAAAATGGATGCCCACACGACATTATCAGAAAATAAGAGTGATTTAAATTTAAAGCCAAAGTACCTAAAATTCAATAAAACATTTGATTATGGATGATAATATTTTCCTAACTTTTTAAGATTACTGGGTAGTTAAAATATAAAAAAAGGCGCTTATGTTATATTCCTGAAGTAATTTTTACAGATATATCCACCGTAGACAAAAAAATTAGAATAATTACCGTCTGTCAGTCAATACGTCAACACTTTATAAACAGTTACCTCTATGTTAAAAAAATGCGATAAACTAAGTAAAGTAAGTAATGTTTCACATCAATAACTTTAAATCAGCTAATATTCCTCAAATAAAGTTTCAGAAAAAGTATATTTTATTTTTGACTGATGTTTTAATAAAGAGAATTACATTATGATGACAGATGATTTAAAAAAAAAAGTTAAAATCAGCGATTTCAAAACAAAATCAATTTAATCAAAATCAATCAATTTAATCAAAATCAATCAATTTAAATTAATTTTGAACAACAAAGTATATGGCTTATTGGAAATATTAACATTTTTAGCTTAAAATTAAAAGTAAAATAAAAAGCTTCAAGAAAGATTTCCCATTAAAAAAAATCCTTTTGATACATTTCGCGTTTATGTGGCGGTAACTAATGGAATGGAATGTAAAAGTTTTTTTTTTTTTAAAAACGAAAACAAAAAAAAACTATTGGTAGTGAATAAAGTTAATTTTGTGTCTCAGCTACGGCCTGGCCAACATTTGATCTTTCCTTAAAAGTTTTGGAAAAATAGTATTTAAAAATTTGTGGAAATCTACCGCAATCTTACTTGGGTCCCAGGTACAGCTCGACCGCCCTTACGGGATTAGATTACTCAGTGCGCTGGCCTCCTCGACAACTGCGCGTATACTCATTTATTGGATAATTAAAAAAACAAAACAAAAACAAAAAAACATACAGCGCCTTCACAGATTCCTGACTGAGGCAGCCAAGCTGTACACGGAACCCAAATAAGATTGTCAATCAATACTCAACCCTCCTAAAAGGTGAACTTTCCGCAATTTTTATTTCTATTTTTGTAATAACATGCTTTAGCTTTATGTACCTCCACTGTTACGCTGAAATAAGGCCCCAAACGTAATAAAACAAAGTTTTAAAGTCAAAATGTTTGTTAAGAGGAAAGACCAAATGTTGGTCGGGCTGTAGTGTAGCCGAGACGCAAAAAAAGGAAGACCCAACTAAGATTGTCGATATCTCCTATCTAAAAACGGTAGGTTTCCGCAAATTTTTAATGCTGTTTTTGGAATATTAAATTTTTTTTTTTTTACATTAGAAATGATGCATCTTTTTTAAATTGGTTTCTTGGTCATAATCTGCAATTTTACCGTTTATTTTAGCGTGGTACAGGGAATGGAGCTCCAATAAAATTTGCTGTTACTCTCGCTTTTTTTTTTATCACTGTCACATAAAAAAAAAGATTCACGAGTCGTTGAGTACACATTATGTATAACGATTTTCTAAAATTTGAAATATTGTATACTTCAGAAAATCTTTTAAAAGTGTTTTTACTAATAAATTATTCTGGTTTTGTGTTTTGGCAAATTGTTTTCTTTTATAAATAAAATTGGAGTTATTTTGAAGCGTATCCTGTATAGAACTTGTAGAAGAACTATTTTGGCCTTACACCGTTAGAAGAAAAATTCCCAATAGAAGGTGGGATGTAGCGTGATTTTTGTTAGATAACAGAAATTTGCTACTTTTAACATCGTTTTTATTTTATTTTAAAGACAGTCTTAATGTTCCTCTCTTTTTCATCGAATCATGTTCAATTATAAATATCAAACGAACACGAAAAATTGGATTCGGATATTAACTTTCCCATAATACACCCACTTTTAATTTTGGAAGACTTGGTATATAAGGAAAAACGAATGAGAGAGGAAAAACTTTTAAAATAATTTGATTACTTAAAGATTTTTTTAATTGAGGAGAAAAGTTTCTCGCTTTTAATGCTGCCGTCGATTGATAAAAATTTTAAGTGATATTTTGTAAAATTCCACTTTATCAGGAAGTGTTGGTAAGTTGAACAAACAATTTGTATTTTTAATAATTAACCCTAAGGAAAAACACGTACTTGAAGGTTCCTTTCAGTTTTAAAAGCAAAGGACATTTTCTTGAATCTACTTTTCGTTTTTGGAGGATTTTTTTTTCCAGGAAAAACATTCTGTCTATCCGGAAGATTCATTAGGAATTTTTTTTTTTTTTTAATTAATAATCTCTGCTACAAAAATAAACTAAAAAAGTATGTGAATTAAAATTTCTTAATTTAATTTAAAAACTTAGAGCTCCGTTATGATTTCTTGAGGAGGAGGGAGAATTTTTCAATTTAACAAAAAACAAACGACTTAATTTTTTCAGCCGTATGCTACGAAATTCCGATGGCTAGGTATTCAATTCAAAAATGTTAATTTAACATTCAAGTTCATTCGTCGATCATAAATGTTTACCAAAAACGGAAAAAAAAAAAAAAAAGAAGTTTCACTTTAACTTCGATACATACGAAGAGATAGATACACACAACATTGGAAAGTGACAAAAAGCACATAAAACTTGTATATAATAAAATTAAAAGTTAATTAAATAATCCTTGTCATTTATTTATTAGAAAAAAATGGAGAAAATTTTGATAAAATCGTATTCAATGATTAGAACCGTAGATAATTTGAGTTTGAAAAAAAAAAAAAAAAGTGTGTGTGTGTGTGTGTGGGGGGGGTAAATTTGCAGATAATGCCCCAGTGACTAAAAATCATTATTCCTGGTGTTAAAAAAAAAAAAAGCCTGATTATTACAAAAATAACAATACAAATTGAGGAAGAAACTCTACCGTTTATTTATCTTCGTCGGGTCCCGGGTACAGCCTGGCCTCCACTGTTTGAATTTGAAGCAATATGTTGCTCGATTTATGTTCCTGAAAGTCACAGATTCCTGACTGAGGCGGCCAGGCTTTACCCGGGATCCAACTAAGATTGTCAATATTTTCTAAACGGTATTTTCCTCAATTTTTATTGCTATTTTTGTAATAATCAGGAATGCATTTTTTTTTTTTTAAATTGGTCAGTGGGGCATTATCTGCAAATTTACCAAAATTTTTTTTAACTTACACTAAACTAAAAACAATTTTTTTTATTTTTTAACTTAAAAAAAAAGAAACTCATGTACTGTAAATAAATTGCAAGAGAAAATTATTCAAATCACATAATTGGTAGATTTTAAAAATTTAATGATTAAATTTTTAAAATCTACCAATTATGTGATTTGAATATAACATTTTCTTCGATAATTTCAGGGTGGGGCAATGGATAACGACTCGGATTGAGGAATCGAAGAGCCGATTTCGAATTTCAGTCGAATCCATTACATTCACTTACGTGCTAAGCTAATTTAATAATAATACCCTTTTTGGGAAAGGTATGAATCCTCTTCTTCCCCCCAGCTATGGGAAAATAACAGGACAGACCGGGCGGGTTCTATAGCCTTGGATGGCAACTAGTCTTGCAGAAAGAAATGGCAACCTACAGGAAAAAAATCTGCCTCGTCAGTCATGTATCGAAAGTTACATACACCCCTAAGCGTGTATCACGCATGGCACATAACTGACTGATACGAATAAAATTGAATAAATTTATTTTGAAAAGAATATTTTGTAAGAACTTTAGGAAACAAATTTGTTTTTTAGTCAAAAAAGGAAATCACAAGCATCTTATCTTATTCTTATAAAAAAATATATTGCAACGTTTTTTAATTTTTTTTTTTTTTAACCTTGCCGGTACATAAAAGGCTTTTTGGCACTGGTGGACGATAAATGAATGGACAACGAAAGAATCGAGAAAAAGTATTGAAAATAATATGCAATAAAAAGTACATGGTATTTACGACGAGCAAAAAAAATAGATGAATTTGAGAAGGATAGGTAATTTGGCGATAAAAAGCAGAAATAAAGAGATTTGAACTGTTAAATTGTTAATCTTTTTCCGTTTCTTCTCAAAACTGTTAATTTCTTCCTTCTTTTTTTTTAAACTTTTAAGTAGTACTCGAACAGCTTTTAACAGCACCTAGAAATAAATATGTAGTTCTTCTAGTTTAAAAGAATACGTTTGGAAGTAAATAAAAAAAAAAAAAATCCAACGTGAATTTTGGCTTAAAATTAAAGCCAAAATTCAATTTTTTTTTTTTCCAATTTTGCAAAACGATCACCCAGCTTTTCCGACGTTTTTTTGAAAAACATTTGTCGAAAATAATTTATAACGAATCTGGAACCAAAAAAAATGTTAGGGTTATCTATTTTTTTTAAATCTAAGTACACTCCCCCCCCCCCGCAACCCATATTTAATCTTAAAAAAAGAAAGTTTAAAAATTACCCACGAATGTTTTCGGCACTGCAGAGTTTTCCTTTGATCTCTTGCTTATTCATTCAAGATTCAATTTCTTTTGAACTAACTTGCAATCTTACAATAAAAATGCTGATCTGATTCTGTGATTGAATTATTTTTACTATCGAAAACCACTTCGGATGTTATTATCTTGATTTTTATTTTTTTTTCGTTTTTTTTAACAATTTCTTCCATAAAACTGCCATGTTAACTAACATAAATATTTGTTTTTTGGTTGTGTATCCGGTGCGAGGATACTCTCTTTATTTTCACCCCCAATTTTTTTTTTCTGTTTTTTAAATATTCAGATGCCCGAAACTAAAACGTGATGTACATTTTCTTTTTTTCTTTCTTTTTTTGATATGCTTAGCGATTACTAGGACTATGTAGACCACCACCAGTTAAAAAGTGTAAAAGTAAATTAGGAGAGAGAACAAATAAAAAACGTGACATTAGTCATGGGAGTGTGTTTTTTTTCCCTCAAGATTTCTTTTTTCTGAAAGTATTTTTACCCGGTTCCATCTAATTAGCATATCCTCTGTATTAAAAAAAGAATTCTTCCGTGCTATTATTCTTTAAATTTTTACAGAAAAACAAAACTTGCCTAGCTTTCATGTTTGCTTCTACACACGTTTTACAAAGCAAAAAAAAATCCTTGTAACAAACACTGCATGTATATAGATTTTTCCGTACAATTAAAAGTACTTTAACATCCTACTTATGTGGAACTTAGACTTTAAAGATTCACTTTTTCATATCTCAACTTCTTGGGTATTATTGCCGAATAGGTGAGTGTCGATTGATTCAACGCCCTAAAAATGATATTTGCAATCCAAACACTGCATTACCTCCCTTTCATTTCCTTCAGCTTATTTTCGTTCTTTAAAGTTCTAGTTTTTATCTCGTGATGAATGTTCCGTTTGATAAGTCGGCTTCAAATTGGCTATATTTTAAAACCTAATGTTTGTTCAACAAGGACATGTTTGAAAGTCTGCCGAAATTAAATAAGATTAAAAATATTGCTTTTTTTTTTTTTTTTCAAGTTATTCTTAAATTTTATTGAAATTCTGTGTTGGAATTTTCCATGTTGAAACAAATACTTACATTTAATTTAAATTATTAAAATATTGCAACACTAACACAGTGGGTCGTTTTACTTTTATGAAATGTTGACGACTCTCTCGATCCTAAAAATTATTTGAGGAATATAATTTTTATTTCTTTAATTACCGAATAATCTTAAAAGTTTAGGAACATATTTTGAGTAATAGTAATCTAATATTTTATTGAATTTTACATACTTTGGCTTTATAGTAGGTATCTTGACTAAAAATTGCTAAAAAAGAGAGCATACCATGATGAAAAAATGCTTCAAACTTGATAAAACAGATTTATCGTCAAAATCGTAAGAGGAAAAGCCACATATTTTTTTATTATTTATATTTTTAAATCTTTATAATGTTAAAATTTTGGTTAAAAATCTTGTTTGCAGGGTGGGGAGAACCAAAGATTAGTAGGGAATGGCATCATTTTTGCAGTGAAAAGCACATTGAAAAAAAAAATTCTTGCAAAATTAAATTGTCAGATTTTGCAACTTTCAAGATTTATTCACAAATGAATGAAATAATTTTAGAATTTAAAAAAAAAATATTTATGAAATTTCAAGGAGCTCATTTTTGTAGAGCTTGATGTTATAAGCACAAGTCCTTGAAAAATTGAAATCATCATTTTTTTTTTATCAAACAGGATCCCCAGTTACAGAAAATCTGTCCTGAATTGTAAAAAAAATGCAATAAAACTAAGACAATTAGAAAAGCTTTTAAAAACGTTCAAAAAGGATTAAAAAAAATAAAATTAAATAATTATAAATCCTTTGGTTTTTCCTCTTAACAATAACAAAGATTTTGATGATAAAATTTTGGTTTTATTAAGTTTGGGGCACTTTTTTGCATCATGCCCATTTTTAGTGAATCTTTGGAGGTACCTATAACTTCTAAATGCTACAAATATAGTATATTTTTGATTATTTAGCCTGTTGATATAGTATAACTCACAACTATAGTTTCACTACAAAATTTTTTTATTTAACCTCATATTCTGAGTCTTCCCTTGGATTTGAAATCATGCAGCTGGAATAAAATAAGTCCAAAAAGTAATATTTATTTTACTCCTTTTTTTTTCCTGTAAATAAAAATGCATGTGTAAGTCAGATTGAAAGGGTTAATATATTTTACATCTTGTAGAATAAATAAGGGATGTATGGGTAGTGTAATGGTTATTGGTCCTGGGAGTGGAATTGGTGAACCAAATTCAAATGTTTGCCTGGTCTTTTATTTGCTTTTGCACCAATGCCCTTGTGAAAGGTATCAATCTATTTCTTTCTTCAGCTATGGGTTAAATAGCATGGTAAAATGGCTTTCTGTTTTTCCTGAAATACTAAAGATTGAAATATTTATTTATTATTTTAGTACAACAATAAAAATACATCCTTTACATTTCTTTTCTTCTTATTTAAAATAAAATGGAATTCTGTAGAAGTTTTAAGAAACTTGTCAAACTTGTTTTTTGTATTTTGAAAGTTGTGATTTAGCAATATGTTGGTTGATATTTCTATTTTTTCCTACCAGTTGAGTTTAATCATATGACTCCTAATTCAATCTTGATTTGGATAACACATTGAATTATCTTTGAGATTTGACCCTCATTTGACTTTTTCATTTTTGTGGAGGCAACAGGTAAAACTGATTTTCTTGCTTGTAAAACTTTTTTGTTGGTTTAATATTTATAATTTCAGAACACCTGCCCATCTTCTTTTTTTTTTTCCTCTTTTGTACTTTTCTATTGTATACTTTTCTGTTTTGTGTTTTTTTTAATTTTATTTTAATTAAACAGTTCTTATGTTATTTATTTATAGTTTTAGCTTTCCTCCATTCACAAATTATCTTAAATGTTTCTTCATAAAATTTTCTACATAATTATCTTAAAGGCAGGAAGAATCACTGATTTATTTAAATTTTACAGAACATTTTACATTCTTAAAAGATTAGAAAAACTTTTAATTTATACAAGGAAAGTTACATATTGATTTATCTATTGAATAATTCCAGCTGTACATACTTCATTAGTATCACTGTAGGAAAATTCATTAACTTTTCTTTTTTTTTTTTTTTTAACTTTAATTCTTATTGGCATTTGATATTCTGTATTTAGTTTTAGCTTTGAACTTTTAAAATATTTTTAAATGATTAATTTCATCCTTCTTTTATATAAATAAGTTAAAGAGTATCTGAATATTGAGTGAAGCTTATTTTTGCTCTTGGGATAGAAGTGCAAGAGAAACTCATCTTAATATTTTAATGGTCATTGATAAAATTGTAAGCACTTTCTTTTGTTTATCAACTTCACAAACAGATTTGTTTTCAATACAATTTATTTGCTATGTAATATTACGGTTTTGATAACTTAAAAGGAGGAAATTTTACTTAATAAATAAGAGTTTTTAATATTGTGACAATTTGTTATTCAACTAAATCAAAATATTCCATGACCTAGAGTATTTCAGGACAATGGGGGCTTGTTAGCCGTCCTCATTTCCTCTTTAAGTAGCAGGAAACAAACTGTATTTGGAGAGATGGATTTATACTTTTTTTTTCAATTGCATTAAGTGTAAAGTAATTATCTCAGCTAGAATTTCAACTTAATTTGCCAACTACATTTTCCATGTTAAACATTAGGCCAAGTATGTATCTCCTATTTAATAAATTATTGAATGAAAAAAATACATTTTGATTATTATTCTGAAATCTTATGGAAAATACTTTACATTGAATGCTGACTTAATTTTTGTACACATAGACTTTTGTGATAGTCAATTTTATGCTGAGACTATTTAGTACAAAGACATTAAACAAATTTGTGGCATCATAATCTTTTATTAATTTTGCTTTCAAAATAATTGTGGTTTTTGGCAGACCTACTAAATATGTTGATAGAAATTTGAACTTCTGTCAGTAGTGGTGTATTGTATCAATAAAGAATTTAAAAAAATCTTTTTGAAACAGTCATTTTTACTCTTGTTTGTGTCTATCAGAAGTTTATGGTCACCAAACTAAGATGATGTCATCCATTGAAAAGTAATTAAAAAAGTTTAAATATAATTTTAAAGATCTTAAGGCAGTTCTGGCAGATTATTTAAAAAAAATAGTAAGAACTGTTAGATTGAATATAATGAATATGAACTGCTCTTTCATATTCATATATATATATATATATATATATATATATATATATATATATATATAAGAAAGAAAGAACAGTAAGATATATAATCCAGTGTTCTTATTGATATTTTTATTTTTACAAAACAATGCTCAATGTAAATTTACAGAGCGTAAATATTATAAATTAACTGGTTTAAAATATTGTTTCTTTGCTACACAGTAATAACCATGTTTCAAAAACTGAAGCTAAAAAGCATTATTTCTGTTTCATCTTCAAGCAAATTTTGGAATAACTTATTTTTAAATTTACAGAGTTTTAAACACACACATATAAATTCATAATTTCCTGTTTACAAGGATACAGAAAAATTCAATCATTCTGACAGGGGCGGTTGGGTGTTCATTTTTATTAACTATTGTTGTATCAATTATGAGTTAAGTTTAGGGAGGGTAGGGATGTATTTTTCAACGAATTCTGACATCCATTAAATGCATGTCATCTGGGTGTTTTTTTTATTAATGATAAAAAGTTTTTTGACATTTTTTTCGTACATGTAGGCTTAAAGATTCTTTCTAAAAGGATTGTTTGGGTTAGAATATGTTATATTTAACTACAATTTTAAAATATTTTTACTCTTAATTACTAATAGACTATATTTCTTTTTAAATCAAGTAAATGTAATAGAATTACTTAAATTATTTTTTCATATCAAATATAAGTATGTATATCACCAGCTCCCTTTTTTTTTTTTTCTTTTTTTTTTTTAAATCCTCATAAATGTCACATGGAATCATTAGTATACCAATGCAATATCTCATCCATTGAGAATCCCGAAAACATAAAAATCTATATAGGTTGCACAAGCCATGAGTTCAAAAAGAGGTTCAATCAACATCAAACTTTATTTAGGACAAATAAATACAGAAATCAGACATCCATTTCGAAATATTTCTGGCACTTAAAAGAAAACAATAAAACACCTACAGTAAAATGGAAATTAATAAGAAAACTAGAATATGTAGGTCATTAAATGACCCATGTTCTTTGTGCATACATGAGAAACTATATATTACTAAGTTTATAAAAAAATAAAAATTTACTGAATCAAAGAAATGAAATAGCTATTCTTTGCTGTCATTGTCAAAAATTTTTCTTAAATAATATTTTTAAAAAAAATGGGAGCTGGTAATATACATACTTATATTTGATATGAAAAAATAATTTAAGTAATTCTATTACATTACTTGATTTTAAAAAGAAATATAATCTATTAGTAATTAAAAGTAAAAATATTTTAAAATTGTAGTTAAATATAATGTATTCTAACCCAAACACACCTTTTAAGTATACAAGTACAAAAAAACGCCAAAAAACTTTTTGTCGTTAATAATAAAAAACCCAGACGACATGCATTTAATGGATGTCAGAATTCGTTGAAAAATACACCCCTACCCTCCCTAAACTTAACCTCTTTTTCGAACATAACTCATAATTGATACAACAATAGTTAATAAAAATGAACACGCTATCGCCCTTGTCTGAATGATTGGATTTCTCTGTATCCTTGGAAACAGGAAATTATGAATTTATATGCATTTAAAACTCAGTAAATTTAAAAATAAGTTATTCCAAAATTTGCTTGAAGATGAAACAGAACTAATGCTTTTAATTTAATTATATAATTAAATTTGAAGTTTTTAGCTTCAGTTTTTGAAACATGGTTATTACTGTGTAGTGGAGAAACTATATTTTAAATCAGTTAATATATAATATAATATTTATATATATTAGTGTGTGTTTGTAGTTTATAAATTAGAAAAGTGTAATAAACTTTTTTTTTTTCTTCTGATGACTAATCACTATGCAGGATTATCTCTACTTTCTTATTACTCAACTTTCAGAGGTTTAATGACATCTCTACATTTTAGATCATCTGTTGGCAAGTGATAAGCAACACCTTCCTCTTTGGCAATACACACAGTAACACTGGAAATTATTTGAATGAATGTGTCTAGTTTTTATTTGTACAAAGTATTCTTCATGTATTATCTGAAACACCTTTAGATAATGATTTCATAATTGGATATCATTCTAAAATGAGGAATGATATTTTTAGCTTCAGTATTGAATTCTGGACCTGCTTAAAGTATTTATTTTTTTGTTGACCTTTTAGCCATGATGTGGTTGCAAAGTGTATGTGTAATTGGGGAAACCATTAGATCTCAAATAGTTTAAATAGCACCACAGTATATCACTTTCCACTTCTGGTTTTACCACCATTTCTTTTGTATAAAACTAGACTTATTAATAGCAATTCTTTATTTTTCTTTTCTCTTTAAAGGGTTAGAACAAAATTTTTGAATATTTATTTTTCATATTGTCTGTTAACTTTCTCTGTGACTAAAAACTATTTTTCTGATGTAAAATTAAAAACAATTATATACACTCTTTGATATACAAACATGCACACACTCTTTTGAATATAGAGCATAACTTTGTCCCAATTGGTATAGATACATTTTCTTATAAATCATAAGATGAAAAATATTAAAATTCATTTAAATACTTTATCATTTCTTTAGGTATGTAAAGAATATACATCCTTGCTAAAACACTAATATATTTTTCATTAAATCCATTGAAGTAATAATTTTAGCTTTTAATCACTTGATGACTAAACTTGTAAAACCTAAGGATTAAACATGGGATATAATGGATTAAGAAAAACAAGTGTTTGTAAAATATATGTTGAAGAGATATACTTTTTTGTATTTACTAATGAAACCATATTTTCTTATAGTTATTGTTTCACAACATTTGTTAGAAATATATTCTCTTTAAATAGAAGCTTTTAATTTATCACTCTCAAAGATTTTCTTGACGAGTAAGATCTATAGAAGCAGTTTGCTTGATAGAGATCATTGATTCAATATTAATAAGTTGTTATATTGCACCTTTTTGTAAGAAGATTTATAAATTTATTTGAAAGATTTGATGTTCATAATTACTCTGAAATTGTTGTTTATAGTCCTCTATATTTGTTCACAAATAGTCTGAAATTTTTTCTCTTACAATGTTTACAATGGTAATTTTAACTTTTGAAGAAAACTAGAAGTGGCAATCTGGACTGTAAGGAGGTTGATGTACCTTGGTGGTGATAGATTTTACTAAAAACCGCATATGTGAAGAATGGGTGTTTTGTATACTCACAATGGTTGTGTACTTTCAGCATATGGAATCCTTCAATTTTTGCATTGTCAATCATAATGAGGTTAAGTAAAAAATGATCTGCATTTTCGCCATAACATATCTTTAGGTTTGTCACACTGCCTTCTACTCATGCATGCTTATAGTTGGTACTATTGTGGTCATGTGATTGAAATTTGAGCTTGATCATGCCAGTTTTCTTGCTGCTGTTACAGTGTAAACATGGCCACTCTGCTAGCAGCATGCATCAAAGAGGAAGAAAGAGCAATGATCCGAATCTGCAGAGAATATGGTACCTCATCAATTGTAACTTGTTGGTTTGCCATTGCCCTCTCTCGAACTTGTAGAATCTTCTCATCAGTGGGGGAGGTTGACAGGTGTCCATCTCCTTCATGTATCAGGCTGATCTGCCCACTTTTAAACTTATTGATCCTTTCCTCATACATATTTTTTTTGCGGTAGTGCACTGTTGCCAGATTGTGTTAAAAGCCTCTGATGAATTTCAGCCCCTGACACACCTTCCGATCAGAGAAATTGGATAACTTTGCTCTTTGTTCCACATTGCTAGCAGAGTGGCCATGTTTACACTTTAATAGCAACAAGTGGCACAATCAAACTCAAACTTTGACCATGTGAGCATGATAGTACCAACTATAAGCAGAAGGCAGTGTAATAAACTTAAAAAATATGTTATTGCAAAAGTGCACATAATTTTTCTGACATACCCATGTAGATTGGGGGGGGGGGCTTTCTGTTTGTTGAAAGCCTTTCAGAATATTGTTTTCAAAATTTTATCTGGGCTTTATTCATTGAATAATCTTAAAAATGTTTTTAATTATTTTAATATTTTCTGCAGCTGAATGTCAAAGTTTGAAGCAAATTTTGATGCTTATTAGATGTGAATATGACAATCATACAATACACAAGCTCATTCAACAGCATTTTGTTGCTGAGTCTCGTTAGATGAGATTGTCTGTTTGCATATTCATTCATGATCCTTCTGATTAGCTACCAAGTTAAAATAGTTGGATAGCTTCTGGATTGATTTTCTATAGCATTTTCAGCAGTTGTAGCAGGATTACAATGGTGAGACTGGATGCCCTCTAAAAGTAAGACTAGATGAACATTGAAAAAACTGAAGTTAGGTATCACTTGGGAAAAGTTTGAGGCCACCAATTTTCACAGAACAGAATAGATAGCAACATTGGAAAATGAGATTGAAAGAATCTGAGCACATGCTAGGATCTGACTACCTCTACAGTAGACCTGGGATAGAATTAAATACAGCATAGAAGTCTTTGAACAAGTATTAGGTTTAAAACTCCAAAATTCTATCATCTGATTGTCCTATGGGACAATGACCTAGTAGGAAGCAGTATTAGTTAAGTGTAGATAGTGGTCATGAGTTCAGTTCCTGAGTCAAACTGGTTTGGTGTCATGAACAGAAACAGTATCCAAGGATAAACAAAGAAGAATTAACCAATTTTTTTAGATTTTTGTACATAAGGAACAATAATAAAATATTCAATTAATTATCTTAACTCATATCAACTTAAATTTTTATAAGTATTTTTTTTTGCTGCCATTTCAATTAGAATTCAGTTTCGTTAAAATTTATGTTCAGTCTGAATCTTTATCATTCATATTTGTGAATTACCTTAACTGGAATGATAGCAAGTTAAAAAAAAAAAGCAACTTTTTTTCAAAGATTGCTGAATGAATCATACACTTGAAGAAAGCTTAACTCTTTCATTTCCAGTAATGAATTCTAAGAAAGCAGAATCAACCTTCAGGTTTTCAAATTTACTACTTGTGGTCAAAAGGAATAATTATTGGGATACTCTTAAAAGTTTTATTAGAAACTTTGTCATGAATGGAATTTTGGTGTTTTAATATTTCTCTGGCTTAAAATGCTTCTCAATGATTGGGACTGGCAACATGATTATTATAACAACAATAATAACAATATTACTATGTTATTCTACTATGAATTTTCTATTGGCAGCAGGGATTGTGTAGAAACAAAGTGCAGTAAAAGTAATCTAGTTTTCTTTATAGATTTCCACTCCTATCTGATGAGGTGGTCTTATCTGTAAAGTTACACTATCTTAAAAATGAACTTTGAAATTTTGGTTGGTGAAAAAAATAATTTCAACTCTTGACCTTGTAAATCTGCCTAAGTTATTAACCTTTGGATTAAGATTTTTGTTTCTCAAATCTGTGGTCTTTGATCATGAATGGATAAAAACTTAAAAGTTGTAGAGGAGATTGTACAATATGCATAAGTAAAAATGGCTTCTGATGCTTGAGAATAAAAAATGTTTAAAAAGATTTGTTTAAATGCTATTTGCTACAACTTTTTATTGTGATTTGTGACTCACCTTTTGACTTTCTGTACTACATTGGCCAAAATGATGTTGATGCTTTCCCTATTTCTTCTGCATGGATTTATGTTAAGATAATAAATCAGAAGTATGAGCATTAAAAAGACTCCCAAATTCATCTAGATTGTAAGAATAAATGTCAGTAATTAGTTTCAAGAAAATTTACAGGTATAAATTTCAGAGCGTTTGCTAAATGTTTTCATTTTTCCATTCATAAACATAATCTTTTTATGAGTTTTTGTTATTGATTGATTCAGTTTGCAGAAATCTTCTTTTTTTTTTACCAATAAATAGAATTTCATATATTTGAGGTTTATTAAATTTATATACTTGTTGGATGGATTTACTTCTGTTTCTCAGTGACTTTAAAGCTTGTAGAGAGGTGGAAGGTTAAAGGAAACAAAGAAACTGATAGAAAAGGGAAATAAATCTGATTTAAAAAAAATGGACTAGTCAAACAGGAAAATAGAATGTCTGCCATTTGTAGATGAACAAAGTCTACCATATTGTAGTTTGATTCAAAACACATTACTAAGATCATTGAGAGTTCTAACATAATTTTATTTTATCACTCTCCCCCACAATCATCTGTCTGTACTCAGAGGGAATATTTTTATTTTCAAATGTTCCAGCTAGGTTATTGCTGTATATGCTTTTATACAATCATTTGAAATGCTGAAAAAGGCTGTGATATTTCAAAAATTCAATTTTTTTCTTGTTTAGTCTGTTTATTTTATAATAATGTTTAAGCCATTTCTTTTTTAATTTATAAAACAAGTTTTTAAAATTTGAAGGTTAATGTCTGTATCTATAAACTAAAAGGTTTAATGGGAGATTACTATGTGATCATTTGCATTGGAAGTCTTATTCTTGGAATGTCTTTCTGTAATTTTGGCTGCTATTGAAACTTTTACCATAATAATCCATCTATAGACTCTTTATAATCTTCAACTGACAAACCACAGTTCAAATTACTTTGTTATATATTTAAATATTCACTAAATTCTTTTTTGAGATGGCTTCTGTGTAACTGAGAAAGATGAGTTACAAAATTTGTGAAAATGTCCTTGGAAAGAGAAGTGTAACAAAAACAAAAATCAATTACCTAAGCTCATGGTGTATCAAGCTGTTGTCATTTCAAGCTTACTTTTTAAGTGAGAGATATAGTCTCTGTTTAGCTGAGATGTTAAAAAACTCGAGAAATTACATCAGCAAAACACCAAGCAATTATGAACATTAACTGGAAGGAATGCATTTCCAACTTCAATCATTGAGAAAGCTTGAACCAATATCACTGAAGCCATCTTCATCAAATATCACTTTCAATGGACAGGTTATGTATTTTGTATGAACAGTGGTAGATTCCCATGCCAAATCCTTTACAATGAACTTTGTACTGACTAAAGACCATATGACTGCCCTATGTGCTGCTCTAAGGATCAACTCAAACAAAATTATGAAAAAGAGTCAATATCCACCTGCAAATCTGGGAGGAACTTGCAACAAATTGTCCACTCTGGTATCAGACTATTTTGACAGCTCAAAATATTTTCAAACAAGAACAATATAGACATTGGTTTGGCTTCAGTGATTGAGTGTAACTTGTGTGAACTTTCATGACAGCATCAGTATTGCTAACCACCAAAAAAATAGACATGGGAATTGAGAAACATTGGATCTCTTAATGCTTACAAGATTATTAACAATAACTGTAGCTCTGTGGTATATTTTCTCCTCCATAATGGTCATGTATCAAATTTAAAAGAAAATTCTCTTCTACAAAGAAATGCTGCAAAGTTTTCAGTTCACTCAAGAAGCAATTATCCTACAAAATCTGATGCTTGGCCAGATTTTGGGAAGTTGGTTGGGCTAAAATTTTCAGCATATCATCTTTGTTGCTAAAACTTATACTTCTATATTGAATTCTTGAAATATCTAGCATTGGCTGATAAGTGCTGTACTTGAATTTTGGTATTGTAAGATGATCTGTATAACTATCATGTTAACCACTGTAAAAAAAAAACAAAGTACTAATTATTAAGTACCAGAAAATTAAAGAAAAATTATTATTATGCAAGAATACATTATGTGGGTAGATTTCTCGATGGAAAATGTAATCATAAATAGTTCAGATTTTCTTGTAGATTGAGCTTTTTATTTCTGTGTAGGTTTTTCTTTTAATGGCAACATTGATAAACCAATTTCTTTATAATCAACATCTAATTAAATAGTAATTTATTTTATTTTTTTCCCTGACATTTAGATAATTATGTTCAGTGGTTGACTATTATTTGGAATAAAACACTGTTTCTATATCTTTTTTCTTATACCTGTATTCAACTTTATTGGAATTGAAAACCATATGATGTATTTTTTTATTTTTATATGTTGAAAAATTCTGTTTTTAATCTTAGGTGATGTTTTGTTATTTGGTCAAATTTTGGGGAATGGGTTTTTAGCATCTTATATATAATCAGGTTTTTTTTTTGTTTTTTTTTGTTTTTTTTTAACTTGAACAAAAACAAATTCATTTGTTGATATTATTTAAAAAACTGTGGCATTACTTTTTCAGAAATTCCAGACGCACAAATTGATAGCTTTTTCAGTTTGTCTTGAATTTAAATTTGAGTTGTTGATTCTACATAATATATGTTCAGGGTAGTGTGTGTTGCCACATTTGATATGAAATCTCACAAGTATAAGATGTTTCTTTGTATTTTTACAAGTTGTGATGAATAATAATTTGCATTCTTCTGTTTAATTTTCAATACTTCAGCAATAAAATGATTACTTTCTTGAAAGATTAACAGGGATACTCAATGCTTACCTAAGGTGGGGAAAATAACACAAAAATGACATTCTTTTAATATATTTCTTACACTGCAAATTTCCAAATATTTAGGCAGGGTTAGGGTAAACTCTGTAAAATATTTAATAGAAACACAATAAAATTGTGTAATCTGATAAAAAGAAAGGAAAAAAAAAACATTAAACCACTATCTACAGGTTATACAAATTCAATTTCTGTTGATATTTCTGAGATGAGGTATTGTAACTATTTACACTATTTACATTATTAGGACTGTTTTCTTCATTTTTGTTGTAATATTCACAATGTTTTGGCTATTGTATTTTCCAGCCTTCTCCAGGTAATAGAAATTGGAATTTCTACCCCATTATGGATTAAAGAAAGGGTTCAGTTCAAAATTCCAACATATAGCACCTGAAAAAGGCCAGAGTGTACAACAGCCAAAATGTTGTGAATATGGCAACAAAGATGAGGACAGTCTGAACAATCAAAATAGTGTAAATAAATTCAACATTCATTTTGTAACTGCAGGAATACATAACTGCCCTTTGTGGGTAAATGCTTAGCAACTAATGTAGTTACCCTATTACTGTGAAAACCAGAGATCAACTCATTATGTCTTATATTGATATTACTGAAAGGTTATATAGATGATATAACCAAAAGATTTCTTTATGAGAAGGCAGTACAATGCTTTCTCCTTAGTGGGAATTGAAAGATAAAAGTAGTGAAACACTGGAGTTCAAATGGAAAATTTTAAGGAAAACATTTGCATGCAAAGAAGGATTTTTAAAAAGTGGATTGTACCTGGAAGAAAAATTATGCATTTTAGCATTTTCTCAGCAGGATAGACTATTGAACAAAATCTGAATTGGTTTCTAAATATATACATGAGAATAAACACTTGTTATGCTGCCTATTGCTTAAGTATTTATGGACTCTTCTATGCTTAATTGTTATAAAAAAAACAACTAGGGAAGAATACAATGCACTTACAGATTGCCAAGCATGAAACTGGCTGTTACATTTATTATTATTTTTTAATTATTGTCTTTTAATTAGTTTTGCTAATTGTACAGCAACTGTTTGTTTTTTTGTTACATTGAGCACCATTTTTACACTAACAATGAGATATAAAAAAAGAACTGTTATTTTTAGTGTTGTACATCATATATTTTGCTTGTAGATGAGAAGGTAGGTATTTCATCAGGACTCTCTTTTTTTTAGTTACAAAAAAGAAAATCAGTATTATAAACCAACATCTAATCAGTATATGTTTCTTTTAATTTTTGATGTGTTTTAAAATTGGGTAAAAACTTAAATTCAAATCATTTTTTTTTTTTTTTTTTTTTTTTTGTTTAACAAACAAAATTTGTGAAAACTTAAAAACATTTACCTTGAACTATTACCCCTTTTAAAGGAATAAGGCTTTTATTACTGTGCAGGTTCCTTTTATTTTTATTTTTCTGCTGAGCAAAATGACAGATGTTAACCTCAACTCTGAAACAATGTTTGTTATTTGTGTAGGATGATATGCATCAGCTGATCATAAAAGCCAACCATATTGTATCCAAATGAAAAGTAGTAATTTATATATTGTTTGGCAAAAACATATTTTGTAGAATGGAATAAAAGCAATTATTTGAAAGTAAATTTTGATGGTTTTAAAAGTAAGATTATGTTGAATTACTAAAAAAAAATAGCACTAGTCATAGAATCTAACCCAACTGAGATGGGTTTTAAAATTAAGAAAATTATTCTGTAATGTTTCTGTTTTAAAGGAATTTTTAGATTTGTTAAAATCTTGAGTGTTCCACTTTCATTTAATTAATTTGCCTTTTTTTTTTTTTTTAAAGGACAATGATTGTTTTTGTTTATGACATAACTAATATAGATTATGTTGAGTGAAAAGTTTTGTTTTAGGTTACTAACAGTATATTATTGCTTCTTCTAGATTTAAGTTTCTATGTACTTATATAATTTTTTATAACACATTTTTTATTAAAAGCTTGTTTTTACCAGAGCAAATGAAATACAATCAAAATAAAATCTTCATGTTATTACATGTATTTTATTATAAAACTTGTTTTGAAGATTTTGCATAAGACTTGGATTTATTTGAAAATATCTTGCACTCAACCCCCCTCTCTCTGTTACAAGATGTCAACCGGTCAGTTTTCTGCACTTCATCAGATAATATTTACCTCACAGAAATGTTTTTTTTTTTGTTTTTTTTTGTAAAATAACTAAATATTTCATACAATGGAAATATGAAAAATTAAAAAATGATTTTTTTTTTTTTTTTTTTCCTTTAAAGAGTTAATGGAAATTTATGAAACACTTATGGAAAAAATAGAAATATTTGCAATTCTCTGTTAAGCAGTTAATGAAAGGATCCAAATTTCTGATTTAAACAAATTCATTGTCTAGATTTTTTTGGTCTGTTCTACTGAAATTACACCTTTTTGAGGAAAAAAAACCCTGATCTCCAGCACTTAGAGAAATGTAAAAAGTCTGCCAGAATATTATTGATGAAAAGTTTGATCTTAGTTTTTAGGATTATTTACTTGAGCTTTCAGATATTGCAAAATTGATTAAAAGCCCCTTTGTCTTTAAATTAGGTCTTAATGTCTTTTTGAGTGGTATTGCTATTGCTTACATGGTATTCCCCTCCATCAATATTGTTTAGGGGTACTGCTAGACCACTGCTGCATGTCATCTAGATTTTTTTTTCATGTGCAGTTTGCTGTGTATAATTACTTTGCCATACACTTTTTCTGGAGGGGAATACAATTGTATTGAATGACTACCACTTAGTTGACAAAGTTGAGATTTTCCAGATATGTGAACAAGGATCATAGGTTTATATGAACAATCTGTTGTTAAATGCATCCTTCAGTTGATGGCAAATAGAAACAGGATCAGAGAAAGAATGCACCTCTGTCCTACTGCAGACTTAACTGAAAATTACTCTATTAGTGTTCTCCAGTATGACACTGTATTCATAGAATATTTCTGTGATGGTAACAATTTTAGATGATGTTCTGTATCCCTCTTAAAATCTTCCATAGGTTCTCTGTAAATATTGTCAAATGCCTTCTTAATTAAGCAGAACATGTCACCTTATTCACTGCTCAGTGATGTTCAAGAGAGCAAAATCCTAATTCATGCATACTCAATCTTTTTGTAATTCTGCCTTTTCCATGAAGAAAAAACTATAGAAGTATTATACATTGCCAGTTATCACAATTTCTGGTCACCCTTCTTTGAAAACCTTAATATGAGTCTCTTACTCCAATTTTAGCATGCCATCATATTTGTATATCTTAGAGGAGATGATAGAAGTAATGGTGATATCTGCCTTTAGTAATTCTGCTTGTAACTGTAGAAAAGAAATGATGAGAGTGGGGGTCAAAAAGTGCAGTGCTTGCCAGCAGGCCAGCTATTTTTTTCTTCTTTGGTCGCCTCAAGGAAATGGATTGCATGGCTCCCTTTCTCAGCAGTTACAGTGGGCAGTTGTGAAACAGACACCAATTCAGCCGCGCCTACTTTGATTTCCTCTTTGTTCGTCTGTCAATCCGTATGTCCAGCTCTATTGCATGCAGTCCGCTGAATGAATTTTGTCACACCCCCTCCCTGATCTCATGATAACAAAGGTGGCAGCCTGGCGATGGTCATTTTCGACAGGTGCTTCTTCACAAAAGCAGGAAGGGGGGGGGCTCTGCTCTTGCTTCCTCTTCGGGTGGATTGTCGGACTCTGCAAACTTTCTGATCTGCTCTCAGATGTATCATCAGAATCTTCCTTGGATGTGCTGAAACTGTGGTGTGGGCGCAGATCCTTAACATGGCGGGGTATTCCGTCCACCAGAAAGGCTGATCATTTTCGTCACCAAACCCCCGTTGAACCTGTGGTGCACCAACTCATTGGTGCCTTGACCTGCACGTGATCTCCAACCTGGTAAGAGCCGTGCCCGAGATCTGAAGACATTGTCGGGGTGTCAACCCTTTTACCCTTAGTTCGTATCGGTGGATCCTGTTGGCGGACATAGTCTGGGGTGATGTATTGTCTTTTGGTGTGACATTGTACCAGTAGAGGGCTTCCTGGATGGAACAGCGTATCCTGGCTGTGATTTGTTTTACTGTGTGGTGGCATCGCTCTGCTATCCCATTCCCAGCTGGGGCATATGCGCAATGGAACCGCAAGTTGACTCCCCACTTGCGCGCAAAAGCTCTGAATTCCCTGCTGCAGAAAGCTGGATCATTGTCCGTGATGAGCTCGTGGAGTGAGCCCCGTTCGAAGAACACGGCTTTCAGCTGGCGAAATCATGGCTGCCGAGTCCAGTCTCGCCAATTGCTTCCAGATTGAAAAACGCGACGGGCCGCAGTCTGTCAGTGGTAAGAAATGATGGGCACCATAGTGGACAATATCCATTCCCAGTCTCTGCCAGTTCCCACTTACCTCTAGCTTTCCTTTTTCCAAGTGAGTTGGTGCAGGGTCTATGGACTGGCATTCTTCACACGTCCATATAGCTAATCTAACGGCTGCTTTTGTCGTTGACGGGCAAACTCTCCTGGTGAAGTAGGTAGTGCGCCGCACTCCTGGGTGACCACTGTTCTTGTGGATGAACTTGATTTGGTCTGTGTCCAGTTTGTCCACATAGATGGCACCAGCCAGTGGCCTTGGTCCATTCCCAATCTGTACTTGTCCCATTGGCCCGACGGCAGTGCCTCCCAATGCTGTTATGGCATCAATCCCCAATAGCAGGTCAAATCCCAGCGGTTTACCACACACCACCAACACGTTGATCTTGGCAGAACTGCCTTCTGTGGATACGGTTACCACCCCTACACCGCAACATGGACGGGACATGCCTCCAACAGTCATGACATCCACTGTCACTCTCTTCCAAGACTGGCACCGATCTGCATCCACAATCGTCCGTGAACAGCCAGTATCAATCAGCACTGAACACCAAGTTCCGTCGACAAGGATGTTTGCCACTGGGAGCGCTGTATTTACATATGGATTCAGGAAAAAGCTGGTGCTGATGTCTTGTCTTCTGTTCCTCAAACAGTCTCAAGCCCAGTGTCCAACCTACCCGCATCGATAGTGAGTTCTGTGCTTCCGGCAGTCTTTTGCTATTGTAGCCTTTGCTGCTGTACCTGAAACGAGTCACACTGGTGATTGGGCCACTCTTGGTGGAAGACACGTCGTCACTACGGGGTGGGAACACAGCCACAACTACGTCCTGGCTTTCATCTCCGG
Source organism: Acanthosepion esculentum (assembly GCA_964036315.1). NCBI lineage: Eukaryota > Metazoa > Mollusca > Cephalopoda > Sepiida > Sepiidae > Acanthosepion > Acanthosepion esculentum. The sequence goes on along the minus strand of OZ038499.1, from coordinate 177,358 downwards.
TTGTTGTCAGCACTCGTGCTCTTGATAATAACTCCCCCACAGTCAGATCTTCAACATTTGGTGCCAGTCAGAGTTCAATGGAGATTGTATCAGGAAACCCCATGATGAAGGCTAGTTTGGTGAGCCTTTCCATCTCAGCTCCCTTGAACCCGGCCAATCCAACAAGCTGCTTGATTTTGTTCGCATAGACGTCCACATATTCACCAGTCCACCTGACCATGGTCAGTTTTCTGTATGCTGAAAACGTGTCATCTGTAAATGCCTCCTTCAGCCTGGCTTCAATCTGATCAATGTCTCTCTGATCTTTCTCCTCCATTTCCATGTAGAGGGCTAGTGCGCCCCCCTCCAGGTACAATGGCAGCAGGCTAACCACATCGTCCACCTACTGAAGTCTTGCCAACAGCCTGACCTTTTTTAGCCATGCCACCACATCACCTTGGCCGGAAAATGGTTTTATAACATCTCTGCTTATGCAAACCTTTGCCATAACTGCCAAAGTAGCTTGTAGAAAAAAAATGGTGATGAGAGTGGGGGGTCAAAACGTGCAGTGCTCACCGGCAGGCCAGCTGTTTTTTCTTCTTCGGTAGCCTCAAGGAAATGGATTGCGTGGCTCCCTTTCTTAGCTGTTACACTGGGCAGTTGTGAAACAGACACCAACTCAGCCACACCTACTTCGACTTCCTCTTTGTCCGTCTGTCAGTCGTTATGTCCAGCTTTATTGCATGCAGTCTGCCGAATGACATCAGTTCTCTTGTGCTGCTGGCACCCTGCTTTTTATCCTATTCCAATACAGCCAAAATTTGCATGTGTGCAAATATCGTCTTGTTTTTGTGTGTTTTGTCTCTAACCACCCAACTTCAAAAAATACCCAAGACACATTTTGCAAAATATGGTAAAAAATTGTGTCAATTTGACTGAATTTTGCGTTGTAACGCCCTAAGTTCTATTTGATATAGGCCATTTTTTTTCTTTTTTTTTTTTTTTTTTTTTAAATAATGTCAAGTTAAACCTGTCTGTATCTGTCTATATTTCTGAGATGAGGTATTATGTACACTATTTACATTATTCGGACTATTGTCTTTGTTGCCATATTTATTACAACGTTTTGGCCTTGAGGACACATGGCACAGTGGATAGAGGCATTAGTTGGATCCAGTGACAGGACCCAAAGAGTGAGTTCAATACCTAGTTAAGGCAGTTGAGAACTTGGAGAGGGAATTAAACAGGAGATAACTGATAATTGACATCCATTAGACATGGCATGTGGAACTAGAACAGTCTACTCTAGTGAGTGAAATAAAGGGTTCAGTTTGACATTCTAACCACGTGAAGAAGGCTGGAGTGTACAACGGCCAAAATGTTATAATAAATGTGGTGACAAAGCTGAGGACAGTAGTCCGAATAATGTAAATAGTTAAACCTGTCTGTTACTTATAGCATTAGCTTCAACAAGATTCCAGTGACTTTCTTTGCGAAAAGAGGCAGATAAAATTACTGTCTAGAACTGATCATCTAAATTTAGATGATTAAACATATTTGATTAACTTAACAAATACTTAGAGTTAGGGCAGTTGTCTCAGTTCTGAAATCCTGAGACTGTTTACTTTCAGACTAGATATAGCACACATCACTTGGAAAATGTTTCAAAAATACCATTTGTCTGCTTGTGAGGCCACTGTGGATTGCCTTGATTTTCAAATGCATTGAAGAATTTAAAAATTTTTTCTTTTTTATCTCTAGTTCATGAAGCTTGGCGTGTCATTGTTTAGTGGTAAGTGTTGCTTGCCGTTTCAACTTTTTCACTTAAATTATTACCAAGTGATAGTCACTGCCAACATTTCCCATGATGAACTTTGACATTTGGAAATCTGCCATTTCTTGTTGATGATTATGCAGACAAACTGATTGATAGTATGCCAATTTGGATGTCTGTGTGGGAGAAGACAGTTTCATATATAATGCATCTTCTGTTAAAGCAAAATTTGACAAGCCTTTCTACATTGTCACTGACAGTTCCATAGTTGTGATGCCCCCCGATTTCATCCTGCCACTGGTTATTTTTCTTACCTTTGCATTAATATTTCTAGTTATACTGTGCTGAAGTTTGAAGACTGCATATTGCAGTTACTCCTACCAATTGATTTTCCTCTCTTCTGCCTAATTAAGTATGTATATAGCACTAGGGCTTTTATTTGAAGCTGTCATGATGTCTAGTTTCCCCTTGAACCACTCCTTGAGAAGGTATTGTTGATATTTTAGTAATAAGCTGATATTTTTCTAGTAGGGTTAGTCTGACATCTAGTCTCCAACTGAAGATAAGGTGCTGCTTCTTGTCTGATTTCTTCCCTGTAAACTTGTCTAAATTAGCTACTGCTGGTATTACTGTACTGACGCATACAAATCACCCCATTGTCTCTAGTGACTGGAAACTTATAGATGGCATATTTTGAAGGGATTACTTTGTGAATGATAATAATGAAGTTAACCATCTGAGATACATGCATGACTCCTTTGTATCAAGATGTGTACAGTGCTGTAACAGATGACCTCAATAATACCAGGGTTATAAGACATTGAATACCATAAGTCAACATTCAACAAATGATAATTTTGATTCTAACCCTTCATAAGTGTGAAGAAAGGCTTCATCTGTTGTCTATACCATAAAGCTAAGCATGTAGCTTTTGACTTAGGCATATAGCAACAAGAGGTGATCAGTATCAACTATTTGCATTGGTGTCTTAGAGTAGAGGACTCAGTCAGAAAACTCAGTGTTTGTGTACCATGCATCAAAGGCAGGTTTGAAGAATAAGGATAAAATTTAAGTACTATCTCTTTCTCTCTCTTGTGGTGTCAAAGATGTAAACAATAAGATAATTAAAAAATTCTGTTTAACTATCATGAAAATGTTGTTTTATGCATGCATAAAATTAAAGCTTTAAAAAAGGCTTTTTCCCTATTCCAAGAAGTGGACCAAATGCAATAAGAATAATGCATCATAATGCAATGGCAGTATTACTATATAATATATTCAAGTTTAGGTATAATGTACAGCAATGAATATCACTGTGAATGTAGCAATATTTAATCTTTTTTTAATTTTCTACAACCAAACAAATAATTCTAGCATTTCTCATAAAATGAGTGATCATAAAGTAATTAAAGTAATAGCAGTACTGAAAATAATTATGGTACAATTTTAGATTATTATTTTAATGACACCCTATTATCATAATTGATTTTGTGCATAATTAATGTTTGCAATAAATCTTGTTCTCGCCTATATCCATTGAGGTGAACATTTGTTCATTTTCAGGACTGAATATCTCCCTACCCTGGAAAAATGGATAAAAACTTTGCATTTATTCCTCATTTGTTTATGAGAGATGAAGAGTGTCTGAAATTGAGTGAAAATTATTTTGTTTTGAGCTATCGTTCGTTAGTTTACTTTTCATTTTGCAGAGATTGTTCAAAATGAGTGTAGATAATTATCAGGGTGAGTAGTGTTTGTTCTGTCCTTTTTCTGATGTCCCTTGCTACGTTTCAGCTTGACCCAAATTTTATGAAAACTTCCATACCTAAAAGAATTAAACAAAAACAAAATTTCCACTGTTTCTTCTATGTGCTGTGACCTTTCAGGACATGAGCAATCATGGCTCTCCCTTCTTTGTAGCCCTTAGCAATGTTTAACTCTTTGCCAAACATCCAGCTGCCACCCCCATTCAACCTCCCATCCACACAAGCTAGGTAGGTTTCCTGATGCCTTCCACTCTTATTCCTGTTTGCAATATGCTCTGTGTGTGCCAAATTCTCCAAGACCTCCTTCCTCATATATCCCAAAAGTCTATTTCTGATTTTAAGTGCCTTTTTTGTTTCCATTTTCCTTAAGACTTTCTTGCTTATGCACTCTGTCCCTGGAATTCTCAGCATATTTCTGTAGAACCAGATTGCTTCCAGTTTTCAACTTCTTGCTTGAAAATAAATGCTAAGGTTTTATTTTTATTGGTAAGAAGCTTCAAACAGATTTGAAACATTCCTTGAAATGAAAGACCATTAAAATGTTTTTTCTTCAGAATTATTTTGAAAATAATTTTACTGTATATTTAGCAGCCCTAAACTTATCATTTTATGAAAGTCAACTTCTAATAGCCCAATTTAGCTTTCATTCTGGTAAGAGGTGTAATGCTGGTATAAGGGTAAGGGATGTTTGATGTTATCAAACAACGTCCAAGCTCTGACTCTACTAAATTCTTTGATCTGATTACAGATTGATACAGTTCCCCTAAGTTGTATATGTCTGAAGACCCAAAAATTGAATCATTTCAAACCTCACCAGGAATACAACAAAGGGAAAAAATGAGAACCCCAATCTGTTTAATCTCTTCCTAGACTAAGCTTTACAAATGTATGGGTATATATGTGAAGAAATGGATCTAGGACATTTAAACATTTTGATGACATAGGTGTTCATAGTTGGTATAAGAATAATCTTGAAAAAAAAAAATTAGAACTCAAGATAAACCTTTCTAAAACAAAATATGACCTAGAACTGGAATGATAGTAGTGATGACACATACGTGGAATCATAAAAATTTAGAATGTGGAATGAATAAATTCTAAACACTTCAAATATTGTGGTGGAGCACTTATAACAAATTTTGTAGAAGAAATGAGTAAATTGAAACCAAGATGGGTTGCACTTGGGATACTTTTTCCCAACACCATGAGATGTTACAAAGCCAAAATATTAGCCTGAAAGTTCTCAAATAGCCTTCTTAGGTCTAGACTCTCAATTAGATGTCATGCATAATGTTCATCTTGTTCAGAAATGTCTAAGCTATCCTCTATATACAACACTTTTCTCAAATCGATGATTAAAATGGCTTCAAGTGAATGAATCATTTAGTTTATAAAAAAAGTTAGTCCTTCATCAAACTATAAACTGGCAATATAAAATCACAAAGAACTTTACCAAATAACAAAAACCATATTTGAAGACTTCTAAGCAACAACCAAAATGTAACTAAAAGGCAAAATAATGATATAATCAAAATGTTAACAAACTACTGCAAAAGATTTGGAAGAAATTCCCATGAATACTAGAAAGAATGATAACACTAACAGTGAAGTTGAAAACTAATTTCCAGAAAAATTGTTTTAGCAAAAAGATTTGATAATTTTCAACTAATATTAACTGCGTGATCAAATGAATGTTGAATGATTCCTATATGGCTAATTTCACCATTATCATTGATTTCATTATTAACTAGATTTTGATGTCAAGCAATTTTATTTGACTTCAAGTTGCTTTTCATAGCAGTCACAAGATGATAACCAGGAATTTAGTATTTGTCAACTCTTAAAACGAGGTACCTGCAAAGATTCGCAAAAAATTCCTAAAACTTAATAAAAAAAAAAAAAAAAAAAAAAAAAAATTATCAAAATGTTTATTAGTAAGAGGAAAGACCAAAGGATTTTTTTTATTAAATTATATTTTTTTTATTCTTTTTTAGAATGTTCAAAAGTTCTCAGGAGGTGATCATAAATTAGTATGGGAAATTTACGTATTTCTTTGTGTGAAAAACACATGATTTGGAAAATTCTTGCAAAAATCAGATAAGTGTTGGGTTTTAATGAAACTTTCATGACTTATTCAGAAATTAATGAAATTATTTTAGAAATGTTTAATTTTAGAAAATGCTGGTAACTAATTTTTTTTTTTTTTTTAACATGTTACCTCGTCACATTTAATTATGAAATTTTGAGAAATTTTTGTAGAGCTCAATGTTTATACTAGTTATGAGGATAAGACCTTGGAGGATTTAAATCAGTTTTTTTTTTTTTTTTTATCAAACAGTATCCCCAGTTAGAGAAAATCTACTGTGAATCATAAAATAAAAAATGCAATAAAACTAAGACATTATTTTATTAGAAAAGCTTTTAATTATATTCACTAATCATAAATAGAAAAGGTTTACAATTTAGCTCCACCCACAGTATTTTAAAAAGAATTTTTCTTTTTTGTTTGTATAAATGTGCCAATTTTTTGTAAATATAGTTGTCCATACATGACAAGATCAGCAACTATAGAAAATTTAAAATTTATCATTGATTTTCTAACATTTCCTCAAACATTTTCATAAGTAAGACTATAAAGCCAAAGTACCTTAAAATTAAATAAAATACTAGAGTATTTAGAATATTTTCAGAAATTTTTAAGAATACTGGTTAATTAAAAATTCTATGAAAAAAGGTGTTCATGTTGTATTTGTCAAGTAATTTATACAGTTATGGGCCTTTACTTAAAAATACCAAACATTGAGTTATGATAAATCTTTTAACACCTGCCTCTATATTAAATGCTTTCCTGTAATATTTTAAACTAAAAATAAGTAATATTACATCTTTGCAGAAGTTTGTGCCTGATCAGAAAATTAAAAAAAAAATTTTACATACAAAATACATTTTTAGTCAAGTACCTAGTTTCCATTGTTTTTAACAACTGTCTCCCACTGTTTTACAAGGTTGTTGATGCCATTTCCATAGAAACTTTGTGATTTTTGTTGGAAGAAAGTTGTGAGGTATTTTTTGACTGTAAAATTTGTTGTCATTTCAATTGTTCTGTACAGAACTAAATAAAAATCCCAAGGAGGCAAGTCAGGAGAATATGGTAAGTGTTGGGGGTGGTCCCATTTTAATTTTTTAAGCTTCTGCAAAGGCTGTCTTGCAAAATGACATCTTTTTGATTTGGTAAAAAAGTTTATTTTTCATGATGGCAAGCAGAGCATCTTCATTGATATTGGAAGATTGCCCAGTGTATAGGTTGAGAGTTCAGGTTAAAATCACCCTGACAATCTACCCAATCACTTTTTGACCATCCCAAGAGCTGGAGCATAATCCATCTAAACCTTCTGAATATCTGCGTGTTTGTTTGTTTTGTTTTTTTCTTTTTCTAATGCTTACCCCTTTCTAAAATTCATAGCGCATAATATGATGAAAGTGCAACTTTTTCATCCTCCATTTTTAAGACATTTAATTGTTGAAAAAATGTCATCCTTTAACAAATTTTGACTCAACTGAACACAGCAAAGTTTTAATCATACCAGAAATTGACACTAAAACAAACACTAGTGTCAAGCTAGTAGTCATTTTATATTAAAAATGAAAAGCTGGTACAGATTTTGCAATGATTCTGATATTTGTTTTAATTCAGATTGAGAAAAATTAACCAATTTAAAGTTTATTTAAAGTCTCAGAAAGGTATATTTTATTTAAAAAATTTTTTTTTAATAAAGAGAATTATGTTGTCTTGACAGATTTGTCAATATGGCCCATTTTAGCAATTTAAAAAAAAAATATTCAATAAATTTGAATTCAGTTTGAAATACAGCAAAGGAAATTATTGGAAATATTAAATTTAATCTATTGAAAATAAAACTAAAATAAAAGCTTTCAGAAAAAATGTCCATTTTTAAAATGTATTTTAAACCTTAGGTATTGCTTTTATTGGGTGGGGGTACATACTTAAACCCACTGAAATTAGTTTTTAATTTTTACTTTGTTCATTTCAGTAGCCATGTATAATTTTATTCAGTCATTTTTGTTGCTTTTGATGTCTCATCAAAATCTTATTTGTTTTTAACTTTATGCATTAGAAAGAGTTGTAATATGTTGTTGTGTGACAAAGTTCATGTCACACAATTGTTTTAAAAGCAAGAAGCATTTTAAAATATTAACTTGGGGAAAAATTAAAATGGACTTTAAAATGATGATTATTACATAGCACTTGATCTAAAGCTAAAAATATTGAATATATCTGTTAGATGATTTGTACAGAACTAAATTTAGCAGCAAAATTACTGTAAAATGTAATTTGTGATTAGTTTCTACAGTTCTTATTGGAAACCACTTGAAATTATTGTTTAATAAAACAATAGAAAAAGTGATATTTTAAATAGTGCATTTACAAAAGTGAAAATGCATTCATATATACTATTTATGTGTGTATGAATGTACTCAGTTAACTAATTGAAAACACTTTGAAGAAAAGAGGCAGTATTATAATTTATATATTGATGATCTGCATAAAAAAAGGTTGTGTATGATTAATTATGCATATAGATTCATAATGAAGAACCTTGAGAGTAATAAGTTTGTGGTTATAATGAAATAAGCTCTTTAAGATAGTTTTGGTCAATTGGCATAGAATATAGGACATTTCACAAAGAAATTAGGAACAAATGAAAGCAGGTAAAAGGAGAATGGCTCAACAAAAAGTGTATAGAAATAGACAGAATAAGCTTTACAGATAAAGTGGATATGCAAAAAAAATAAGAACTACCAGGAAAAAAGACATGCTCATCAACAGGATGCCTAAAATCTAAGTACGGGGTATGGGACATTGATATTAGAGAGAAAAAATACTTTAGAGATGAAATGGATACATCAGTAAACTCTTCCACAAATAATGAGGATAACCTGTAATACACAGAGATTGAAAGACCAGTAATATTAAAGTCTGAAGTGCAATCAGCCCCAGCAAAATTGAACAGAGACAAAGCAGCAGGACCAAGCAGAATTGTAATAAAGTTGCTGGCAGCTTTAGAGGCTTTTGGCATTGACAATATTACAGACACAATAAATGAAATATGTAACGGTAGTGATATACCTGAAGACCTAAGTAGATGCATTTTCATAGCACTTCTTAAGAAGTCTGGTGCATGTGAATGTGAACTCCATTAGACAATGAGCCTAATGAGTTCTATAAAAAACTCATTCAAATTCTGATGCAGCAGAATTAGACCTAAAATAGGACAAGAATAGTGCAGTTTTATTAAAGATACTGGAATAAGGAATGTGATATTTATGCTTGGAATAATATCGGAAAGCAATACAAATACAAAAGTATGCCTATGTTTTATAGATTATGCAAAACAGTAGTACATTACGAAAAACTGCTTGATTTATTTGAGAAAGATATTAGAATTTTTTTTTTTTATAGTAAACTTCATCCTGTATCTGGGGCCACTTGAGGTAGAAGCTTATGTTAAGAGGGAGTTTGTGTGGATAGGAGGGGAAGATAACAGTTGACTCTAGACTTGAACAGGTTAAGATTGTAGTGATTGGGGAAACCTCTTCTTGGGAGTTGGTTCCAGATAGCAGTGTTTCACAGGATGAAGCTGTTTGATTGGAACTTACTGCTTACTGATGGAATATGGAGGGAATGTGGGTGGTTTGCTACAATGTAAGTGACATGGCATGTTCATGCTGTGTAGGTTTGAACTGGCAGAAGCAAAGAATGCAGTTCGTCTGAGCACTTTTCATGGAAGTAGCAATAGAGTAGTGAGAGGCTTGCTACATCCCACCTGTGAGAGAGAGGTTGGAGAGTAGAGAATAATTTGTCACTGACAAGTACTTGGAGACACTTTTGGACTCTATGAAGGCTAGAGAGTGCAGTCTGAGCAGTTCCCTCCCAAATATGACAACAGTACTCTATTTTTGGCCTGATCTGACTCTTATAAAGGTAGAGGATAGCACGCGGAGTTAGGTACTTACTGGAGTGGTACAGAGCGCCAGCCATTTTACCTGCATCTTTAGCAATGGATCATATGTATGAGTTCCACTTGAGGTCAGGTGTGAGTTTAAGGCCTAATGGTCTCTCAAGGCATGGTGCCTCTCTCAGGAGACATCTGTTCTTTGTACCTGGTGGTAGTTCGAGGTTTGATTGGCAATGATGGAATGTAACTAGTTTGGTTTTTAAGGCATTGAATGTAACCAGTCTGTTTTTACCCCACTGGGCAGTTTGTGCTATATCAGATGAGTTGCCAGTCTCTGATCATCAAGAGTTTTAGAGGTGCGCCTGTATATAGTTGTATCATTGGCATAGATAAATAATTGGAGTATATTCTTAGGTAGATCATTTATGGAATTCAAAAAGAGGGTTGGTCCAAGGAGTGACCCCTGGGGGATGCCTACGTTGACCTCTAGGGCTCCAGAGGACTGGCCATTGATAACTACCTTCAGAGACCTACCTGTTAGGAAGGATTTTATGATTGGGAAGACTCTTCCAGTGATTCCATAGATGGAGAGCTTGTGTAGTAAACTTTTGTCCCACACTTTGTCAAAGGCCTTTGAGATATCTAATGCTATAGTCCTTGAGGTGTTTGTTGTCAAGAGCCTCACTAATTCTGTGGTTGTTGGTAGGACATTGACAGTAGATCAGGCTGATTGAAACCTGTACTGCTCATCACTGAAGAGGTTCTCATTGATTATAGTCTCAAAAACCTTACTGAGGAGACTGATGGATCTGTATTGAGAGGAGGAAGATTGCATACTCACGTTCTTGAAAACCGGGCATATGTTTGACACCTTCCACAAGTTTAGGAAGGATTTTTTTCTTCAAGCAGTGGTTGAATAACTTTGCTAAAATTGGGGATAATTCCGGGTTGATATTCTTAAAGTCAATCACTGAAATTTCGTCTGGGTCAGTGGCTTTCTTCGGGTCAAAGTTTTTGATAAGTCTAGAGATTTCTTGTGCTGTAATGGTAATATTACTGAGATTGTGTGCTCAGTGAGCTGTAGGAAGCTGTAGAGGTGATGGTCTTTGTCATTTAAGGGAAAGATTGAGGCGAAGAGCTTGTCTGTGAAGGAAGATATGACCTCAGGGCCATTTATAATTGTGGGCACAGCCACTTTACCTCTGTTCATGATTTGGTTGATTTCCAGAATTTGTGATATCCAATTTGTTTCTTTTCGACTTTGGTTTGCACTGCATGTATGTAGCTGCACTTGGCATTTTCTAGAACTTTTTGCAGTAATTGTAGGCAATTCTGTATGCAGCAAGGGTTAAACTACATTGCTCCTTGTGATAGATATCGAAGTAGTGATTCCGGTGAGTTATGGCTGCAGCACATTCAGTAGCGATCCAGGGGTGACTGGTTTTTACTGGAAGTTTTTGTAGGTATAAAACTCCATTCCAGAAGGGATCCATTCATAGACAAGGGTAGCCATTTTGGAGGCAGCATGCTTGAAGAAGATTGAGTGGGGAGCATCCCTCATGTAGGATGAAAAGCTGTACAGAACTTATACAGGGAGCAACCTCACTGCCTGCATATGGTTAGAAAATAAATTCAGTAAGTAAACAAATAGAAAAAGGCATAAGATAAGGATGTGTCTTCTCACCGAACTCATTTTTTAGAGTGAAGAAAACCTGAGAGAATTAGAAGTTCTACCAGAATTGGCGTCCATAATCTTAACAACATTAGAGATGCAAATGATAGCGTTGATAGAAGACATAGAAAGAAAACTACAGGAACTCCTAAAGAACTCCTGCAAATTAAAAAATAGATATACCAAAATCAATTAAATGCAAAAATTAAAATATATAAGAAGTTCTTTTAACAAAGAATAAAAATGAGACCCCGAATTTGGATGGTTCATTGGGATAGTAAAAGATGCTTTCAAAGTTAAGCAAAGTATTAAGAAACATGAAAATTTTGTTAGGAACAAAGGGTACTGAACTATTAGGTAATATTGGTCTACTTATATGACAGTGAATGCTGGACAATCTTATCACAGATGAAGAAGAGACTTGAGGCAACAAAAATGTGGTCCTACAAAAGGATGCTGAGAATACCATGGATGGAACATGTGAGCAATGATAATGTTTTAGGAAAAATGCAAACCAGAACATGTATACTTATCATCAGAAAGAGGCAGTTGAATTTTATAGGGCACATAATGAGGAAAGAGGGCATAGAACATTTTACACTGGCAGGACATATTGAAGGCAAGTGGGTCAGAGGAAAGCAGCACATAACCTGCCTAACAAGCATGTGTAAATGGTTGGCAGAACAGGGATTAGCAGATATAGTAAAAACGAAGAGCTATAAAGGGTAGGAAATTGTGGAGAGCCTTGGTTGGCCATGTTGAGGTACTGCAAAATTCTGTTAAAATAGAAAATATATTAATGAAGGGCAATAAATAAAAAATTTGTTCAATTACCAACCCATTTTACTAATTTTTCCCATCTTAAGATGCCTGCTTCAGCTTTTGTTTTGATGTTACTTTTTTCCCTCTTTATTGCAATAAAAGTCACTTCATTTGCGGAAAGTCTATACAGGTTTTCCTCTTATCAAAAAGTTTACGATATTTAATTGTTAAACGTGTCCTTCATCATTTTGGTTTTGTGGGTTGAAGTTTGATTTCTGAGATTTTCAAATTGTAGAAGAAAAAAAATGATTTCTACTTTATGGCATTCAATTTAATTATGAGTAAGAAAGAGTTCTTAAACTTTTATAAATTTACTTTTTCTTTGCTATCAATTTTGCTTTTCTTTTATGAAAGATTCAAATCCTGTGGCATAAAGCATTGATTTTTATTTTTTTGAATTTACATTTTTCTATTTACTAGGGTCTATTTGATTGTATTTAATAGAAAATGAAAGTAATTTTAGCAAAGTTTGGTTTCTTGATATGCAAAGTTATTAATCAATGTGCATACTGCACAATTTCCACAACCAAACACCACAATGAATAGCATTTATGTTGCCTGTGACAATATCCAATTTAAAAATTTACTTGCTAAGTGTCAAAATGATTCCTTATACAATTCCATGTAAAGATAAAATTCCTCTTTGACTTTTGGCACTTTTAGATATTTAAAATTGATAGCAATGCAAATATTTTCATTTTCCAGTTACCAAATTGAAAAATTCTGTCCATATGAAAACCATGTCTCAAGAAAATCTTTGCCCAGAACAAATTGAGAATAATGATGATGATGATAACCTCAATGCTAAGACAATACCAGCCAGTATAAATGTTCGAAGTCGAGAACTCATGGACAATGCTACGTCGTAAGTTTAACTTTTACCCTTTCCGTTATTAAAAGATTAACTTGATTGCTGCAACTGTTTGGTGTGTTATTTGAAATATTACTAACTGAAATTTGATATTGCTCAACTGTTGGAAATACCCAATAAACATTGAAAAAAAAAAAAAAAAACCCTTGTTTACTTTTTCTTGGTAGCATTGGGACATGTTGTTAAGACCAATCAGGAAATACTGCTTCAGTTATCAAATTAAACTATCAAAAGATTTATTAGCATTTCTATGTCGATAACACTAGTTGTTAAATAATGAGTCCCAAGGCATGACATATGAATAAAGGAAATTTTTTTCCTAAATGGCTTGTATAATAATGGCTACAACATTTTTTTAAATGCTGTTCATTTACACCATTTACCTTACATTTGTAAATTAGCCTCCTAGCTTTTTTCCTTAAAGTCACCATTTGTTTGTGGCATTTTTTATTTAAATAAATTCTTAACTTTATCTGAAAAAGTCAGAATGATCTGTAACTACTAATTTTGTCTTTCTTTTAAATTTTCTTTTTTTTTTTTTTTTTTTTAATAGCAATATGTCAAGTCTGATGAACTTTTTAAAGGGAAATATTGGTACTGGTATCTTGGCTATGCCTTATGCATTTGCACAGGCAGGACTGTGGGTGAGTATCTCGATTTTTGGTCACATTTTCTTCTTTCCTCAGCCTTTGTCTAAATTCTGTAATTTCATCAGTTAAAATTTAAATGGTTTTCAGGTTATCTATTTTTGCAGGTGAAAGCAAGGAGGATTCTTTCTTTCTTTCTTTGTTTTTAATCTGTTTCCATTCATATTGACCATGTTGGCCTTTCTTACTACCTAGTTTACTTAGGATGTTACAGCAAAAATTAATACATTTGTATTAGGTATACATTCTAAAATCTAGCACCATGAAGTAAAGTTATTACACACAGCCTGTAGTAAAACTATAAACATTCTTGTTTAATACTTTTTTTTTTTTCATAATTTAAGTATTTTCTTATTGGTTGGGTATTAGGGTTAGGGTTAACCCTAAAGGCACTGAACACTGGATCACAATGCGCAGAACATGAATAAGACTTCTACGCAGGGACATCACATGTACGGGACGAACACAGCCAAAACACTGGAAACACAAACAAGGATGAACAAATTTCAAACAACAGTGGGTAAGATGAACAGAAATATTAGATAGTGCATGGCAATCATATTATATGGTCAACACTGTGCACTGCCAGTCTTGTGTGGATGTCTGATTGCCATAATGCAATGTACGACAGAACCCTCAAACTGGCTGCCTGACCATGGCCCTAAGCAGATGATTACAGAACATCACCAATCTCAGTTATTTCATGGCGAATGTGGTAGATATTTTCTTTCTTCATAATCCCGGAGTTTGTTCTGTTCTGGCAGGACGGACATGAGCTTTCTTTCTGCAGGGACAGCATACAAAACATTGTGTTTTTGACCAGTGAATGAATTTCAAACAATGCTGGGTAATGTAGACAGAAATCCTTGTTAATGCATGGCAGTCATGTTATATGGTCAATATGGTGTGCAGATGCCTAAACACCATAACACCATGTACAACAGACACCCTCCTCCCCACTCAAAATGGCCACCTGACTACACCTCCAAATAGCTGGATTACAGGAATACACCACCACTCTTGGCTATCTCATGGGAAGCTGGTAGATAATTTCTTTCTTTAGAACCAGTCATCCCAGGGTTTGCACCAACTCTGTTCTGGTGTGGCAGCCATGTGCTTTCTTTCTGCAAAGACAGCACACTAAATATTGTACCTTTGACTGACAGTGGTGGCTACCATTATCAGTAGCAGTTGGCAGCTCTGTCTACATTTCATTTTTGCTACAATAATTTTATTTTATCCTGTCCTTCCCACAAATAATTTATGTGTAGAGTATATAATGTTAACAAATGCATATATGTAGTTGTACTAAAACCAACCTTTAATGCAAGCAACATTAAAACAATATACTATGAATTTTTCTTATCTGATTTTCTGCCAAAGGCCTTTATAAAATTCAACCTAATTTTAAACTAGTGAAAAAAGTTTAAGTACATCAGTTTTTTTTAATCCCTCCAAATCTTTAATTACTTGTATCAAATCCTGTTGAGTATGGTACTATTCAAAGGTATGCTTCCTTCAAAATGGCTCCAATATTGTTGGTGTGATTATGGTTAGATTAATTTTCTGACCAGTTGACAATTCCATTTTTATTCTGAATCTAAATGCAATCAATTTGTTCACTACTGAGTCAGCCAAAAACTCAAGATTAATATTTAAGCACAATTTGATTATTAAAAAAAAAAAAATTTTAAATCAGAGGATGATTGGCAATAAATACTTCATCAAGAGTAAAATGTAAAGTTTTTTTGGAATTGAAAAATTCAGTTGCAAAAGAAAACAGTTTTATTATAAGATCCTTTTTAGCAAGAGTTCTTTTGTTCTGGAGGAGAGGGCATGAAGATATTTTGTTACTTGGGTGAGAAAACTAGTATTTTTATTCAGTTTCTGTGCTTCTTTGTTGTACCTATAAAAAAAAAGGGAAATCATGCTAGTGTAAAAATAATTTCCTTTATTTAGCCAAAACTTTGGATGAAATTGACTTATTTAATATTAATGGAAATTTAAAAAAAGAAATTTTTCTTACAATAAAGAAAGAAAACAAATGATAGAATAAAAGCAAGATCTGTTTTGTCATAAAGAAATTTATAAAATTATTTTATAATTTTCTTTTGTGAAACTTGGAAGAGAGATAAAGAAAATTTAGCATGAACTAATCATTTAATCTTTATTATCTCTTGAGAATTATAAAAATAGAAAAAATTTTTTTAATCATTTAAAATCATCTTAAGCAAGGCAATGAAGCCACTAGGATGCAAGGAGTTACTGAGAGAGAAAAACAGATGGCAATAAAAGAGCATTCAAGTACTGATAATCACATTACATTACCTGTATAACCTCAACAGTAATAATAGTGAGATTAGCTTGTTGACATTGACAAAGTGCCTGAACTTTATACTGACCTAAAATTACAAGTATGGAGCATCCAGTATAGATCAAACTCTCTTCTTAGTCTTAATGATCTGTTCAACTAGATGCAATCTAATGACAAAGGACATAGATTATTCTTCTTTTTTTTTTTTTTTTTTTTTTTACAAAATTTAGATTAATCTGAGAGTAAAAATCATGACAGTAGTAATAGACCATGAAACTAGCTTATGGACATATTACTCTGTCGTGAGGCATTCTAAGCTTAATAAAGCACAATGCTAGATGTACAATAGGAAGATTGTTTATGCCTGTTTTTTAAACTGAAAAAGCAGTTGAAATCTTTTACTTGGTTTTGAACATTGAACACCAGTAATTAGTGATGCTAGCAGGGAAATATACAACTCTTTCAGCTCATGGCCGAATGTAACACTATTTAGAAATGGCAGGTTAATTAACCAATTAATTAACCACAGAAGTTAATTACGGGGATTACTTAAACCGATAGATATAACGAAAGACATACTGAGCGATAACTTAGACTGATAGATATAACGAAAGACATACTGAGCGATATTCTTTTTGTTTTGTTATTTTCCCAAAGCAGGGAATCGGTGAAGGGGTTTTTTGTTTTGTTATTTTCAAGTGCGAATCAAGATAATCATTTTTACTTTCTCGCGGAAGTGTGATGCTGAGATATGCCAAATTCTCTGCGAAGACAAAGGAAGGAAAAAGAGAAAGAAAAGAAAGAAACAGAGGGACAAGACTTAACAACTTAGATGATAAGAGAAGGAAAAAGGCCACCCACAAAAGCGATGTTGTTTTGGGTGGTGGAATGGCAAAAATTCTGATGGTCATTGTCGTAAAAATTAGTTGATGAATACCAGAGCTTTTGGGCAGATAAGGCATTAACTGTGTTGTGATAGCCAGGGCTTGTGTTATCAGGAAATGATTCGGTGGGTCGTCTGCCGACCGCACACAGAGCAGGAGAGGTCGGCTGGACAGGACATCTGTGTTCTGTTGAAATTCGTTTGTGATAACATGAGCCATGTTATTGTGTTTATTTTAATTAACCCAATTTTCGCCAAAATCCCGTCCACTTAATGTTGGCGAAAAGCTTGGTTGAGGAAATCCATATGCTGTGAAGTTGGATAAAAATTAAGATTATCATTTGACGCCTATTGGCCAAATAGCCAGGCAGAGGTCATCATGTGACGCAGGGAGGAGGCCTGCCACCGCCCATTGAGAGGATAGGTATGAGATGTTACTGCGAGGAAATGGGAAAACCGTTGACGCCCTCTAAAATATGGTGAGATACCCATATGAGAGCAGAAGAGGGTTGGAGTGGAATAAGATTTCCAAATATGGAAAATGATAATTATTTTTGGCCAAAAACAAAGGAAATCCTTATTGGGGATTTGAAATCAACGTGGTGGCCACACCACGTCCGACCCCACGCCAGGTTTTGATCGGCATCCATATAAGCAAACGTCTTCGGGTGTTTTAAACAGTACAGAGAGTGAGTGAAGAGTACAGTACGGTCAGTACAGTAAGAGAGAGCAGTCCAAGAGCAGTGCAGTTCGCAGAGAGACGCGCCTCGTACAGGTGACCGCACGATTCCATGCCTTCCGACTTAGACTTCTAACCAAGAACAAATTCGTTGAAGTCCGACTTTAGATTTCCCACCAAAACAAGTTTCCGACTTAGACTTCTAACCAAGAACAAATTATAGAAGTCTGACTTATATTCTCCATCCAGATATCCAGAACTAGTTAAGGAACGCAAAAGTGTTACAATCCACATTTTTTTTTCTTCGGGCTGGGAGAGAAAGAGAGAGACGCACTCCTGTAACTCAACAAACCGACATAAAATTAATCACTATTCCTAACCAGTCGCTCGCCTTGAAGTTGTTGTTTGTGCTTTTGTTTTTTTTGTCTACAATTATTGTGCTTGACCCGGATTTGGCTGGCACTACGGCCCGACGTCTGATTGATCTCGTCAACCTGAGATCAAATCACAACGTGGGTAGGTTGAATCGAGATCAAAGCAGTTGCTTCGGTGACCAGGCGTTGGAAGCGAGCCGAGTATGACAAGTTGGTACTAGAACCCAACAAAGCTTCAACCGATGTCCCAGGGTTAGCCCGTCACAAAGGACCGACGTCACATATTGGCGAAGTGGCCAAAGAGGTCGGGTGTCACAAATGTTGCCGCGACCAGTACGGGTGTCACAGAATAAATTACATTTTTTTACTGTATTAAGTGCAAGAGAGCAGATTATAATGCTTGCTAAACATTTTTGACTCCTGTAAATGGCTATTATTTCTTGCAGTTTATGACATTGTGTTATGCAGATTATATATAATGGTAATGGGTAACTAAATGGAAAAAAAAACTTGTACATTATGTGTTTATTCCTTTTGAAAGGACTTCTTCAGAGTAATAATGTGACACTTTAAGTGTTGAAAGATAGATTGATAAGCATGCTGAGAGTCGAGACCAGATTTTATTAAATTCAGAAGGTTTGTTTTGTTTTTTCCTCTCCCTTGGTGGTTTTTTTTTTTTTTTTTTTTTACAAAAATTATATAGCTGAAGTTGATAAATGACTAGGAAATGAACCTGTTAAATACAGTCGTCCCTCGCTACTTCACACTTCGACTTTCACGGCATCACTCTATCGCGTTTTTTTCATATCTTTTCATTAAAAAATCATTGCAGTTCCTCACTACTTCGTGGTTGACTACTGTTTACTACAAGGTTGGAAAAAAAGTCCTTGCCCAGATCTCAGGAGGAGACACACAGCCAATCCTTCAGTTGATCAAGAAAGAACGTGAAAATAATATAGCAAGTGTCCGGCTGTCCGAGTAAATTATTTTAGGCAACAAAACAAAACTACATACACAGATATTTATGCAAATAGGATAATTGATTTCAAAGATATGCTGTAAAGAAAACATTAAATTATGCTTATTAATTCTTCTAAAGCTTAAAGAATATTTATGCAAATAATTTAGATGAGCAGTAACCTTTGTTGTGCAGTACATGTCTTCATCATCGAACAAGTTGCATTATTTTCCAAGGTTAGTGTGAACCTAGGAAAATAATGCAACTTGTTCAATGATAAAGTGATGTACATGTAAGAACTTTGTGTGTGATTTTAATGTACAATAATAACAATATAATATTTGTTCAGTTTAATATGTCTTATTTTCTGTAATATATTGGATAATATAAGTGTAAAGGTGACTACAGAGGTGTTAATTCATGTCTAGAGAGCACTTATAATGTCAAAAACCATATTTAGAAGTTCATAAATGGGTTTTCTATGCACTATGAAAATATTCAATTTATAAATAAAGAATCCTACTTTGTGGAAATTCACTTATCGAGATAGGGTCTGGAACTGATTAACCACAATAAACAAGGGATGATTGTACTGGGCTGTCAACATGTCCACCGAAGAATAGAGCTATGATGACCTCTGATGACCAAGTCAGGAATGGGGGCTGGCTGGGAGTAAAATGGCTTTATTATTATTTTAGGGACTCTAGTCAAAAAAGCCATCTAGGTAATTTAAACCCACAGGGGATGGAGAGAGGCAGTGTAAAAGCTGAAATAAAGACACTATACTATTGTTTTAAAAATCCAGGTTATGGAATTATCTGCTGGCCATAACCTGGTGGGGAAAAAAAAATTGGTTGTGAGATAAAATTCAAGGTTTTCTGGAAACAAAGTTTTTTTTTTTTTTTTTTTTTTTTAAATCACTTGTCAAAAAAGGAAGGGAAGGTGCAAATCATTGGAGCGGTTAAATTTCTTTAGATTTTCTCTCCAAAATTGGGCATGCAATTAATTTCTCTGAGTTTAACAAAGAAAGAACTCTTTGTGGAAATTAGGGGAATCACCAAAATCCCAACCCACATCAGACCCATGCCAGTTTTGGACAGAAGTCCATAAAAAGAGAGAAAGAAGCCACCAGACACCAGGTGAGAGAGGACCACTTCACTGAACTGACGTGACTGCTGCTGAAGAAGACCTCTGACTTTGTGCTGTGTTCCAGAAGCCTTGTCTAGACTTAGTCATGATGAACAGTGTCATGAAATATTCGAAGAAGGGAAGGGTTGAATAACTTTGCATGACAAATATATTCCTGTATGAAGAACATATATTTCTACCTGAAGAACTGATACTGTACTAACAGCTTTGTTCAAGAAATGATATATAAAACATTTTCTTTATTACAATTTATCCTATGACTTGTGACTTCACTTTGTCTGGACCAGACCATTTCAATGATTCCTGTCGACAATTTGACCCTCGCCAGCCTTGTGATCTAAATCAAACCCAATGTGGGACAAGGCAAGGTTTGGATAGAAGTGATCAATTCAATGACCAGCCATGGGGACTGAACAGCAAACTGACTGACATCATAATTGGTGCCAGTGACCATCGAATTCACCCTTGATTGACAATGTAATATAATGGTTTTTATTGATTCAACAACCATTGATTAGAATTCTACATAAAAAAAAAAAAAATGTTGAAAATACAGGGAGGATTAACTTCTAAATTTTTCATGTTCAATGTACCTAGACACATAATCTTGCATCAAATGCCAAAAAGTTAAATTTAAAGGTAAGAATCCTGTTACCATCAACATTTTTTGACATAACTGATATTTGTTATATTTTGTTCCCTCATTATACATTTATTAAACCATTAGTCTGAAGAAGCCCTTTCAAAAATGAAATGTTTAATGTAGAAAATTTCTATTTTGTCAACTTAGTTACCCACTATTAGTCTGATATAAATCTGCATATCATATCTTTTACAATTATGTATGTATATATACTATAATAGAACTTTACTCTCCCATTTGGATTTTCCCCTTTATGTGTATTATTATATCTGTGACATAATAACAGTACTTCATGGATGAAATTGAATAGCTGAACAAAACATGCTTTATCAAACTACAATATAGAAAATAATATGTGAGTAATGTATATTAAAAATTGCTATTATAATTAAACCATATCTGGTCAATAGTAAAAAATTACCTTTGTGTTAGTATCATGCACAAGATCATATGAAAAAAATGTCCTGAAAAACAAGAAAACTAGTTAAGATAAGAAATGTTTAGGCCATCTAATATGGTGTCCAGACTTGGTCACTGTTTGCTTTGGTAAATCTGGAGATAGAGTGATTGGAGTATCCTTATCCATCCATGTAGCACCCAGAAAAGCTGGTTTCAGCCTGACCAAACAAATAATTTGGTTTGCATTATTAATGTGCACAGTAAAAAATTTACTATGTATCTTCAGGATCTTGAATGTTCCTCTGTATGACTGGTTGTATTTTTTTCTTTCTATAAATAATTAAGAGGAGAACAATAAGTTAGCATTAGTTCATTCTGATGTGAATAATTTAAAAAAAAATTTTAAATTTTTTTTTAAAAAGAAATAACATATTGGTTGATTTAGGTTAGTCTTAAAACAGCTTATACATTTACAATAGAAATCTAAAGTAGCAGGTTAAAAATATTACTGCTATTTCATATCAATTGATTTGTCTCAGACAGGAAACATATTTTGTGATGATATGTTCAAATTATTGATGCAACTGAAAGTAGTTTTCCAATTTATGAATGGCTCACTTTCTTTTTGCTTTGTGAAGTTTTTTATTCATAGGGTCCGTTTTTTTTTAACAATATTTTTGATAATCTAATTTTTAAGCAGTTTAGTAGTTTATAATCTTGCATTAAAATATTTTTGTAACAATTATTTTTTCCAATGTAATAACCTGGATTTGAAAGACATAAATAATTGATTTAGAAACTTGGATTCCCTGCTATATAAAGTTTAAACTTCAAGCATGCTAAGAATATTTGAATTCTGTTCAACGTTTTATTGTTTCTAATGCCTTTTTTTCCCTTTTTGTTTCAGTTGGGCTTTGTTGGTATTTTAATCTTAGGAGCAATAGCAACTCACTGTATGCACATGTTGGTCAATTGTAGCCATAAGTTGTGTGAACGGTAAGTCAAGCAGTTGAACTCGAATATATCTTTCTCTTGAGTATTCTGCTTTCTGCACCATTAATATGTTGAGATTAATATGAAGCTGAAATTAAATGTTACGTGTTAAGTGACTAGTTGGAAATTTTTGGGCTCTTTATTCAGAAATACTGTCCATTGAGTTCTTATAATGCATATTAGTTTCATTACATTAGTCAAAGACCAGCATATAATGTTATCAATTCCTTTTTCTTTTCTGTCTGGTTTTGTTAAACTTTCCATATGATTCTTCTGTTTATTGAATATCTAGGATGTAAGGTCACATGATACTTGCAAATTTCATACCGCAGCATGAAAACTTATTTCATTTTGTAGGACGTCTTCAGTGGCCTTGGACTATCCAGATGTTGTTGAATGTTGTCTAAGGACAGGTCCCCAAAGACTTCGTTCAACTGCTACTATCTTCAGGTACTTAAAAGAATTTTTTTTAATTTTATATTTTTTTGCTTCATAAAAATTCATTTTTCACTTGTGTGTGTATTAAAAAAATAGCTACATTTTATTAAAATCTTTAATTGGCCAGTTTCTTTGGATGAATATTCAAAATCTTTACAAGGGAGTGAAATTGAGTTGCTACTTTCGTAGGAATTTAAGGTGCCTCCTAAGAATGTGTTGTCCTTGTAAAGGATTTCCTCCACAATTTTTTGAATAATTAACTAAGTAATTGCAAGTTTGGATTCTGTCAGTGGGATATGATTGAAGAGTGTCCACTTCTATTCATATCCCACTTACATTGGAATACAGTTTTATTTTGTAGAAGAAAAATTTAAGTAGATTATATCATGTTGTGAAAGTTGATATTCTGAGAGTAGGCCTTTCAAAATTTCTTTTATTTAAGTCCCATACTACACCACAATTTCTGATACCATCAGTCATATATAAAAGGATTGATGGGGAACTGTCTATGCTTCCTTATTTTGTGTCTTGCAGAATTGGAAGTAAAACCAGCATGAAGATAAAAAAGGAAGTAATGTTTGAAGTGTTTTACTCTTATTTGAATCTTCTCTGATTGTGAATGTTTATGGAAAATGAAAGAGAAATATAAAATTTTATGAGTATTTTCAAGCTACTATGTTCTGTAAATATTGTGAGTGGATAGAAGAAAATATAGTTTAGCCATCAATAGGGACTTGTAATCTATGTAATCTTCTTCTAAATAAAATGAGAATAAATTAAATATAAATTCAAACATTCATACATTAATTTAAAAATAGGGCTCAATACAATAGTAGAGCAATAATTCTTCATTATAGGATATTACATTCAAACATATGTAACTGCTACATCAATGCATCCCTGTTTCGATGCCCATCAATAGCATCTCATCAGGCAGTGGTATGACTTACTATTGCCTGATGAGATGCTATTGATGGGCATCAAAACATGGATGCATTGATGTAGTGGTTACATATGTTCGAATGCAATATCCTATAATAAAGAATTATCTTCTTCTATATGATAAATGTGAAAATGTCTGTGTGCCACACTTTTTTTAATTAAAGGGACACAACTCTCTAACTTTTAAATATCTCATCTTCTTCAAATGAGATTTGTTCATCCAGGATTGGAATTGAATCCTCAGATTGCAAATTTAGCTCTCTGTGAAATTAAAAACGATGTGATGAACTTGGTTCAAAGTGATCTCAGCAATTTTGGTCTGCGAAACTGGACAAATCAACAGAGAAATTTTGAGAGAAACAAGATACAACATGGAAGAACTATGGCAATGTGTTGAAGACAATGAACCTCTGTTGAACCAAGACCAACAGCAAGTGTATCGGAAGGTCCTTGATTACATCAGCAACAAGGAGATTTTCTTCTTGGATGCACCTGGAGGTACTGGTAAAACATTTGTAACTAACCTTCTTTTATCTGCAGTGAGACTCCAAAGCAATAGCATCATCTGGAATTGCTGCTACTCTTTTGCATAGAGGCCATACAGCACACAGCACCTTCAAACTTCCATTGGATTTGAACTACAATGAAACCCCTATTTGCAACATCAAAAGAGGAACCAACTTGGCTAAGCTACTGAAGGAGACAAGCTTCATTGTTTGGGATGAATTTACCATGGCAAACAAGCGAGCATTTGAGACCCTGGACAAAACACTCAAAGACATTAGACAGAATTTACAAATCATGGGAAGTATTACTGTGCTACTCTCTGATGATTTTTAGACAAACATTACCAGTCAGTGCAAGAGAAACTTCAGCTGATGAAATCAATTCTTGCCTGAAAAATTCTTACATCTGGAGCCATATTAAAAGACTTAGCCTGAAAACAAACATGAGTTAGAATCACAGGTGACCTTGAAGCAAGAAGACTTGCTGCTTTGCTGTTGCAGCTTGGCAATGAAACCATCAAAATGGGCCAAAATGGAAATATTTAATTCCCAAATGGTTGTGGATGTTCAGTCTCAAGAATCCAAAACTTGATTAACCGTGATTATCCAAACATTAAACACCATTTCATGAATTCAGAATGGCTTTGTGAGAAGGCCATATTACCTCCCAAGAATTAAACTAAAGAAATTATAAAGTACTTTTCCATTGACACTGTGGTTGAACAAAAGCAAGCAGTGAATTATCCAATAGAGTTCCTGAACTCATTGAATCCCCCTGGAATGCCATCACACAAGCTGGAACTAAAAAAAAAAAAAAAAGGTGCCAGTTATGCTATTGAGAAAGTTAATTGTCAAGAAGATGCTTCCTCATCTCTTAGAACCAAAGATCCTTACTGGTCCAGAAAATAAGGAAAGAGTTTTAATTCCAAGAATCCACTTAATTCCTCCAGATTTTCCTTATGAGTTCAAAAGACTTCAGTTTCCAGTGAGAGGGAGCTATACAATGTCAATTAATAAGTCCCAAGGATATTGAAAGTAACTGGACTTCATCTGATAGAACCCTGCTTATCTCTGTTGGTTGTTCAAGGGTTCGGAATGGAAATGAGCTATTTGTACTGACCCTGAATTGGAAAACCAAAAATGTTGTTTATCATCCAATTTTGCAATAAGTTCCAAACATACAAATTATATCATTGTTTTGATGAAAACTGTTAATTGTTTGAAAAATATTGTTCAAGTTTAATAAATTTAATATATACTCAATATGTGTCATTATTAGGCCGAAGACCCAATTAAGAGCCCACTCCAGGAGCTGCTTAAATGCCACCTGATAGGGTGCCTTCTAAGCTAGTGTAAAATAAAGCAAACTGTCACAAGTTAAGTGGTTTTCTTTTGCACATACTTGTAAGATCTTTTGTATCTCAATGTCTTTTAGACAGTTGTAGCTCTTTACTCAACTCAGCACCGGCATCAATTCAGTTTGGTCACAAAACAAGATGACCTTTTAACAACAGGTCACAGCAATGCAGATTCCTCTAACCAGCAAGTAGTAACTGTCTGAATCACAAAGAAGACCTTGTAGTAATTGTAAGAGTAAACAGAGCTCAGGATGCCAGTAAAAGTGCTAAGCTTTATTCAACTAAACGAAACTCTGCTACAAAAGGAAAATAGGAGTTACAAGTTAGATAGCTAACTGGGGCGAGTCCATTGTTTAGTGAACATAGGATACTACTACCACATTCTTCATTCCTAGAAAAATGTAGCATTAATATCCATAAAAATCTGCGGGTCTTGTCATCCGTTTGGATCTCCTGACCTTTTGGACTCCAGCATCATCTCCTTTATGTGGTGTGCGGACACTCAGGGTACTCCTATTTTGTTCCACAGTGGCTGACTCGGGGGTTAACTCCACTTCTCGGCAGAGTGCTAAATCACAAACAGATACAGTAGATGCCCTTCCATCTGGATATTTTATGTTTGCATGAATCGGATTACTTTCTAAGAGTTTGACTTGGTCCACATAAGGATCATTTTTACTATTTCTTACAAAGCTCCTTAATAATATGGGACATTAGCCAGGATGAGAGAGAACTTTCATGTGATGAACAATGAGGGAATGCAAAGAAATGCTTGTGAGGGGTTGTATTTGTAGAAATACATAGCAACAATTTTACAGAGTGTAGCACCAATTCCCAGTACTTCTCAGCCAAACATTCCAGGGCTTCCCTAGCTAGGGCTATCTCTAGGGGATTGCCCCCAGCCTCCATCCGAGAAAGACTATCCTTAAGAGCCCTCACCTTGTTAGCATTGTCTAGTGCGAGCCGTTTGCTAAACTCGATGATGAAGGACCTAATCCTATCCTTAAGCCTCTTCCACTACTTATTCCCAATAACCGCCCCCACTAGTTCCCACTGCACTATGCTAGTTAGCTGTTTCTGGAATTTCCGCCTATCCAGTAAAGACAGATTGAACTTCCAGTAGCCAACCATTCTAGGCCTACGAGTTTGTGGTCTGAATAGCCTAACCAGTAGAACATGGGACAATCTAACAAATCTCTGTCAGCCCTTCTGACTAACATTCTATCCAGGTAGTTAAACACCTGGGTAGAAGTCCACTTAAGAACCCATGTCTACATCTCTCCGTCTAGGTGATCAACCCGGTATCTATTGACGAGACCAAACTTGCCGATCAGATTAACCAAACTATGATTGCCTGCTTTCTCGCTATCTTGCCACCCCCTGTCTATCTTGGGGCCCAATCCATTAAGACTATGTGTGCTGAATCCACCAGGAATGGGCCTCAAGTACTGAAAAAATGAAATGCGCTCCTCCTGGTTGTTGGGTGCATAAACCACTCCAAAACAAACTACTTTTCATGGCAATATTGGCCATGATCAACTGGTCCTAGGCATCCGTATGAACAAGGTCCATCCTTGCATTCAGGGTACGTCTAACCAGCAAAGAAACACCTCTGGCCAGTCGGTTCGCATATGCTGAATAGATGACAGTCGTTAGACAGCACACAAGCATTGACATTGCAAACAAATTGAGTTTCCTGGATCGCGGCGACATCCACACCAAATGACAAGAGGTCATGAAGCAGGGGGTTAGCCTTACTCTGATCCCTCAGGCTATTTGCATTCAAACTTGCTATCTTGATAGACTTTCTTTAGGTCTGAAATGAGAAAAAAGAAGATTCATTAACCTACTCATATACCGGGTGGAAATCTGCAGGGGGTAAAGAACCTGATGGATTGTCCCAGGCTCCCTGTGTCCACCTCTGTAGTCAGCTGACCATCTAGGACAATCCTGCCAATGTCTGTAGGATATGTTAATTTGACTGTATTATATAATGAGGGATGGAGTATTATGGTAACCCTCCCTGAACTAAATTTAGTTTTTTGTGTTCAAGTGAACCCATTTCGAACACTCGGATGTTTGGGAATATGTCCTTGCTTTCATACAGGTGGTACCAAACCTTCAAGTACCTCCCCTCACTGTGTCCTTGATGTAAGTTATGATCTCAGGAGCTTGAGGAAAGTTATGGGGGTCCTCCACTGATTTCCCATCAACGGAGGACTGTTTGAATAGCGGGCCTAGAAGGTTTTTTTTTTATGAGTAGACAAGCCCTTCTCCAGCTCCTTCAATCAACCTTACAAATCTCATCTGGTCTGGAGAAATATTTCTTCTTTTTCTTCTCCTTTTCCTTAGGTGGATGGGGCAGAGAAGAAGTGGATGTGAGAGGTGGGGGTAGATATTGAACTGAGAGAGGAGGTGAAGGGAGAGGAGGATCAGAGCATGGGAAGGGGAAAAAAGAAGGCTCCTAGCTTTTTGCACAACAACAGTTTCTTTGGTGTACCTATACACCCTACTTCGCCTGGAGTGTTTTTGACTTTTGACTTTGACTTCTTCCTCCCTACTCCTCTTTAAAGATGAGGCACAAAGTGGCGGCATTTCTTCCATCTCTGTGATGGGTTGCTGCTGCTGCTTTTTTTGTTCTTTTTGCTGATGTTGTTGCTATTTATTTGGGCGGGGGGGCTGTTTTTCCTTTGAGACTTCTTTTGCCTGCTTCTGTGAACTCTGCTGCACACCTCCTTCAGCTGCTCCTGCTGCTTTTTTGGTGACTGCCTATCCCTCTTTAGGGGAGAGGGCACGTTTGTTGTTTCTGTCCCTTCACTTCCTTCCAGTCACCATCAGGGGCCTTCTCTGTTGAAACTACTGCTACTACTACTGCTGCTGTTGTTGTTGTTATTATTGGGTGGGAGGATGTTGCAAATTTTTAGCAGGTCATGCCTTGGACATGTGCCCAAGGCTCCACATGATCAAGAGTAGGATCTGTGTCCCTCTACCACAACCAGCATTCACTTTTCTTAACACATCAATATGTTTGGGATTTCCCCAAAAGCTTGCCAGGTTAGTGTTACATATAACACCATGTCTCCCATGTTGATTCCTGATTTGCTAATGTATGCATTTACCTCTTCCACTTGTCCAAACTTTGAAAAGAAGGCCCCCATGCAGTTTTCACAAATGTTCACAGGCACCTCAGGGACTGTGATCTTTGTTCACCGGATGCCCATGTACTCCGTCTGGAGTCGTATCGATGTCGTTGACAGGACACTTCCGGCCAGTTGCTTCGCTTCCACCTCTTTGCCTAGGAGAATGTCTCACATTGCATTGCTCCTTCTAGCTAACACTTTTGGTGCAATATTGAGGTTTTTTAAAGCCTCTTCCATGGCTCCTCTGCTGACCCCAATCAATTTTCGACTTTTTATGTTGGTGGTCAGCAGGGATATTATTCTTGAATTCACTGAATCAAGGGCCTCAGGAACCGTGAGGAACTCATTTCCTTTCACATGTTTCTCATAATTGACTCTTTGTTCAGCATAGCATCAGGTGTCGTTCTTCTTTGGTCTGTTTTCTGACCAGGAAGTTTTTTAGGCGGTGACAAATTTTGTGTTTGCACTGCTGGTGCACCCAAATTTCTCATCGTGATGGCCCAAAACCACCACAGCTAAACAAATAAACACTTGCCTTTATATGCTAATTGTTTATGAAAGAATTAATTAAATAAAAAGAAAATGTCTCATGACCAAGGAAGATGAAATAAAATCAAACAAGAACATGGAAAATTAAAGCATGTAAGAACTATAAAAACAAAAAAAAAAACAACAATTAAAATAAATACAAAAAAGGAAATAAAACTGAAATGGAAACAAACTAAAGAAGGAAAAAGTGAACAAATGGAAATAGGCACACACAAATAGAAAAGAAAACTGAGAAATTCAAAAGTTCAACAACATTAAAGTAATAAACAGTTTGTAAGCAAGGCAAACTTGGACTGGACTGAATGAAAAATTCCAATGTAGCAACACACTGAACTAAACAGAATTCAGCTACAAAAGGAAAATAGGAGTTACAAGTTAAATAGCCAACTGGGGTGAGTCCATTGTTTGTACATAGTGAACATAGGATGCTACTACCACAGACCGCCTTTTATCAAGATTCTAAACAAGAAATGTGTTATTATCCAGTAAAATGTTGCCTCTGATGCATTACCTGTTCTGATTCATATCTCACTTCACCTCTTTCTTTGAGATGTTTAGGACTTTTCTATTGTTTCAAAATTTTAACCCTTAAATTAAGAATTCTGAAATATTTTATGTATGTCTATTCCACCTATGTCAACCTAATTTTGCTTGAGTAATATAACCTGTTAGATATTGTCCCCTGAAATTAATACAACTCATTTTTCTTCTTTAATATAACATTTCCTATTGTTTACAATTTTTCCTTTGAATTAAAAGTTCCATTTGTTTTTCTTTCTTTTTTATACATATTTGGCCTTTGCTGGTAATCCAACAATCAACCAAGGTGACATGAGCCCTAGGTTAATCATTGTTTTATAAGATTCCTGAAACCCAACATAACCTAATTCATGTAGATTGAATACCATACAGTGAAAATTTAATATCAAAATTTTGCTCATGTCAAAATATGGACTTATTGACCCACACACCCACACAGTTAAATTATGAGTACCTAATTTAGTATGATTAGTACATTTGTCTTGCAGATCATTTTGTTAGTATAGTTAACTTAATTTTTTCTGGACATCACTACTATAGCTTTGTCACATCTAACATTAATAAATTCTTAAGATTGTTATCAATTGCAATTTGTAATTCATTTAATTACAGTTATTTAAATGTTATTTCTTTGCTACTGTTTTTTTTTTCTGTAAAAATTAAATGTTAAAGTTTTGAGTTTTACTTTTTTGAATTTTTTATTATAAAAATCTAAATATTTCTACTGAAAATGTTAAAATTGTTTAAATGTTTATTTTTATTGCAGAAAAGTTATTTATGTTTTTATAACATTTACACAATTTGGTTTTTGCTGTGTGTATATCGTATTTGTGGCCCAGAATATTAAACAGGTAAGCTTCAAGTTATTGCATAATACTAATTGAAATTAGGACAAGTTTTAAAACTGTTAAACTTGAAATTTGTTTTCTATATTTCAAAGTTATTCATGGGACTCTGTTCTTTTTTCAGCCAATTGACTATTTTCATACCAAGATTAATATTAAAGTATATATTGCGATAACTGCGGCTCTCTTGATCCCTTACTGTTTTATTAGCAACCTCAAGACTTTGTCAATCTTCTCTCTGTTGGCCAACCTTCTCACAGTTTGTGGCCTTGTCATCACCTTCCAATATATTGTCCAGAAGTTGCCTTCGATTGATTCAGTGGTAGCTTTCAAGCCTATATCCAATTTACCTTCCTTCTTTGGCACTGCCATTTATTCTTTTGAAGGAATCAGTCTGGTAAGTTTTCAGTTTTTTCATTTGAAGCCACCAAATAATTCTTGTCTAAAATCAAATGTCTTTATATCTCTTCCCAATAAAAGTAATAGCAATGTTCTAATATTGATTATTATAGATGTTATAGACACAATGTTTGGCCAAGGTGTCCATTGTTTGGCTGATAAATGAATACCTGTCAATTTTGTTTCAAAAAAAAAAAAAATAAAAAAAAAAAAAGTATATTGACAATTATTCATCTCAAAAATGAAATACACAATTATGAAAAGTGACATAAACCTGCCATGATTACGAAATATCAAACCACTTCACAAAATACACCACTGACATTCTTTGGGACAGTGGCATAACAGCTATAGAAGTTGGTTAAACATGTTACCATCATTTACTGGTTGTGAGTTCAGTCCCTGGATCAAGTAATAAAACACTGGTTCAGCAGTAATGAACAATAACTGGCATCACAGGGACAGAATAACACAATAATCAAAAGATATCCCCTATCAGCCAAACAATGGACATCTGATAATGGCAAGATAGTACTTGGTTGAAAAGTTGTGTCTATAAGAATCAAGATATGAACAATAGTTCAAATAAATTAAAAAGTATATTAAAAATTACTCCTCTTAAAAATGAAAAGCAAAAACAAAAATGCCCTTTTTTAGGCTTCAATATTTGTAAAGGATAAACATTTCACTTCAGAAACTGTAGTTTTTACATTGGAAAGTTTGATAAAGCAAACATATCTTCTGCATTTTAAAATTTACGAGAAACATTCTAAGATAAAAATGAATTCATGCATATATGTATGGCCCAATTTGGCAAGCAATCTTAAAATTAAAGTATTTTTTCCAATAATTTTTCACATTTGTATCCATACATAATCAGTTTTTCATTTGAATTTATTAGCTGTTAAGTGCTTTGACAGTAAAATAATATGGAAATATTAAACATGAAAAGCATTTATCAAACCTTTATAAAAAAAAATAAAAAACAGCAAAACCTTTCTTTGTAACCAGAAATAAAATCTTTAAAATTTGAAATTTAGGTTTTGCCAATTGAAAACAAAATGCGAACACCACAGGATTTTGGAGGATGGACAGGTATATTAACCTTGGGCATGGTCATTGTTGTTTGTCTCTACACATCCATTGGTTTTTATGGTTACCTACAATTTGGTTCTCGTGTTGAGGGAAGCATCACTTTAAATTTGCCTAGTCAATGGTAAGTAGTTTTCGCTCTGTAATTGGTGGTAATCATTGGTAATATTTTTTCTTTCTATACACATAATTGCAAGCAATTGCTGATCTGAGGAAGACATTCCAATCTAATCATAGTATCAAGTGAAATTGTTGTAACATTATTTCTATATTATTCTTTTGTCAGTCATTAATAATAATAATCAGCTGTCAGATATCAGACTATATAAAATTTAAAAATGTACCACCAAGCAAACTCATGGCTTCAACAAGATTCGCTGAATTCAATGAAATGTGATTGTAGTGTTTACATGGCTTATTTTGGTAATGTTCACCAGATTAATACTTACAGCTAAATATGATAGGAAAGTGTCAGGTTATTTATCAAATACTTCAACCCCTGTATGTTGACTAACATCGATTTCTTTATTGCAGTAAAAATAATAAGAAATATAACAAGCAGTAAACACAAAAGTTTGTGCCTTACATGGATGTGTGTATGACTGTTATGATTGAGATTGTAAAGATGGTATTTCATTGAATATATCTGCAGAAGCTTTCTATCAAAGCATGTCTTTAATAAATTTGTACCATGACTGGTTAAAAATGTGTCCTGAAAATGCTCTTTCATTTCCAAAACGAGATTTTTGCAGAAAACAATTTTTGATCTCAATTTCTTTTTTCATAAGTTCTGTCCCAACAATTGCATTTATATCTTCCATTTATTGATATTTTGTGCTGGTTTGCATTTTTCCTTGATTAAAACTACCATTTGTTGTACAGAGTTAGGGTTCAAATTTTGACTAAGGCTGCTTATGATTACATTTATGTTTTAATAAAGGCATGAATATGAATTCACTTGTGCTTGATCTCATTACCAAAAACATTGTAATGGCATGTGACAGATCAGAAAAAAATGGATGACTGAAGAGTTGTACCAACCATTCTCCTATAAATATCTTATCTACCTAGGTACCCAAGTAGTAGTCTTGGATATGTAATAGGAAACTGCTTGTTTTTATTAATCTTGATTTTGTGAGAAAATATTAACAACTTTTTGTGCAAAGAGAATGTCAGTCTGTGATTAAAATTCTTTCTATTTTGTTTCCCACAGGTTATATATTATGGTGAAACTTCTCTTAGCCATTGCAATCTTCATATCTTTTGGCATCCAATTTTATGTTCCACTAAACTTATTGAAACCAGTGATTGGGAGAATTGAATCTACGAAAATACAGAAAATTGTTAATTTTTTTATCAGAACTGGACTCATCCTTATACTATGTGAGTAACACTTCACACAAAATATTTAGCATTTAAGTCTGATTTGTTCTATTTTCTTTTTTTTTTTTTTGGAAAAATCTGTCTTTCAAGAAATGAGAATTACCTTATTGTAAACATACAATGTGACTCTCTCCCAAGCTTTCCACTGACTGGCCAATGATTACCTGACATTCATTCTCATTCTTGTCAGTGTGCACCAAAATGTGGGGAAGGATGAGCTGCATGCTCACAAGGTAACACAATGAAAGACAAAAGTCCCATCAAGAAATAAGAACCCTGTTCCCCATATTATGTGTAGGTGTTTTATTCTGGCCTGAATTTTATTTATTGCCTGCTTATCTGGGTGGGTAGGTAAAAGATGCTTGGGACAACTTCTGCTATGTCAGCTCTTCTCTCTACCAACTCTTTGCCCATTTAATAATCCCTACATGGTGGTTGGCATTATGAACTAGAGGATCAGAAATCTCCCTGATCCTAAACATGACCAGCACCAAGATATACCCTGCTTCCAGTTTTGCTGCTGTTTGATCACCAAAAATCTCTCGTCCACCCCTTTACTTCCCATTCCACTTTGGTTAAAGTGGCTGCCAAACCGAAATTCAAAAGGAACCATCAGTTGGTTTATCAAACAGAAACATGTGAGACAGAAAGGGAAGAGGTGGTTGTATTTCAATGTAGGTGTCCATAGTATCACATGCCTCTCCACACCATCATATAAAATCTTTTATAAATTACAAACAAAAAAGACCAGTTAATCCCTGAAAATAAAATCTAAGTCCATCGTATTTTAACACTTTGGGATATTGCGAAAATTGTTTCCTTCATTCTCTGGTACTTGCACACATTTGGTTGGAACAATCTCCTTAAATACATTTTAAAAGCTAATGCTGAGCTCTACAGAAGAAAGTATACAGCATAATTCCCATAATAAAATAAAAAAGACAAATAAACTTAAGGTTAAAACTCTAAATAATCTAAAAGCATTAGCCCTAAGCCAAAGGAAAAAAAAAGCTTTTATTTATTATAAAGTGTGCATGTAGCTAAGTGGTTAAAATGTTTGGTTTCTGACCATAAGACCTGGGTTTGAACCTCACCAGATTCAATCTGTCAGCATTGTGCCTTCCTGATATTATCAACCTGGGAGGTGATCCCACTGTGTGTTACCTTTTAGAAAGTGCCAGAAAACCATATCATGGACTAACCCAAGCCTTGTGAGTGAAATGTGAAATTACATAAACAAAATTGTTTGTTGATGGTTGTGCTAGCACAAAGTCATAGGTCATTGTGACTGAGGGTTTGGGTATATTGGCCTTGTTCAAACATCCACTTTCTCCCAGAAATTGTAACTAAAGTCAGTTCAGCATAATTGCAGTATAAACCACGCATGGGCTCTGTGGCTGGTGAACAAACACAAATGTGCCTAAGTGGACATCTGCAAAGGAGATTAAGTGGCTGCCCTATCATACAGGTATACTATGATATAAGCAGCCAGCCATTATATTATAATTGAGGTACAAAGTTATCACAGGATTCTAACAAATTGGACTTTGATTCTTGATAATAACTAAAGTCAGTTAAAATTTTGAAATATTAAATAAACTGAACAGTTCTTTCACTTTTTCAATACTAATAGATAGTACTTAATGTCAATTAGAAAAAAAAAATTAAAATATAAGTAACAGTTTGATATCCAACAAAACTTGTTTAAATGAACATTTGGTGCCTAAATATGCTAAAAATAATAAATATATATTTTAATAAATGTCTACAATTTCTCTCATGAGGGTTGGAGTTTAAGTGTTGAGGAAAAAAGAAAAAGGTTAGAATAAGAGGAATGTGAAAGGATATTTTAGCTTAGTCTATATATAATTTCATAGCAATTAGTAGCAAGCTAATTTTTAATAATACAACAATTGTTGATTAAATTGTTCTCTTTTTGTTACTAGAACAAAAATTCTCGGATATATTGAGGCACCAAGATCAAATATGTGAATTTTATGCAAAATGTTTAATATTTTGTATATAGTTAGCCTTATTTTTTCTATCCTCTCATTCTAGAAGACATTTTTACAGTTAATGTTTGGTTTAGCTTTGCTTTTATATTTATACTGAAATCTCAAATCCTAACAATCTTGTGAATTTTTAAAAATTTCTTTTTTATGTTGATATCTTTTTAATTTCAGGTATCCTTGCTCTTTTCGTACCTTACTTAGAACTTCTGATCACGTTGATTGGGGCCTTTGCCAGCAGTGGATTAGCCCTTATCTTTCCACCACTCATTGAAATTGTCACATATTCAGCTGAAGGAGAAAAATTATCTTGGATTGTTTTTATGAAAGATATCTTTATCATCTTAATTGGTGTTCTTGGTTTTGTCACAGGTACTTATACTTCTATATCGGATATCATCCATAAAGTACAACTCTAAGAAGCATTTTCTAATGAACAAAGAAATTTATTTTTTTAAATGTTTTTATGATGTGAAACTCAATGTCACTTTCTCTGTCCAATGTTTGGGGTTTAATGCTCATTTTTAAAAAATTTTTTATTAGGATTAAACCTAAAAGAGTAAATAATTTGAAGAGGATGTTTCAGTATTTGATTAGTTGATTTGGTTACAATTTGGTCATTTTTGCTATTTTTAAGATTTCTTTTGTGAATGATTGTATTGTTTTAATGTGATCTGTATCAAGATGTAATTTTTATTTTCAATTTAGAAAAATATTTTTATACAAAAGAAAATACCATTAAAAAGAGAAAAGAAAAAAAAAATTTTTTTTGATTGAATGAAAAAAGAATCAATTTTATACTTTTCATTCTAGAGACGATGAATTTTATTGTAAAGTAACTTTTAACATTTAAAATATATTGGACAAAAATAGCATTGTTTATAATGAATCCCTATTCTATAGCTTTTTCTCGTGTATAATAATTGTTTAATATTACATAGACACTCTTAGCATTCACTCACTTCATTACAGCAGTTCTCATTATTTTTGAGGTCATTTTATTACAAAAACTCTTTGAAGATGTTCATTCTTTAAGTTTTATCAATGTTGATAAATGCTAAGTGTGTCTATATAATCCATAAAATGTGAAATACACTTTGTCTATTAAGAGCTAAACAGGAAAAAAAATCCAATTTATATTAATTTTTTTCTCTTTAAGACTGAACAGAATCTTTCAAAATCATTTTTTTATCAAATATTTTCCACTTAAGATGAATTGCATGTTCTATTTTGAAGGTTACAATTTAACAATTAAAAAAGGCTGCAAAAATTGAGTTGCATGTCAAATAATTTCATTTATTATTCAAAATGAAGCATTTTATTTGTCATAAAAGTATCATTTGATTTTAAACTCTTGTACATAATAGATAACAAAGTCTAAAAGGGAAGATTAAAGATGCATATAACAAGAACCCAAATTTAACACAAGCTGAAATAAAATGAATCTCTAAACGACTTTGAAATCAATTCATATTGATGTTTGTGAAAATCTGGTTATTGATTAAATTATCTGGCTGTTAACTTGTGATTAAATTTAAATAACCAGATACAAAAAGCACATATTCATGTATAGATTTGGAATCCATTTGACTTATTTTACTTCTTTTTTTTTAATATATGACTTTAATTTTCTTTTAGTAACTGCTTTCTCTATTTTATTGGTGAAATACCAAATTCAATTTTGAGTCTAACAAGAAGTAAACTTGCTGTTATTAGTCTTTGTGTCTCAGATTTGGGGGAATATAAATGTATGCTTCATGACTGTATGCTCTTAAAAAAAAAAATGGTCACAAAAATCTTAAACAAGTCTTTCACATCTTAAATTATATTTACTTGTAAAATTTACAATATTACAAGAATAGTTTTTTTTTTTTTTTTTTTTTTTTTAGATACAGTTGTGGCTACACATTTTCATAACTAGGCAGAAAATTCAGAAAAAGATCATGTCTTCTTACATGATAAGTTAAATAGATAAATTTTTGTAGTTGTGGCCCCTGAAGCTGGTTAGGATGATCCATAACTTTGGCAGTTCTTTATTTTCTAAGTCATATAGAACTTTTATCTTACATGATATAAATGGTGAGGAACAAATATATATTTATTATTAGTATAAATAAACTTTTATTTTTAGATAGATTATATCATAAAATGAGAGTTGCAGACTAATTCCTGTCTCTAGGGAGAATAATGTGATTGGATTTTGATAATTTTCCTGTTGAATTAAAATGAGTTCCATTTGAAAATCTTCAGAAGGTGACTTGATGCTTCCTTCATTTGCTGAAGGCTTGTGAATTAACAGACCAAGAAAAAATTTTTTTAAAAAAATAAATCACACTTTTTGGGTGGTTAAAGATTCTGTATCAGGATATAAATCATTTCCTGTCTTGTTATTCATCAGTTGTTTTTTGTCCACCCCCCCCCCCCAATTCAAACTCTACTGGGCTTCCATTTTTTTTTCTGTTTAAATCTTTTGACAGTTTTTCAATGGAGCTTTCAAACTTTTACAATTTCTAGCATTTATGTTATTTCTAAGAAAAAAAAAAATTGAATAGAAATTAATGGTGGATTTTATTTGATCATCCTAATTTTGTCAGTGACAATTTGTACAGAATCATTAACTATGACTTATATAATGCATGATGCTAAAATAATAATTTCTTTGTTA
This sequence comes from Acanthosepion esculentum, assembly GCA_964036315.1. Classification (NCBI taxonomy): domain Eukaryota; kingdom Metazoa; phylum Mollusca; class Cephalopoda; order Sepiida; family Sepiidae; genus Acanthosepion; species Acanthosepion esculentum. Next base: position 139,591 of record OZ038499.1, on the reverse strand, counting down.
ATATGACTAAGCTGCTGTCATCCATCATCATTTGAAAATTTTTGTGCCAGCAAAATAAAGTTCTTAAAATTTGGAACATTTTGCAAAAAGTTTTTGAATTTGTGTTAAAATGTTTTTTAAATACTCATTTGGTTTATAACAAACTAAAAATAATAGACATTAATTTTTTTTAGTTAGTATGAGATTTTGTTGTAGAAATCTTAAATTAAAATAATTTTTAAAATTTATTAAAAATATCTCATTTGAAAATCCTTGCATTTACAAATATCAAATCAGAATTAAAAAAATTTGTATAAACGTGGCCTAATCAGTGGCACATAGTTACAGCTAAACTTTAAGAATTAAACATTAAGTAGGTACCCTCACCACAAATGTGATACGTAAGATTTAAAAGCCATTTTAAAAAATAAAAAAATTTTTTTTTAAACTTTTACATTAGTTTTTATTCATAGCTAATAGATTAAATTTAATATTTCCAATAAGCAAAATAATTTGTATTTCAAACCAAATTTAAATTGATTGTAATTTTTTTTTTTTTTTTTTTTTTGCTATCAGTAAAAACTATAAATTTGTCCATATTGCCAAATCTGTCAACACAACATAATTCTCTTTATTAAAAAAAATCTTTCAAAAATAAAAAATAATTTTTCTCAGTTTCAGAAAAGTAACTGATTTTAAAGTTTAATTAATCTGAATTGAAACATGTTAGTTGCTTTCAGTTTAAAATATCACAGTAAAGCATTTTTTTTTATGTGGTGAGTTATGTATTGACAGCATGATGTTTAAGAAATTTGAATAAGGGGCACATAATAAAAATAAAGTTAACATGATAAATACAATGTCAACACTGTTTTTTTTTTTTTTTTTTTTTAATTACCCAGTAATTTTTGCTTAAAATATTTTAAGCAGTCTAATAATTTATGGAAGTTTAGGTACTTCAGTTATGAAGTCATTTGTTGAGAAAATATTAGAACATTACCAATAAATTTACAATAAATGCTGCACTTATTTTCTGATAATGTATATAGATGTCTGTCTTTACAAAAATTGAAATGTTTATATATACACATAGACAAAAAAAAATTCATTTTAAAATACTGGACATTGTTGAATTGTAGTGAGCTTTCTTTTCCATTTATGATTAGTAAATACTTTAATTGAATAAAAATATCACTTGACTACTACAAATACATAATTTCATAAACATTTATAAATTATTCTAATTAAAATTTTAAAAAATTAGATCTATTCATTATTCATGGAAAAAGTTTTCTGAAGACAATAGTATCCATAACATATTTTAATCATAAAAGCATTAGAAGTTTAATTAAATAATGTCTGTTTCATTTATTTTTGATTTAGAGCAGATTTTCTGTAATTTGGAGTCCTGTGTGATCAAAAGAATTTGATTTAAAGTCTCTGAGGACTTACCTTTATAAACATTAAGTGATACCAAAAAGTATTTAATAAAATTAAATGAGTGGTGGGGGTTTAAAAAAATTATATCAATTTTCATTAAAATCCAACATCTGATTTTTTGCAAAGATGTCCAAATCAATGTGTTTTTCAGTGCAAGAAGATGTTCAAATTTCTTGTACAAATTTATAATCTCATGTTGATGCCAGATAAACAAGATTTTTAACCAAAATTTCCATGGTTGGTTCTTAAAAATTTTTTTTTAAACATCAGAAAATCTTTTGATAGTCTCTCATAATAACATCAAAATGTTTGTCTTGTGCTTTTTTTTTAAAAACAAAGTTTTGAAGAAATCTACATTAAGTCAATGCCTTTTAAACTGAGGAACAGGGTAACTAAAAAAAAAAAAGTTTCGAGTTAACCATTTGTGATCTTATTTAAATAGGTTCAGAAATTAAAAATAAGAATCTACAGAAAAGCCAATATCACTTTTTAGAGGATAAATTGCAGATTCTAGAAAAGAATTTTAAAATAAATTTAATCAGTTTGATGTTCTGAGTAAATGTAATGGAAATTTCAAACTTATGATTTTTTATTTGTTTGCATTTGGTTACTGAGGTTGTGTGATGCTGAACAGCATTTAGTTTTGTTAGCGCTGAAAGTCGGTGCCTTTAGGATTGATTATTGCTTGATTTTTATTTACTGCACATTTAATTATGGTTACTATGAACTGGAAAAAAGAACCAATATGTTTTTAGCAATGCAAAGTAATGTTTTGACTGACTGGAATTTAAGAGAATATTTTCTTTTATCAATTTCATATTTTCTCAAGAGGACTTCTTTTAAAATTGAGTTGTATTTTTTCTTTTCATTCTAATCATTTCACCCCAAGAAAACCACTGAGAAAATGTTATTAAGAAAGGACAATAAAAGAGCAGGATTCAAAAAGACATGGTGATTGATGTTGCATTTTTGACAGGAAAGCAAGAAGCTGGAAGAGAGTTCCAGAAGTGAGAAGAAGCTGTTAGCATAGATCTTATGGTTACATTGAGCATCAGTAAAATGAGACCTAACTGCCAATCTAGTACTGTACTTAAATTTGTAAAGTTAATGTATCAAAGAGAAAAGTTCATCAGAATAATAACTATAAAAATTGTTTTGTAAAAGCTGAAAGAGCCATTATGTTATTGAATGGTCAGTTCCTGAGTAGCAAAAGTGTTTTTCAGAATCCAGAAATGATTGTTTCATAGCAAATACATTGTACATTAGAAACATGTTTCATTATTATTTAGTTTTCATGATTATTTGCAAGTTACACTTTTATAAATGAAAATACATTGAAACTCCTTTTGAATTGAAGGTTTTTGTCAAATTATGGTTAATGAAAAAAGTAAAATTCTTAAAAAGGTTTTTTCAATGGTACCATTATCACAAAAAACAAAACAAAAAAAACACACACACAATCTTGTGAAAATTACCACTTAAAAAAAAACAAAACTTCTTTATTTTTACAAAAATAAGAGTTGTAGATTTTATTTAACATTTGTTTTCAAATGACTTGTAAATTTATTTAGAATTTCATGAGGATGGGAGGGGCTTGAAACAAATTATACCTACTTGAAAGTTACATTAAGATTATGAAACAAGTATTACCTGTAGTTTATAATTAAACATAACTGATTCATTTGCAGATTAAAGAAAATTTTGCTTAGTTTAATCAGTTAAATAGTATCCAAGCTTGTCAGTAAAAAACAAAATATTTTACTTTTTAACCGGCTACAAGAATCCATATAAAACATTTTTTCTTTCATTCTAGCAGAAACTACTAACATGTCACATCAAACAAATTAATGATAAATAGCCAAGGTTTTAAAATTTCTTCAAAAGAAAACAGCATGCTTGGTTGATATCACACACTTCCTGATACATAGAGTAGAGAAATATAATTTAGTTTCATCATAAATTATTTGAAGAAAGAATAGATTATTGCTTGGATATTAGGACCGAGATGAATATAGATATTCACCAATAAATGAATAGGCAGCAAAGAGTAACAGCAGATGTGGGAATAATAATGCTAGATCGAGCCTCTTTTTTTAATATTTTTTCCTTACATGAGTTTAATTCTACTTGACTTTTCATTCACTATATACAGTGTAACCCGGATATGAGACCCGGATATAAGAGATTTTCTCTGGTCCCAAATTAGAGCCTGTGTTAATGTATATATAATAGACCAAACCCGGATATAAGAGACTTCTTCTCTGGTCCCGACAACTCTTATATCTGGGTTACACTGTAATTTGTTTCAATAAAATGTCCAAAACATAAAATAATAATAAAAAAACAAAACAACAAACTGCAAAATACACATTTTACTTTATGTATTTATTTCAACTTAAGTTTTCTGCAGTAACAAAATATAGCATATTAAGGATGTTCACTTATTTTGACTAGTATCAATTTTTTTTTTTTTTTTTTTTTTTGAATGGTGTATTTTCTGGATTTCCTCAAATGTACATCACATTCAGTGATTTTTCCAAGCTGCTTTACTAACTTATTTTCTTTTTCATTCAATGCCTTTATCCAAGCAATGAGTCAGTTATATTTTAGCTTTTTTTTTTTCCCCTATCTCTCTTTCTTATTTAAAATGAGGCTGAAGAGTTCTTGGTTCAAGTCTCTCCAAAATCTAATCAGATTTTTTTTTTCAACACTGCTTTATTAAGAAAAAAAAAAAAGCCACTTATTCATCTGCACAAATATTGTTAAAAAAGGACACTTTTTAAATTAGAGGAACCATTTTTGTCAGTTTCCATCTGAGGTTATTTCATTCTTAGCAAAGGGAGCATAAAGAAAAAAAAAAAAAACAAACAAAAAAACCGAGAATGGAGTTTTTTTTTTAAATTATTATAGTTGTAAATTTTCAGCAAGATTTTTGGTGTATCAAATGGCATAGATTATATAAATGTATAACTGAAACCTGTCATGAATTTTAACAAAAAGTATAAAGTCCAACTTAAAATTGATAAGAAATAGTTATATAAAATAATTGTAGGATATTCTGTTAAAACAAGGAAGAAATGAAAGATACAAAACATGGTAAGGAGAGAAAAAAGTGGTTTCTCAAAAATTGAAAAAGACATTTGAATTTTATGTCTAATTTGAACATTTTTTATTTGATTATATTTTGTCAATTTTCAACAACAACTTTATACTTTAAAAAAAAAGAAAAAGATTTTTATATATTTAATGCATCTTTCACAAATAGATATCAAAATATTTTGCGAATTAATATGGTATGATTCCTGTGAGTAAATTTAATTTGGAACTGACTTAAAAGTGACGGTCAATTAAAATGACTTCATTTACTAAATATAGCTTAGCATGGTACAAATACAGTGTTGATACAAATCAATTTTTCTACACTAGCTTACTAATCATTAGCCAACACATGGGCTCTTACTACTTTGGCTTTTTTTAAATATTTTATTTCAATTTAATTTCATACTATTTTAACCCAGTTTCATTTTCGGTGCCTAAATGAACTCCAAGGTATACATTGAAACTGGTGAGGAATAATTAAAAGACAAAAATAAAGTTAAAAACCTTTCATTTTATAGAAAAGAACCATCACATTCAAATAAAATAGCCTGAAAGCCTTTCAACATAGAGAGATATATATCTATCTGAAAAGTAATGGCACAAAGATAAATATTATGGGAAATTAATTCTCAATGGATGTTTTGAAACTGAAGGTCACACATTTCTGAAAATATTTTCACTAAATGTGGAAGATTGTGATCCTGAAAGTGGAGGTTTACTTTTTTTGGCAGGTGTAGAAATCATAGCAAGGGAACAAAATGTGATAAAAAATCAAATATCTTTTTTATTGAGTGTTGTTTTATCTATAATATTGTTTTTATTTCAATTTTATTCTAAAGAAAAGACACATTAACACCTTTCAATCTCTGTCTATTTTAATTTACAAGCAGCCTTGGAATATTTTTAGTCTGAATTTCAGCTGAAACTGAATCCAATATTCTCTGGCATTGAAGAAGCACTGATCAAGTCTAGAACTAAATATTAGATATAATATGTGTGCATATTATTTAACTGACTGCAATTAGTTTTGATGGTCATTGCTACAAACAAGTTCTCCAAATAAAATATTTTAACCCCAAAATTCTAACTTTCTAAACTGTTATATTACAAATCCACACTAACTAAACCCGGCGTTATTTTTGCACCTAGTTTTAATTTTTTTATTAGTTTCTGATGTGGCTTTTGCCAATATTTGAGTTTCAAAATAAACCTCAATGGTACTCTTGATTTTACAATCATTAGTGAAAGGCAGTCAATATAGAAATGATATTCAAAGTCACTCTAGAGTTTCTGATGATGAAAATAAATCTGCTGATGTAACTAATAGACAGTTATTCAAATTCAGGTTGAAAATATGATGTAATTAAATACTAAGGATTTTTATTTTGTGGCATTATTTTCATATCTGATATGAAAAGCAGAATTACAAAATATTTTAGATTCAAGTCAGTTAAATATGCACATTTTTTTAACCCATCTGAAATGTTGTCAACATAAAAGGTTAACTTTAAAGATTTACTACAAGCAATAAGAGTAGGAATGACAATCTTAAAAGCTACCACAAATTTAATTTAGTATTTCAAAATTTGAAAGTTTTATTGACGTGCAGTGGAGTGTAACAAAAACAGCAGGTGTGGGAGGGTTGATGTTTTCTACTGGCAGCAAATAAAAATAGACAAGTCCACCAAATGGGTCCCACTGAACAAGGCTTATTTTGATTAAGCAATTGATGTACAATCATAAAATCATTGAGTTTTTTTTGTTTTTTTTTGTGAATATAGTTAATTTGTATACCAAAATAGAATTCTTAGGATGACAAACAATATTTTAGGATTCTTTTGGTTGATAGTAACCCTAAAATAAGGCTTTGTATCCCTAAGGTGTGTTCTACAGGCCTTAAAATTATGGATGTTACCAAATGTGCTAATTAAGATAATCATGTACTCAACTCTTACGGAGTCGATTATTCCCCAAAATCAATTCCAGATGGCGGTTTTCGCTTTCGGCTCAAAGGGTTTAAAATGCTCATTCCGACTTTGGGACACACTCGAGCAACTCTCTTTTTTGGTGAAGAAGTGTTGAAATTAGAAATGGATGAAGAGGTAGATGATGGTTTCACTGGAGCTAATAAAGTTGTCCTATCTTTTTCGTTGATCGATAATTTTCTTTTTGCTTCATTCAATTCGCTTTCAAGGGAGGTAACTCGATCAGCCAAATGAAATAAGATGTATTTGAGGCCTGCATTTTTTGTGTCTGTTGCTTGAGTCAGGTCAAAAGTCACAGTAGATGGATCTTTTCCAATATACAAAACCAATTTGTCATTAACTTTTGAAATATTCAGTGTATTCATGTATTCAGACCTGAAAATAAAAGAAAAGAGTGTATTTATATATTCAGCAGATGTGGATATAAATACCCCAACTATCCCATATATATATAAAATATATATATATACACACACACACAGAGGTAGTAATCCAAGTGAGTCCTATTAACACAATATAGAATTTTAAATGTTAAAACTGACTCCCAAAGATTGCTCAATGTTTATTTTCATTAAACAGCAAATTTTTTCTTACAATTTGAATTAAGATACCATTAGTTAATGACCATTTTCACCTACAAATTTTAAGATTTAAAATTCGCAGGATTTTTCAAACTTTTTATGGTATCAGTTTGTAGAAGGGGACTGGTCAGTTGGGGAAGGAAAGAGAGAGAGAGTGTTAGAGGACAGAGTGGGAGATATGACAGAAGAAGGCATCATTACAGGAATTATATTATGGTGGTAGGAGTGGGCAGAGGGAGAGAAGGGGAACCTGGGTAGGGAGAGAATTCAGAATTATTGGTCTATTAAATTTGTCCATATATCAGAACCCAAAATTTGGGGAAGTCCTTTCAAAGGTTTGGAGGGAATTCGAATATATATGTGCACACATGCGTTCATCCACATTAAGAACATATATAGTGAGCTGTTTATCTAAATCACTAGTGGATTAAGGGTAGTGATGGGAGAATAGGAAACCAGCAATTCTCAGTTTCTTTTGTTTAGGGATAATCCTGAGAATTATTTACGCCGGTTGGTGGAAATGTGTATGAAAATAGGCTAAGTTTATTTATGGTCATAACTTCTAGATTTGTCTATATTTCTGAGATGAGGTATTATTATGTACATTATTCGGACTATTGTCCTGATCTTTGTCGCCATTTTTATTACAACGTTTCGGACGGTGTACGCTCCGGCCTTCTTCAGGTGGTTGGAATGTCGAACTGAACCCTTTATTTATTAAGGATCTGCGGTCCATATAACATCAGGACAACCTTCAAAAGCTTGACGACACTTCACAGATATCTCTCCTGAGTAAAACCCCCCCATAGAGGAGAACATGACTAAAGACTGTGTACGCTATCCCGTGCAGCTATGGAAAGAAATATAAAGGAGAGACAGGCTGTCCCCTTAAGGTGAGGCTTAAAGAACACCAGAAAGCTGTAACATGAGGAGAAGTGGAAAAATCAGGCGTGGCTGACCACATATGGAGAGAGAAAGGAGATCACCGCCTTCTGTGGGATCAGATTGAGATCATAGACAAAGAACACCATTGGAAAATTTGTAAACTTAAGGAATCAGCACATATGCTAGGCCACAAAAATCTCCTGAGCCGACCAAGCATAGAAATAAATACAATATGGGAGCCAGTAATAAGGAGTGCTAGAGAAAAGTGATGATAACAAAGTTGCAATATGAGCTCTGGTAAAAACATATGATAACAGCAAAAATTGCAATATGAGCACTGGTAAAATTAGATTTATAATAACCAGAAATTCATTCACAGATGTCCTCGAGGACACATGGCACAGTGGATAAAGGTGTTGGTCAGATCCAGTGACAGGACCCATAGAGTGTGAGTTCAATACCCTGTTAAGGCATTGGAGAACTTTCAGAGGGGAAAAATGAACAGGAGATAACTGATATCTATTAAACGTGGCATGTGGAACTAGAACAGTCTACCCCAGTAAGTGAAATAAAGGGTTCAGTTCGATATTCCAACCACCTGAAGAAGGCCGAAACGTAATAAAAATGGCAAAAAAGATCAGGACAATAGTGTAAATAATGAACTTCTAGATTACTTAATTTTTCATATATTGTTTTATTTGTATATTTATTTTAGCGTTAATTAATTATCCTTTTCATGATAATTGCCTTTCTAGAACAAGATAACCTTCTAAACAAAAAAAAAAAACAATATACCTCCACTTCCCTTAATCCCCTAGTGAACTATATACAAGAGTAGTGGTAGTTGGTCTGAAGATTACATTAAAGCATGAAACTAACAGTTACCATGCAGTGTTGATTCTTTATATATATATATATATATATATAAGAAAAATATTTACATTTATTTTATGCAGCACTACCATGGCATTCTTTTTGAGAGCATGCTAAAGAGGTTTTATCCTAGTAAGCAATTACATTTGTGGAAATTTTTTTTTCTTGCTTTGAAGTTGTTTTTTGGGAGAAGAGTTTCACCAGTTCCATTCATCTTCTGAATCATTAGCTACTTTTGGTCAGTGTTTCTACTTATATTTGAAGACTTAAGAGCATAGTTTATGTAATGAGAAGTGATTGAGGAATTCGGAGTCAGGTTCGCTTAAAGAAGCTTTATTCAACTAGATCCTCACAGAGAGGTGATCGCAGTAAAATGGCCGATCAAAAGGGTACAAAGTCAAAGGGGAACAACTTGTTCCCGAGAAGTAGAGAAAGGGGTTAAAGAGTTCCTTCTTTATCACCACATTCTCCGCCGCCCAGGGAAGTTCAAGGCCATAAGGTCATCTAGAGAGGAAGGGTTCAGTGGACTCTCGGAAAGGTACCTTTGATAAAGAACGTCTTCGCTCAAACTGAAAAAAAAAGAAAAGACAAGACAAAATTTAAAGCTGATAGTTTTCGGCTAAAAACGGTGGTCTTTGACGGATCCTAGTAGAACGTCGAAGATTCAATGTGTTAGCATCTTCCCACGGGGTCCTCTGGTAATTTTCCAAGAGTGGAGAGTGAGGAGGAGTGTTTGACAGGTTAGGAGCCTCTAGTTGCTGTGGGTCCCCTGACATAGAGTCAGGTTCAGTATTTGAACTCTCCACTTCATGGTTAGACTGGTTAGGAGCCTCCAGCTCCTGTGGGTCCCCTGGCATAGGATAGGGTTCTGTATTTAGACTCTCCATTCCATCTCCCAACGGAGCCATATGACGCAAAGACACTGTTGTTTCTCGTCCGTTATTGAAGCGCACATGGGCATAGTTTGGATCGACTTCCAGTATTTCAACGGTCTCTACCAGGGGCTCATATTTGTTTTCACGTACGTGGCGCTTCAGGAGAGCCAACTTGGATGTTGTTAACCAAGTAGGTATGGAATCACCCGTAGCTGATTTCCTTTGGAAATTAAATAGGCATTCATGTGGAGTACAGTTGATGGGAGTGGAAAGTAACGAGTGAATGCAGTGAAGGGCTACGTCCAGCACCTTTTCCCAATTAACAATAGAGAGATTTTTTGTTCGCAGAGCCAGGCCCACGGTTTGCCAGATGATGCCATTGTATCTCTCTACTTGCCCATTGCCTTGAGGGTTAAAGGCAGTAGTTCGACTGGTAGCAATGCCTCGAGAATGCAGAAATCCCTTTAGTTCCTCTGACATGAAAGCAGTACCGCGATCAGTGTGTACAAAAGAAGGATTTCCAAAAATAGAAAATAGATTGGTCAAGTGTTTCTTGACGGTAGCAGCGGTAACATTGGCACAAGGGAATGCAAAAGGGAAACGTGAGTATTCGTCTACCACTGTTAATAAGAAGCGATTGCGAGAATTTGAAGGTAATGGTCCCTTGAAGTCTGCACTCAATCTTTCAAAGGGTTGACTCGCTTTTATGAGTGTTTGGGGGTGCCTTTCTAATGAACCTAGGTTTCATCTCCGAACAGATTTGGCACGCTCTGACTACTGCTCTTACATCTTCTACAGAGTACGGCATATTTTTGCTTCTGACAAAATGCAACATTCGGGTTACTCCCGGATGACATAAATTGTTGTGCAAAGTGTGTAACTTGTCTGCCGAGATGGTAGAAGAGCAAATCCGGGATAAGGCATCCGCAGTTGCATTTTGTTTTCCGGGGCAATATGCTATATCGTAACTGAAACAGGCAAGTTCTAATTTCCATCTGGTGATCTCGTTTTTTTACTTACTCTTAGGATTGAACATGAAGGAGACGGATTTTTGGTCTGTTATCAGTTTAAAATGCTTCCCGAGCAATAAGTGCCGCCATTTTCGGATTGCTTCTACAATAGTATATGCCTCCTTTTCGACTGACGAGTGCTTTTGCTCGGCAGGAGTTAAAGTTCTTGAAAAGAAAGCTACAGGCCGACAGTTTTGGATTAGTGACGCAGCAATAGCATGTTCCAAAGCATTGGTTTCGATTTCGAGAGGGAGAGAAGAGTCTATGGCTACCAGGGATGATTTAGTAATCTCTTGCTTCAGGTACTTGAAGGCATCTGATTGTTCCTTAGTGAGAGGATAGCTGGTGACTCTGGTTAGGGGATGTAATTTTTCTGAAAAATTTGAGATCCACCGAGAATAGTGGGAGAACATACCCATTGCTCGTCGAAGAGAAGGAAGATCTTGGGGTACCGGTAAGTCCATCAATCCTTTGAGTCTATCTGAGTCAGGTTTTACAGAACCCTTGCTTATCGTATACCCGAGCAAGTCTACTGAAGAGAGTGAATAATGACACTTGTTTTTGTTCAGCGTCAAACCGTACTTTTCTACACTCTTCATGAACTTATTCAAATTGTAGTCATGTTCAGCCTGATTTCTTCCACAAGTGGTGACGTTGTCAATATAGGCGTAGGTTCCTTTGAGGTCTTCTCACCTGATGATATCATCCATGACTCGTTGGAAACTTGCAACGCCATTAGTTACTCCAAATGGGATTCAGCAGAATTGGTATAGAGATCCCGCAGCTTCGAACGCAGTGTATTTATGCTCTTCAGGCTTGATAGCGACCTGGTGATAGGCACTGGTTAAATCAAGAGTACTAAATACTTGATAACTGGCAATCTCGTTTACCATGTCTTCTATCCAAGGAAGAGGATAAGTATCTAGTAGAGTGAACCGGTTTATGGTCTTGGAGTAATCTACAACAAGTCTCTTCTTGTGATTTTCAGGAGATACTACAAGCGCTTGGGCTCGCCATGGGGAATGAGAAAGCTCTATAATTCCTTCCTTTAGCATACAGGATATTTCTGACTGAATGAATTTCGTGTCAGGTAGGCTATGTCTCCTGGATTTAACCGCTATTGGATGACAATCTGGGGTTAGATTTGCAAACAGAGAGGGGTAGGGGACATTTTTAATGGCGGTCAATTTACAAACGGTGAGGGGTGGAAGCGGCCCTCCGAAAGGTATTTCTAAGGAAGAATGTTCGGATAGGAAGCTAAGTCCGAGAATGACGTCACAGCATAGATCGGCCATCACCGATAGTTTGACATCCCTGTACTCCCTACCACTCAGGCGGAGAGATACTACACAGTGTCCGAGAGTAGTGTCCGAATGAGAACTGCTAGCCATCAAAATTCTGTCAGAACTAGGCGTGACAGCCAATCCAAGTTTTTTAATTTTATCAGGATGAATAAAATTTTCCGAGCTTTCAGTATCAATGAGTATTCTAACAGGCTCACCTTTGATTTCACCACACATGGACAACGAGAGAGTGTCCCTGAGAAGTTTTGAGAAGTCCTTTCATGAATTTCAAAGAAACTGACAGTCTCATGTCTGTGAAAGTTTAATATATAACAAGATTTTGTTTCCAAAAAGCATATCCTCTAAAAAAGACACCTTACATCCTAAATGGTATTAGTTGAATAAATTGTAATGAGAAGTGATTGAGGAATTCAGAGTCAGAGAAGTGATTGAGGAATTCAGAGTCAGAGAAGTGATTGAGGAATTCAGAGTCAGAGAAGTGATTGAGGAATTCAGAGTCGGAGAAGTGATTGAGGAATTCAGAGTCAGGTTCGCTTAAAGAAGCTTTATTCAACTAGATCCTCATAGAGAGGTGATCGCAGTAAAATGGCCGATCAAAAGGGTACAAAGTCAAAGGGGAACAACTTGTTCCCGAGAAGTAGAGAAAGGGGTTAAAGAGTTCCTTCTTTATCACCACAGTTTACAAAGCTTATAAGGCACACCATTAATTCTTAATGCCCAAGATACATACACATGTAATCTGCAAAAAGAATATAGTATTTTCACAACAGTTATGTAAAAAAAAAAAAAAAAAAAATTACACACACACATTATATATATATATATATATATATATATATATATATATATAAAACCAAGCGATTATTATAAATTATTTAAATAGCAGTTGTTTATATATCACTTAGAATTCTTAGCAGTATATTAAAATTTCCTTTGGTATTCCAGTTTCCATTGAACAGAGATATAGAACAACTACATTTGATGTTGAGAAAGCAAAAATGATAAATGTTCATTGAAAATATATAAATTTTAATTGGGAATCATTGTCAGGAATGAAAGGTAAAACTTATGAAGTAAATCCTTATTGGTATTTCTTGGTAATTTTGTCTGATAAGACTGTTGTAGTCATATGCAAATCTCCACCTTATAAATAGTAGTTGCTACAGCTGGAGGCTAAACAAATCTTAACATTTTGGCTGGGACTTATATTCTTTGAATATTAGCACAAGCCCCAGGGAACTCCACATTTCCCAGGCAGACAGTATCTCTCCTTTGGGAGGGAGCTGGATTTATTGCCCAGTGCCTGTAGTGTCCTCAAAAGGGAAGTGTCAAGGGGCTGGAAATTTTTGCATGGTATGGCTGTTAAACCCACTTTAAATCTTGACCTTGTGTCACATCTGGTTGCAGCATGATTGCATTGATAAATACCACAAATCCTAACCTTGAAGATGAAACTACAAAAGAAGGCCGAAACATGAATATGGTAATGAAGATGAGGATAACAGTTTGAATAATGTAAATGATGCAAGTAATCATAATACCTCATCTCAGAGATATATACAGATAAGAGAAATAGCAGTGAATACGTTTAACTAATTATAGTTTACAGCAATCTATTTTACTACTACTTCTTGGTTTGGATATAAAAATGGACAGGGTACTATAACCTAAAATTCTGATTTAGATAGACCCTCGAGGCAGGGAAAATATGGAATCATTGTTACTGAACATTTTAAAACTTCCTCAAGCATAAGGAGATGGAGGTGTTGGATATTCTTATAAATTACATGTCTGATGTATATGAACTGTTCAGTGAATATACAGACTTTGAAGAAGCTGTTAGCATTCTAAAGAGGTTTTTTGTCGAAGAAAAAGTGAGATATATACCAGACATATACTTGTAACCAGAACTCAACAGGCTGAAGAAACCTTGAATCAATATCTTCAAGCACTGTAAATTCAAATAAGTTACTGCACAAGTTTACAAAGAGGAAGCTATTAGAGATGCCTTTATTTCTGGGTTATCTGCACCTCCTATTTGACAGAGACTTCTTGAAAACAAAATACTCTCACTGAAGCTGGAAATCAAGTGCAAAGTGTAGAAAGGGCTATCCTAAATTTTGAAGCATATTCTGCTGATACCCAAACAAGTTATCAAGTGGCATCGGTATTGGAACCCCCAAACTAACACCTTAACTTCTCAGCAAGAGGAAAGTCAAAAGGAGGAGGTCTCTCAGACATCCTCTGCTAGCAAATCCCTTTTTAAAGAAAGGTGCTTTTTCTGCAAAGGCCGTAGGCACCCTATAAGTGTCTGGCTCAAGGAATGAGTTGCTACAATTGTAAGGAGGGAAGGTCATTTCATTAAAGTTGTTTGAAAACTAAGTTTTCTGTTGCATTACCTGACATGGAAAAACTAACTAATGGGCTACAGAGATTTTTGAAAGCCACTGTAAAATGTCCTATGAAAAAAAAAAAAAAAAAAAAATTACTGTGCTAGTAGATTTGAGAGGTAGTTATAGTTTTATTGACACCAAGATAACTCAGTCTATGGGGTGGGATGTTAGACCTACTAACTCTGCCATAAGCACTGCTTCTTCTGACTTGTTATTGAATACTGTTGGAAATTTTACGGTGGGTACGGAAACTTACAAAAAATTTAATTTATCCTTAATAGATATGTTGATATGATCCTTGGACAGTACTTTCAAGGTTTGCACAAAAAAATAGAAATTTTATGAGCGTGACACAGACCACCTCTAAAACTGTGCGGACTAGCTAGCATGAAGATTTCACTTCCCATGTTTGAAAATCTGTTGCCTGACTGTAGACCTACATCTGTGAAATCCCAAAGATACTCTAGAGAAGAGGAGGCATTTATAAAGAAGGAAAAAAAAGCCTGTTGGATTCAGATATCATTGAGCCCAGTAGATCTCCATGGAGAGTGCAAGTAGTGGTAACTAAGGATAAACAAAAAAAGAAACAAAAAAAAATGATAAAGATTATTCACAAATGATAAATCATTTTACTTTAAAAAGATGTCTACCCTCTACTGAAGATTATGATTGTTTTGGAAATAGCAAATTATAGTCTGTACTCTAGATTTAAAAATTATCATCTAGTTCCTCTATGTAAAACAGACCACTCTTACACAGATTTTGAAGCTGGTGGTAAATTGTATCGTTTGTGATGGAGTTGCTGGGTTTCAAAGAATTTTGGATGAAAAGGAAGGACTAAAGGGAACATTCACATATATAGTTGACATGACCTTTTGTGGTATTAATGAAAGAGAAAATGACACAAACTTGTCAAGATTCAAAGAATTGACTGAAAAGTACAGTCTTACCATAAATGAGAATAAATGTATCTACAGAGTAACAAAAATAAAACTTCTGGGCTATGAAGTATGTAAAGTATGTGAATGGATCATTAGACCAGACCCTGAATTCTGTGAGAATTTCCTCCTCCAATCAATATAAAAGCTTACGAGAATTGTCAGAATGTTCGCTTACTATAAGTCGTTGGATCCTAAACTATTCACTAACAATTTACATGTAAAAAAAACAACACTATATTCCCTTTACCTACTAAAATAAAAAAATCCTTTGAATATTTGAAAAGGGAATTAGAATGAGCTGTAGTACATACTGTAGATGAGGAAAAACGTGTTGAAACTCATGCTAGCTACATGAGCTTAGCTGTGATGCTAAATCATGGAGGCAGGCCTGTTGCATTCTGGTCCAGAACTCTAAACCCCACTGAATAAAATCACTTCCCAGTAGAGAAAGGGGCTAATGTAATCATCAAAGCAATCAGGGAATGGAGTCATTACCTGAATGGTAAATATTTTATTCTTGTCACAGACCAAGAAGCTCTATCCTATATTTTTGATAAGCATAAAGCTTCGAAGACTAAAAACAAAATTGATCACTTTCCACTTACAAATATGGTATCAGATATTAATCTGGCATCAAAAGTGCATGTCCAGATGTGTTAATGAGAGTACATTGTGCTTCTGTCATAAATATTAGCCTTAAAGAATTACATGTCATCCTGGAATATCAAGAATGATGCACTTTATCAGGATGAGAAATTTGCCCTACTCAACAGAGGAAGTAAAGAGAATTACTGAAAATGTATGTGCCACAGAAAAGCAAAGATTTGTAAGAGAAGGCAAATTAATCAAAACCACTCAACCCTTTGAAAGATTGAATATAGATTTCAAGGGACTGCTTCCTACAAATCAAGGAGGAAACAAGTATTTATTGACTATCATTGTTGAATATAGTCATTTCCCTTTGGCCTTTGCATGTAGGGACATGCTCCAATTGCTTAAGTAAAATATTTTGCATATTTGGTATACAGAGTTATATACAGTGATAGAGGACCTAGTTTTATGTTGGAGGAGTTAGGATTTTTTCAAGAGAAAGTAATAGCTACTAGTAGATCTACTGCGTACAACCCATGGGGAAACAGTTAATTGGAGAGACTGAAGAGAATTCTGTGGAGAAGGATCAACTTAGCCTTAAAATTGAGAGGTTTACCTATGCATAAATGGGAATCTGTACTACCTGACACTCTCCACTAGATTTGTTCTTTATTGTGTACAGCCATGAATTGTACTTCTTGTGATTGGAAGATCTGTTCCTTCATGATTGACAATTCCTGGGAAAGTGCTTATGAGAACTACATTCAGAACAACAAGTATGAGCCTACTGTACAAGAAATTGAGCTGATTCAGAGGAATTCCAATTACGCTCTTGTTAGGTTACCAAATAGAAAAGAAAGTACTGATTCTCTATGTCACCTTGCTCCTGCTGGGAGGGAATGACAATCTCTGAACAGTCTCAAATAGCCCTGTGTTGAAATGTGTCTTGTAAAAACCATAAAAAATTTCCGGCTCTCCTACTGTTGTAGCGACGGGCACAGTCTCCACTTCTGAGACGAACTGCCCTCCTTCTCATTCCAGCCCTTTACATAGAGCTTGGTAACTCGCCTATGCAAAACATCAACAAGCCAGCTACCAATCACAGTTTCCACGCCTGCCCACCTCCACTCGCTTTGGGGGTGTCAAGTTGACCGACCAACTCATTACACGCCCCCCTGAATCTTAAGATCACAAAGCTCCTCAGCTCGAGATATGGTCGCGTCCGTCTGGTGACTGTGTCTGCATATACACAACTTGCACACTTGACATATTGGGATGATCACACATGTGCGAACTCGCTTGCTCCGAGGTGGCAGATTTCCAGATTCATCTCGTGTCTCGCTGTCATGATCGCACACCGTGCAACTCGGGGCAGGCCTCTTCTCCCGGGCACTCCTTCTGAGTGGGATGACAGGGTCCTCATCCTGGGATGAACTCTCATCCGTTGAGCTGCCATCCGCTTCTGGACAGCTGGCCACGTTGACGTCCGCAGGTAGAGTGCTGATGTTTGAGGCAAAGCTCAATGGATCCGACTTTAAATACACCACTCATGCACCATCTTTAGAGTCACTTTTATCATCTGATGACAGTTTTAACCCTAAAATACTGCACCATTATCTATCAGTATTTCTGCAGGTGGCCCCCGGTCATAAAAGATGGACTCCAATTGACGTATTATGCTGGCATCGTGTCCTGCCGATGCAGCAGTTGCCAAATGGCGAAGCGAGAGGGACCACAGTCAATAATAGTCAAATAGAGCTGGCTGCCAACATGCATAACATCTATCCTCAGCCTGTTCCAAACATGGGTAGTACTCAAATTTCCTTTTTGCCATTGCACCAGTGCTGGGTCAATTGACTGGCACGCCATGCACCTCTCCACTACTGTCCTAACATCTGCCTTTTTGACTGCTGGGTTGACCATCCTCAAGAAGTAGAGTGTCCGTTTAATTCTGGGATGCCCACACCATGTATGCTCAAGACCCGCTCGAGGTTCATACTGAGCGCAGAAGCCGTACACGGCAGCTGCAGAGGTTCAGACATTTTCCGAGCAGCAGTCAACCAACGCTGCGGAACGCGAGTCAATGCATCTGCTTTGTAGACTGCCAATTTAACTAACATTACATCCACAGACAGGTTGTACTCTTTGATAGTTTCAGTCAGCATGGCGAGCCGCCTTAGTATCAACATCTCACTTGATGCCTTGGTGGACAGTCATGCTCTTCTGGTAAGTGCATCTGATATCCAATGCTGAGTGCATGTTGAGTCTGTGACAATGTGTAGCACTGTTACTTGCAACTGGAGCGCAAGGTTAACCCCCTTCAGAGTGGCATCTTGTTTGGCCAGGTTTATGTGTCCCGTGTATCATTTTCAGGTTGTAACCAGCAGGCATCTTCTATGATGAACCCGTTATCCTCAGGGGCGACACCCATGTCCAACGAGCTGGCATCCACCCAAACGGTGAGCTTGTTCCCCTTAACGCACCAGTCATCGTGTACGGGATAGTCTTGCATCACTCTCTAGTTTCAGTTATCATGCATCTTAGGGTAACGTCGTGCACCTCCCATCCTGACGAAACAGAAGTCATGCGGCGCTTTATGGTTGCTGCCGCCACTCTGAGCCAACTGCATATGGGAAAATGGCCTGCCAGTTTCCCACACATGGAGAAGGTACTCACTGGCGGGACTTCCGGGACGTCACTGACTTGCCTCCAGCAAAGTTTTTCTCCATCACTACTGACGTGTAGTCCGAGTACATTCGCTCCATTCTGCAGCGGATCTGGGGCCTTGCACACTAAGCTAAAGTGTTCTAGATGTTCCTTAACCCTTGTTGAAGAGGCCACGTTTTCATTGATGTAGACATCGTCAATGTAGGAGGACGTTGCCCTTTGAATTTCCTCATCCTGCGACATGACCACATTCATAATCGCTGACATGATTTTTGGGGCCACATTAAGACTAAATCCCAATCGAGTGAGGCAATATCTTCGTCCTTTTACCATGACGGTCTGAAAGGGCCAGAGTGATCAGTAGACTGGGACTTGGAGGTAGGCCCTTCTTCAATTGAGGGTGGCCATATTGCTCCCTTGCTGTTGCCATTCCTGCACAAACGTCCACGTTGGTCATATACACATCTACAAAGTTATTCAATTCCCTGTAGTCCATGACCGGTCTCACTTTCTCCTTATTCGCTTGCACTATTGCCATCAACAGAATCAGTCCTTGAAGTGGCCCTAGTTCCTCCTCGGGATACGGCGCAAGCCAGCCAAAGCTGCAATTCATTTTCGTATTTGCTCCTGATATACTCTGGAACCGGGTACTCTGCTATTTTATTTTTCAGTGGCACGGGCGTTCGGCCACCCGTCCACTTCCATGTTGCGGTCCATACGCGCTTGCGCTGGTCGAAAGTTGCAGTGAAGACAGGCTTGTTGATCCTCAAAGCATCACAGATGGCTGGATCAGAAAACTTGACTTCACCTGCCTCTGTGATGCATACGCCGCCCAGCTCCTTAATAATGTCCATCCCAAGGAGCAGATCAAAACCTAATGACATGCTGTCCATGACCAACACACTGACTGTGACGGGGTTACCATTGTTGATACTGAGTTTGATGTTTCCAACTCCCTGGCTTCTGAGAGCCTTTCCGTTAGTACGTCCATCTTTTGTCTGCTCCACCGTCGACAAATCGAACCCTTCGTGAGTGACCGAGAGCATTCCGAATCTACTAAAGTGGTATGTGTTATTCCATAGATGTGCACCTTAATCACAGGGAGCGCCTCTTTCATACTCGGTGCTGGGAAGAGACCAGCGCTGATGTCGCGTCCCCCATTCCATTTCCCAGACACTTAGAGGCAATGTGACCTACTTTATGACATTGGAAACATCATAGATCGAGACGTCACTTTCGCACCGACCCGCTGTGCATTTTTTCGCATTGAAAGCGGCAGTCTTTGGCAAAATGATTTGGCCCAGAGCACCGATAGCAGGTGACATCGCCATGGCGACGGATGGCTGGGGTCGGATCCTCTTTGACTTCAATTGGTTGAACAACTGCGGCCACTGGTTCATCAGCCTCTTTTTCGTTGATCATGATAGCACGGGCTCTGGTTAACAATCGATTGAGCATCATGTCTTCCATTTTGGATGATGCGCGGAGTATCCGCTTAACATGACTAGGCAATCCAGACATGGATGCACAGGTCATCCATTCTTCAGGAAGCGGTGCGATCGGTACGGCGAACTTCTTTAATTTCGCCAAATATACGTCTACTGTCTCGCCAGGTCGCAGACGCCGTGCCTGGAATTGGTCATAGGCCACAAACTGGTCAGTTCCAAACGCGGTTAGTAGAGCGCACTTTATCTGCTCAATGTCACCTTTCTGTTCTTTGCTCAGCTGGCTATATACAGCAAGGGCATCGCCTTCCAAGCGCAGTGGAAGAATCCGTTCAATCTTCATGATCTCGCATAATTCGCAGACCAGTTCCACATTTTTGATCCATTCAACCACAGACTGTCCACTTGTATCACCACTGAATTCGGGGATCAGTTTTATGTCGAACGGTCTTTCCGCCATCTTGCTAGAGACAAAGTAACCGCCGAAATAGCTTGTGTTGAAATGTGTCTCGGAAAAACCATAAAAAAATTTGGTCTCTCTCCTACTGTCGTAGCGACAGGCACAGTCTCCACTTCTGAGACGAACAATATTTATTACTATAGACAATACAGTAAATGTGACACAAGGCTAAAAAAGGGGATGGGGAAAAGGACAGTCATCATTTGTCTTAATTTATAACTTAGCTAGCCACAACCACTGACCCAATCATACAAAACAATAATCCTAGCACCAAAACAACACATTCATACTTACCTTTCTTACTACGTCCACCAAAATACCTCATTGTATCAATGAAAATCCTAAATAGTCCCCATATGTACAAATCGTTGTCTGTGAGGGGAGGGGAATAAAAACAACAAGCTAAAAACACCCCAATGATGTATATACAATATGGTTATAAACTATTTACAAGAAACTAAACAAAATCATGTGAGTAATAAAACCCCCCACAAACCTTAAATGTGGCAGAAAAATCAGTTAACTGGACGAAATCGATCCGGGACTATAAAGATATAGAGAAAAAATATTCATTTATCCTAAGCACTCACATGCACTCATTTTGACACAAGAACAAATATGAAAAACATACATGCAAAACGAAAGGCGCCCCGCATCTACCAGAGAACTGACATCACTGACCACCTAACAAGGGAGGAGATGGTGAGTTAAACTAAAGGAAAAAAGGGACAAAAATAAAAGGGGCCAATGAGCAAACACACTCTAGCTAAGTTTACAGGAAAAAAAGAAAAACTAAAGAATCAAAACCCTACTTCTAGCCTAAATCCAGGGATGGGTTGCCCAAGTTCAACCCAGGAAAACAATATCCTGATGCCTAACCGGCATCAAAATGCCACACCAGGTCAGCCCCTTTTACTTGACACATATACGCAAGATTCGCCCACCTTTTGCCAAATTCTGATGAGGTGAGCCGCCGTCTTTCCATCCTAATCTTGACTTTAAGCTGGTGCTTAAAGAACAAGATCAGTTGGGAAGAAGTGAACTTTTCACCCCCATAGAATTCCTTCTGACGTGTCGTCCAAATCATGACTCATAACACCTAGTAAGCAACAGAACACAATGTTCAGCCTACGTCATCTGTGGCACCACATTGCTGCAAACAGAACTGGCCTCAAGGACAAAGAATTTTCCCTGCAGCATGTGGACCATGAGGCACTACCACCCTGCAATGAAAGAAGGTGTGACCAATGGTCTCGACTTCCCCAGTACAGTGACGGCAGTTTGGAGATTTCTCCAAGCCAGCTGAACAAAGTCTTTTGGTGACCCAGAGGGTCCCACGAATCACCAGCCAGGTGAGTGATGCCTCATTGTTATTGAGGCATTTCAACCCAGGCGCCCAAGGCCATATTGAGTGAGGCTCCTGCTTTGTAAGACTGAGCTTGTCAATCAGATCATCCTGAACGGCCCCCCGACAAACAGTTGATACAATGCCCTACGAGACAACGCCTGAGCGTTGGAGAGGCCATCCAACGCCCGTAAGAGGGGTTTCCGAGCACGATGACATATGCGGAAGAAATAGCATTCGGCTCGGGGTGTATGGCCAGCCTCCTCCTTGCACGAGTGCACACTTCTCAGGAATGGGAAATGTCTACAGACGTCTTCCTTCCAGAAGGCGCCCTCCTCATCCGATCTGCGACACATTCGGTCTAGAAAGTTAATGCGAAGCATATATTGACAAATCTCAATGCTAGGCATACCCAGACTTTCCTCAGAGGGATGAAGGCAACAGATCTCCCGAGATACCATAGCGGTCTTGTCTCTCCACAAGAAAGAGAACAAAAGCCTTACTAATAATATTAGTCTGGTATATGGAAGTGGAAGTACAGAGAGTCGGTAAAGGAGAATCGGGTAGATGTGTGAAACACATACTTCCGCCCTCCCCTTCAAGGAAAGCTTCCTCCGAGACCACAGATTAACCGGGATCTCGGCCTTCCCTTGTACCTCCGACCAATTTATTTCCAACTGGAGATCAGGACCGAACCAGACGCCGAGTATCTTTACTGGCCCACCTGTCCAGAGGAAAGGTCCGGGAAGAGAAACTCCCTTCCACGCACCCAACCGCAAGCCAACAGACTTATCGCGGTTGATCTTGGCCCCTGTCACCATCTCATACCCACTGATCTCTTTGCTGACTTCGTCAATCTTGGCTCTGCTTGACACAAGAACCAAAACGTCATCAGCATAGGCAGAATACCTGGCTGAGGTGGTAGCCCCAGGCAGGGAAATTCCATGCAGGATCGGATTAGCCTTTAACTTGTGAAGGAATGGTTCCAACGCAAGAACGTAAAGCAAAGGTGAAAGCGGACAACCTTGACGAATGGAACGAGACAATACGAAAGGCTCTGATCTTACTCCATTCACCTCCACCAGCGCACCGGGGGTTGAATACAAGAGTCGGATCCAGGAGCGAAAGTCAGGTCCGAAACCGATCAAGCATACCATATACAGGTTATTTTATGTTTCTGTGCTTCCCAGATTTCCGACTGTGATGGGACCATTGCACCCAGCTGCTTCGAGGCACTAAGAAAGCGAGTCAAAAAAATAAACAAACGTAAATAAATAGACAAGTTAGACAATACAAAGATTAGAACAAAATTGGTACAGAAACATAAAAACAATACATGAGAAAAACTTAACGGATATTAACAAGAAAGAATTAAAGAAATAACGAGAAATTAAAGTTAGTCAGAAACGAAACACAGACAGGGGTTACAAAAATAAAGAAAACGAAGATTTATTTTAAAGAGAAAATAAAGAAAATGAAAATCATAAAGGTAAACTAGAATAAAAGAGAAAGAGCAAAAATTAAGGGGGTAAAAATAAATAACGAGGAGGGTAAAAAAAAACAAAAAAAAAAAATCGAAAACTTTTCAAACATTCGTGAAAAAGGCGGTAATAAAAAAAAAACAAACTCAACCAAAAATGACGTTCAAAACAGAAAGGGTAAAATCCAAAAATTAGACAGGCTTCAAAACAGCAGTCCAAAAATGAAGTTCAAACAAATAGGTGCAAAGTCCAACAAATAGTCAGGCGGCAAAACAGCAGTCTGAAAAAGTAAAAAGAATGTCAGGCAGTATGTCTTAAAAGTGACGTCAAATGACTCAAACCACTTCGGGGACGAACTGCCCTCCTCATTCCAGCCCTTTACATAGAGCTTGGTAACTCGCCTATGCAAAACGCCAACAAGCCAGCTACCAATCAGTTTCTGCACCTGATCACCTCCACTCGCTTTGGGGGTGTCAAGTTGACCGACAAACTCATTACACTGGATTTGGCTGGAAATGAAATACCAAAATCAGAAGGTACTGTACCACAACCAGTGTCCAGTGATTCAACTGAAAGGGCTGAACCAAAACCTGTAATTCCCCTAGCCTAAACATTGCAAAAATGTTCCCCCCAAATCTTCTAAGCATATCACCAAAGAACCAAAATAACTCAGCAATTGAATATTCAAAATGAATTAAGATTTTTTGTTTTGAAAGTTCATTCCTTTTCTTTTGCTGAAATTAAGTATTCTAAATTTACATTGTCAAAAATGTCAGAGAGAATGTATTTATATGCAAATCTCTACCTTATAAATAGCAGTTGATACAGCTGGAGGCTAAACAAAGCCTAATCTTTTGGCTGGGATTTGTATTTGAATATTAGCACAAGCCCCACAGGGCTTTTCGCCCTAGGACGGAGGCTGGATTTATTGCCCAGTGCCTGAGGCATATCCAAAAGAGGACTTGGAAATTTTTGCATGGTATGCCTGTTAAACCAATTTAAACCTCAACCTTGTGTGACATCTGATTGCAACATGGGCACCATGGTAAATACCACAAATCCTAACCTTGAAGATAAACCTATGAGACAAATAGTAGTGAATACTTTAACTAATTATAGTTTATAAGAAAGAACTTTCATGTTCAAAAATCTCATTTTCTGTGAAAGAGACCAAATGATTTTAGCAGAAAAGACTGAAAAGAATTTGCATATTCATAATTTTTATCAGAAAATTGTTGATGTTCATTTTGCCTTTTTTGACTGAATTAAGATTATTGATATTATAAATGCTTTTCTTTTGTTTATTTCAAATAGAACTCTTGACTATAGAAATTTTAAGACAGGAAATGAAATTTTTACTCAAATATGGACAGGTGAAAATATGTTTAGTCTTTCAGCTAGAATAGCTGAATATCAATATTTCATTTTGGGTTAATGTTTTTTTTTTAACAAGGAAGCAATCACTCTCTGAATGCTTACTGAAAATCTGTTTAATTTCTGGTTCTCCAGCAAAATTCAAGAAACCTATCTGAAGTAATGTTTCTTTCCTAAGAGTTTTATCATACTTTGTGATAATACCAGTCCTTACAGGCTTCAATATTTCCTCATACATGTAGTGAACAATTATGTAGAAGTAAATGAGTCAGAGTGGCTTGCATCTGGTGTAAAAGGAAAATAATAACTTCCTTACCTCAATATCCAACATGTAGTAGCAACGTTTTGTTCCTTTGAAAATAGCACGAATCTCCTCCCTCAGTTATTTCAGAAGTGTATGATTCTGAAACAGTCGCTTTTATACAGCTTAGCATGGTTCGACTAATAGCAGGTCTGGGGGAATAACAGCACTTTCCAATGGAGGAAGGTGGAGAAATTTAGGATATCCCTATGAAGATTACTTGTCAACACGTGTTCTCCTTATGTGGGCCACTTTCCTGTTTGTGGCAACTGTGTTCCTGAAGTGACAAGCAAACACCCTAACCACAGGAATGGGATGATGAAATTAAGGATGTCTCACTTAATTGCATGATAGATGATATGATAGCCAGAATACATAAGGAAAATACCGTAGGAGGAGACTGGTGTGTGAATGGCTGAAAAATAAAGGTGTAGGTAGATGTGAGTGCTGTGGCCACAGGTGTGGCACTAGAAGTAAATGGAAATATCAGTGAGGATGCTTCTTGGCTGCATCCAGCTGCAGATGCTAAGCATCTCAATTTGGCTGAACTAGACGCAATGATAAAGGGTGTCAATTCGGCTCTTCAGTGGCAGGTATTGACATTATATCTCTTTATTGATTCTGTATGTGTCCACCACTGCATTTCAAACATCGTAGCTGGCAGGGAATGAATGAATATGAAGGCATCTGGTGAAATACTAGTGCAGGGGTGGCGGAATACAGGTTGATGATGGATGGAACACTGGTCAAGTCCAATCTGAATCAGGCAGACTGCCCTACCATGGTGCCATACAGGTGGTTAAAACTGCACAAAGAGGGAACTGAGCCAGCACAGTCGATGTGTGCCACTACAAAGACCAAATTGAATGCAAGTCAGGTGGCTAATATCCACCAACAAACCAGACATAAAAAGGACCCCGTACTTTGTCAGATTAGTAGACCCTTCAGTATTGACAGAAGTTATAAAGTCGGTCATTAAGGAATGCCAGGCTTGCCAATCCATTGACTCAGCACCAGTGCATTGGCAAAAAGAAAAGCTGGAAGTGAGAGACAACTGGAGCAGGCTAGCAATGGACCTCATCCACTATGGTACTAAACATTTTCTCGGTTCGTGATAAGACGACCACTACGTCAACAAGATTCTTCTACCAGTGTAGTTTGCCAGTTGGAGTCAATTTTTTATGAATGGGGTCTGCCACTCAAGATATTGACTAACAATGACACAGCAATCACATGTAAGCATTTTAAGAACTTTAAATAATTGGGGCATGTATTTGTGGTTCTGATGCATCTATATACCTGTTGTGAATGGCATAGTGGAAAGAAGTCACTGAAGCATCAAAATCATTGTGGCCAGAAAGCAGTGCTCTGTAATAGAGGTGGTCTACTGGTATATTGTCATGCCTAAAGATAACCACTCATCTACTTCAGTACCAGCTGATGCGCTTCATAAGTACCATATCTGAATATGGGGCATCTATGACATGCCCACTACTGAACCTCAGGATACTTGAGGTACATATGAAGTGGGAGATGTCATTTGGGTTAAAATTCCTCACAGAAGACTATGTTTAGGATAGGCCATGTGACTTAGGTTAATAGTCTGGAGTCAGTACATGTTGATGGAGTTCTGTGTCACATAAAGGACCTACGTCCCTTCATGGGATTGGTCCCGATGTCTGGACAAGACAGCAATTCTGAAGAGAGTGAGTGGTTAGTAAATTTGACATCGACCCCACTACTAGAACCTGATGACTCCCCTGATAATGGATCCTTTGAAGATGGAACAACCTCACAGGATGACTCCCTAACTACTGGCAGCCAAAATATTAATGCTGTATGTCCTGATAGTGGTTCATCTGAGGATGAAACTTGTGTTGTTCTGCTTCAGAGGAGTACCTGGTAAAGAGACCTGCTCCTGGCTGTATTTTCTGTGATCGGGACATCGGAAGGGGAGGTTGTGTGTGTGTAGTGAACAATTAAATAGAAGTAAATGAGTCAGAGTGGCCTGCATCTGGTGTAAAGGAAAATAACATCCTTACCTCAAAATGTGACATGTAGCAGCAACGTTTTTTCCTTTGAAAATGGCATGAATCTCCTCCTCACCCCATTAGTTATTCCGGAAGTGTATGATTCTAAAATGTTGGCTTTTATACAGCTTAGTGTGGTTTGAATAATAGCAATCCACATGCTGATTGGTTGGACTGGAGGATGAAGCCAAGAATGCTGATTGGACAATCAGCCATAATTTTAGTATAATAAAAAGGGCTGTAGCAGTGAGAAAGGGGTGGCAATTTTTATGTTGGTGACATGTGCTCAAATTTGAGAATGGTGTCTTCAGAAGGAGCATTCAGTGTTGTACGAGTGGTGTCTGAAGAATAGAACCTCATTTACCTACAGAAATTAGTACAAACTTATAACAATACAGAAGAGCTGCATCAAAATTTACCTTTACACCAAGAAGCTTTCATCATGTCAGCATCTTCCTGTTGTTCTTGGACCAAAGAATTCATTATCAAGGATTATTACTAGAATACCACTGGCATTTATTTTTAAGTATCCATAAACAAAATGAAAGAAAAACAAAACTGTGCATACAAAAAAATTGTGTATACATAAAAATAAACCTTTGGTTTTGTTATTCTTCTATAAAACACATGATTTAATCATATCAGAAAATTTTGTAATCCACTGGGAATAAGAGAAAGGCCAATAACATGGTGTAAAGTGATCTTTTGCTTAAGGATGAGTAGTTCTTTAAGGGGTTTCAATCTCTCCATATCAGGTCTTAGCTAATCATGGGTTATGGTGGTAGTTAATAGACTCAGTTGATAGGACTGACTCCTTTCATTAAAGATGAGCTTGTGGTTCTGTGCAGTCTCACAACCTCTCCAAATTTTGACTGTGTTCTTGCTGACTCCTTCCAGTAATGATATTATCTACATAGGTATAGGTTCCAAGCAGATTGTGTTGTCTTATATTATCTATAGTCTTTTGAAAGCAGGTTACTCCATAAGCCCAAATAGAATTTTGCATAACTGATAAATCTTGCTGTTAGCTTCAAAGACAGTGTATGATCTGTCCTCACTTTGGTTGGGTATTTGGTGGTAAGCACTCTTCAGGTCTAATGAACTGTAATGCTTGAACCAAGAAATTTCATAGGTAAGTATCAAGGTGGGTGAATCTCTTGATAGTTTGGCTACAGCCAACAACCAATCTCTTTCAATGGAGTTTGTTGGTTATGATGAGGACCTGAGCCCTCTGATGAGATGCACTTTCTTTAATAACTCCCTCCTGTAGCATCTTATCAATCTCAAACTGTACAAACCTTTTGTCATCATTTCTAAGTTTTCTTGATTTAGTGGTAATAGTTTTGCAGTTTGGAAAACAGATATGGTATATCCACTGAAGCAGATGGCATATTGCAAGAAATAAAATTAGAATTGTGAAAACTTCTTAGTACTACAAAAAGTGAACAATACTTCTGAGTGATGGCCCATGAAATCTTGACCTAGAATCACATCATAGAGATCAGCTAAAACAAAAAATCTTGTGTTAAGCTATGATTTGCCTAGTAAGTTTATTTCGACTGTACACAGTCCTTTTACTGGAGTGTTCAGTAAAAAAAAAGCCATGGATAGATTCCCAGTTGCAGAATTTATCTTCGGTCTATACCTCTTGACAAAGTAGTGAAACACCCACCAGTATTTCCAGTGTCAAACACTGCTTCCTTATTGTTGATTAAAACAAAAACAGTAGCAACCTTAAGTAGTTCTAAAGAGGCTGAAAATGTAGTAGCTAGAGTTGCAGACTCAGTAATATTTGTTACACATGGTCTCCTTGACTGGGCACCTCAAAAGAAAAAAGGCACCTATTTTCTGGATCTGTAATGGCACAAGTTTGAGCTGCAGAATGATCAGATACCACTTAAGTGATAGCATTTACAGCTGGTGTAAAAAGATGTGTACGAGTCAGAGCATTTATGCGCAACATCAAGTGCCTTAGCTTGATCTACCACTGTATTTGTCAAGTCTTATTTTCTAGCAAGTACTGCCTAATAATATGTGAGAGAAGGTTACTAATAAAAGTTTTTCTAATACAGTCATCTTGATTCTGTAAGGTGCTCACAGCTTTGAAATTGCTGTCTTTGAAGTAATTGAAGATGTTGCACATACTCATTTAATCTCTCCTTTTTATTCTCAAGTGGCTAAAACATATTCCATATAAAATTTTTCAGTTTTATATAGTGTCTTAAAATGTCTATAATCTTGTAAATATTGCACCATGCAATATATTCATACATTATAGAAGAAACAAAGTTAACAAGAGTGTTGAATTCTGATAGGATCATTAGTTTGGATAGAATGTATAAAAGCAGAAAAAGTATGATACCAGTGAGCAAATTCCTTGTTAGATAAGGAAGAGTTTGGTGATACATCCATACATTTTGGTTTGAAGAATTTATCCATAGTTTTATCTCAGCTTACACTTTGTTAGTTCATTAAATTGAAGTTATAACAGGAAAACATGAGACTTTTAGAAGACTTGAACGAACTAAGAAGATGGCTAAATATTATATCAGAAGAGTGATAACCAAGGGAGTTTATCAAAATAGAAAGTCAAATGAGAAGACATGTTACAGAATAGATTGGAGAGTGTTCAGAATACCACACTGAGTATAGAGCCATTTGATCATTATATAGTCAAATAAAGTGAGGATTAAAGAAGGGGAAAAAAAAAAAAAAAAAAAATGTTCATAGGTAAGAATTACAGACAGGATATATATATATATATATATATATATATATATATATATATATATATATATATATAGAGAGAGAGAGAGAGAGAGAGAGAGAGAGAGAGACAGACCTTTGGAAGGCGTTTGGGTAATGTGAATTTATACTCACTTATGCACGCAAGTCATTTGAGGTTGCCTAAATTCTCATGGTCACTAGCGAAAGTTTGATTACCTTTAATGCCAAGCTTCAAGTTTCAATGAACGCAGAGATGGACGGAGGGGGGGTCAACGGCCATTCCTTCATTCCCCCACCCCACAGTGGGTTTGGGATACTGCATTGATAGAAATTAAAAATCAACAAGGAGAAAGAATCAGCAAAACAAAACTTGAAGCTTGGCATTAAAGGTAACCAAACTTTCGCTAGTAACCATGAGAATTTAGGCGACCTCGAATGACTTGCGTCCATAAGAGAGTATAAATTCACACTACCCAAACGCCTTCCAAAGGATGCTCTCTCTCTCTCTCTCTGTTTATGACAAGATATCCTCTCTGTAATTGTTACCAATGTATTTTTTTTTTGTTCTTTAATCCTCGCTTTATTTGACATTGTTCACTGAGATCTCCTGACCAAGACCTTGTGCCAGCCCTGAAGACTGGAACTTAGAAATTTAAATTACTACTAACAGACTGTAAACTCCAAAAGGGGATCCCAGCATAATTTGATTATAACAGTAGTAGAAAGGGTTAAAGCTACCATATAAAAAAAATCATATAAATCGAATCATTGTTACATTTTTAATCAGAGTTAATTATTTATTCCAAATAATTCTTTTTTTTTGTGTAGCTCCTAGCTGTTAACCTGTTCTTCAGTCCAGTTTACTTCATCAGAGATCTTCTCCCCCTTTGAGATCAAAAGCACGATGTGGTGGAGGAGTGAATGAGACAAATGTGAACTAGATCAAGTAGAACTGTGCTCATCATAATGATACCAGCTGCAAACCAGTGTTAGTGAGTGAGGAGAATGTCTGAGGACCAACTTCTCGAGAGTTCCTCTCTGCGGCTGCTCGGTCTCACGCTGTCCGCTGATCTGAGATGGAACAAATACATCGAGTCAATTGCATCATCCACCGCTAGAAAAGTTGGTTCCCTGTGCCGAGCCAGGAAATTCTTCTCCCCTGAATCGATCCTCCAGGTCTATAAGTCTACCATTCGACCTTGCATGGAGTATTGCTGCCATTTATGGTCTGGGGCCCCTGCGTGTTGCCTCGGGGTTCTTGATAAGATCCAGAGACGGATATACAATGTGATTGGCCCTGATCTGTCATCTCGTCTGCAGTCGCTCTCTCACAGACGCAATGTTGCATCACTCTGCCTTTTCTACAAGTACTTCCACGGTAATTGCTCTGAGGAGTTGCTTTCACTTGTCCCTAAGCCTCGTGAATTCAAGCGTCCTACGAGGCTGGCATCCCGTTCCCACCCCTTCACCGTTGAAACTGTTAGGTGTAGACGTCTTTTCTACTCCAATAGCTTCATGTCTCGCACATCTCGCCTATGGAACTCCCTTCCCTATTACTGTTTCCCTGACAAATACAATCTCCAACGGTTTAAGTGTAGCGTCAATCGTCATCTCCAGTTGCCTTGATCTATCCACTTCCTGACATCTTCCATTCCTATCTGCTCTCGCTCTATATCTCCCGTAACCTCCCCACCTCGATCGGCCCTCCGTCCTTCTCTTTCTCCACATCCCTTCCTTTACCACTCCTATCTGCTCTTCCTCCAACCCTTCTGTAACCCCTTGCGTGATAGTGGCCACCGGCCTTGCTCGGGGTGATACGCTTAAAAAAAAAAAAAAAAAAAAAAAAGTAAGCACTGTGGTCTGAAAGGAGCCCGAAGACCAACGTGGGTTTGAAAGAGTTACATAACAGCCTATTAAACTATTTCTTAAGCATCAAAACAAGATATTAGTGTTAGGATTTTTTTGATTCTTGTGTACTAGTGAGCCAACCAATATGAGCTGACTCATTTTATAGTTCGCCAATAGAATGTTAACCAATCAGAAGACTTAAAATATTCAAGCCGACGTGTATAAAGGCGGCCATTTTGTTTTTTCTCTGAATATCCACTGCCGACCTCTGATATCGATGACCAGAAGAACTATTGAACTACGCTCTGCTACTTTCTCTGAATATTCACTGCCAACCTCTGATATGGAAGACCTTAAGAATTACTGAACAGCTGCTACTAGATATTGGTGTTGTTTCATTGAACAAATTACTTACTGCGCTGGATTCTACATTCAGACTACGGTGAACATGTATAACAATTAGAGTATCTAATATTCATTTCACATATCTATCTACCTCATTCTATCCAGACTCTTAGTACTCCACTCCTTTTTCTAGTTAAGCTTGCTTAAACACTTCTGGAGTTACAGAGCTCTGTTCGTGCATAATGAGATGTGTTGTTTCCATCTATCTAGGTTATTTAATAATGTCAAATATAAAGGCACATTAACATGCACCACAGTTACACTTCCTGGTTGGGACATGTACTAATATGATGAAAATAATGAAGTCTGGAAATTAGATGGTAAAAAAAATCATTCTGCAATGCTGGATTTAGACATGGTAAGGCACTAAAATTGGAGGTCTGTTAAGAATCATGCCAGAATTTTAAAATTAACTCTGACAATTTTTTGAGGTCAATGCAGACTGTGAAGACATAAGTTATAGCTTGTTTGGATTATGCTGGAATCTGACAGTATTTCTGGATTTGAGAAGTGTGCATTTGGATGAGGTTGAATTCTTGTTTGCTTAATATAAGTACATCAAATGTCAGCATACATGGAAGATCTATCAGAAACCTGGTCATTGAAAAAAATAGCATGATATCAAATGATACTGGAGTGGGGATTACTGTCAGTTGTTAGAGGAAAATAATTCAAGTCATCACTAATGTACCAACATCTGGATACAGAGTAAATTACATTTGATATTTAGTAAAGCTGCTTTAAGGAATTATCCAGATGGTGGTGGTTGTCAGAGGTTACATAATTCTTTTCACTAGAGAATCAAGAATGTTCTCTCTAATTTAGTGGAAATCTACAAAAAAAATGTTCAGAGTATTTGAACTGTAGAAACAATCAAGTCTGAAGTAATTAATATAGCAGTTTTCATTTCTTCATTGTTTACAGAACTCAAAACAGGTAAAACTGATCCTCAAATATTGTCTATAATTTATATCATTGAGTGCAAATTTCTGTGAGACAGTGAATTTGTCCAAATCTACCACAGAGAAATAACTGTTTTGTGTTGGTTATACATTGATTGAGCATTTTGTTTTTATGGCATATCAACCCTTTGTATTTAAAGTCAAAACATTTCAAAATCATTTTTTTTTTTTGCAAGTGGTATTATGCATTGAAAGTTTTTTGAGAATAATGATTTTCCAGATACAAATCCTACTATCTGACCCATAGCTGATGGAGAAGATGAATTCATACCTTTCTCAAGGGTATTTACACATAAATGAATGTAAAAATTGACTGGAATTCTAAATTTGTCTGATTTCTCATTTCAAGTTACTATTTATTACATCACATAAAACCTGTTAGTTATAAAACCTGCAATGAACTTTGTGAATTCACCTGCAACATGTAAATACCATAAGTTTGGCTCCAGCTATAGATTGATTATAATCATTATCCTAAAGAAATCCATCAAATGATTTTTGAGAGAATTTTCTGTATTTTTTATGTTACAGTTGATTATAGTATTGTCTACAATGTCAAAGATGTCTAAACGGTTTCAGAACTTACTTGCAGAGAAATGTCTGAACTAACAGTAGAATTTAGTTAAGATCTTTTTATACATCTTACTGTTAAACTGTTAAAAGCTAACACTTAACTCAGAATTGTTTGCAGTGTTCATTGTCAATGATATTAATGCAGTTTTAAAGCAAAAAACAGTCCCCGCTAATTTTTTTTTGTTAAAGAGAGACATTGCTTAACAGAACTGGTATGGCAGCATTAAACATTTCAAACTATTGCATTTCCTATTTTTGTTGGTAGAGGCACTTTCTTGAACAAGTTAACAATTTTACCATCCCCAAATCCAAATTGTATGTTACTGTTTGTGGTTTCAACATTACTAATTACACTCTGTATCCAAGCATTTTTTTTTATCACCAGTTGAATCAATAACAGTAGAATTCAGAGTCTCTACAATATTTAATTCTCAGGAATCTATCTTGAGCATAAAGTGTAATGTGATACCCTACAACAAAGTTTTTATCATTTTGACTGAATCAATTATATGGCAATACTTTCCATCAATGAAGTATACTTTATATTCTACATTTAAAAGTGGGTTTACCAGATTTATTTAGAAAATTTGTTCCTTTCATTTTTGTTTCAAATTTAGAAAATCTTCCATATTATATTTTGTTCACAGTGTACATTGTTATCTTTTGAATTCACTGCAGGTTTGTTTTAATTTGTACACCAATCTTTCTCAAGGCTGATTTCACATGCTTGTACTGAAGATATGTACACATCCAATAAAAGATAACTATTGTGGTTCATGATTATATTAGCATTTTTGTAATTTGAAGGCTAGTGCCACATTAGACAATGTAAACTAGTTAACTTATTATTCTCCTATTGTTTGTGGCTGGGTGAGAGGGAGAAAACATTTTTTTATATATATTTTATGTAGGTACCTCTAAAAATTTGGTATACCTAAGGTTTAAAAGATATTTTTCATAAATGAAAAATCATTTTTTGAAGCTTTCCCCTAGCTTCAACTGAAAACTAAAGGATTAAATTTTCTAATTCCAGAAAACAAAACTGTACTGTATTTCAAATAGAAATTATAATGATTTTTAGTCGATTCTTCTAAAAAAAACAAAAAAAAAACAATCGAAACGACCATTTTTAATTATTTAGACGAGAGAAATGTAAACAAAAATTATTCTGTGTTTTAAAAAACCCGCCTAAAATAACGTATCCATTTCTGATACGTTACTTTCGTAAAATTAGCAAATTTAAAGTTATTAATCTGTATTGAAACAAGCATTACTTAAAATTATCTATACAAGCATTTCTTTACCACGGGGTCTTGCTTGTCTCAAGTCTCCATCGATAATTTAATGGCCGAATGTGTTGACAGGTTTAGTATGGTGGACTAGAATTGATATAAATTTTCGAATTCTAAGTGATAACTGTTTGTTTTTGTTTTTTAACAGGTTATATTAAAAAATTAAAATATTTTAAGCAATTATCTAATATTTTATTATTTTATTTTTTTTTGGTAATGTTGAAGATGCTTTCTTATAATAATTTAAAATACCATAAAAATTTCTTAAATTATTGAGTTATCTCTATAATGGTATATTATATAATAAATAATTTTATTAATTATTATATTATCAGTTATTACATTTTTAATTTAATAACCGAGATATAATAATTAATAAAATTTCTAATTATTATATTAATAATTAAATTCTCTCAGTTATTACATTTTTAAATTGATAACTGAAATATAATAATTTTATTAATATTATCTCAATAATTCACTTTTTAATTTAATAACTGAGTTATAATTAATAAAATTATCTGTTATCTTTATAAACAGAGAGTGAGATGATATTTTAATAACCATCTCACTCTCAAGTATTAATTAAATTATTAATAAAATTATATTATCTCAGTTCCCTAAGAAGGAGACAAGCCTTGAAACATGTGACCTTTTAACCATATCATTTGCGAAACACCATACTAAAAGAAAAAAAAAAGTCACATTTTGATTTTTGATGCACAAAAAACTTTTAATTATGGTAAAAAGTATTAGTAGCATTTGTATTTAAGCTTTTAATTTTCGCTTAGTAAATATAGTATTCACTTAAAAACTTAATAATAACCTACCCCATACTCTGTATGGAAGAATTTTAAAACATTTTAAATTAAAGAAAATGAAAAACTAAAAGAAAAATGCAAACAATTCTTGTAAAAATTCTTTATTCATCAAAAAATATTTTTCTTCAGATAATAATGTCCTTAATGTATATTATTTATAAAAGCAAATACTCGATTTACTTTCTCCAAGGAGTCCTGTTTATAATATAAAACAATTTGCGAACTGTTTGAAATTCTAGAAAATTTCATAAAATTAATTTATGGGGAGGGAGGTAACACATGTAAAAAAATATTTTTACCAAGATTTTCTAAAAATAATAATTTCAAATATAAATTCATTCATTTTTGAATAAGTCCTGAAAGTTTCATTAAAATCAGACAATTATTTGATTTTTGCAAGAATTTCCAAATTAATGGGTTTTCCCCAGGAAACTGCTACACACTTTTAAAAAATAGCCATTACCACAAGTAGTACAAAGCCGACAAAAAAAAAAAAAAAAAGAAAAAAAAAAGATTTTTACCCAAATTTAGGATGTGTTAGAAAGAAGAAAATTTTTTAAAAAATAATTAAAAAATACTTTGTTCTTTCCTCTTAGTCTTAATAACAAACATTTTCACGATAAAACTTTGTTTTTATTAAGTTTGAGGCATTTTTTTTATCATTACTGATTTTTAGCGAATTTTTTTATGTCATCAATTTGATTAGGGAAACATCTCTATCATATTTAAAAAAAACAAAACAAAACCAACAAACAAAAACATTTTTAGCCCCTGTGAAAACGTGTGTTCATAGACTACAGAAATTGGTTTTTAATTTAATTTTTAAAGGAAGTGATGAATGTGACATAAAGAGAAAAAAGAAAAAAAATGAAGATAAGATTTGGGCCAATAAATACCTAAATGGTCACTGGCACTTTCTCCACAGTCAGACTTTTTGGGCCATGTGTCAACAAATTCTTTTGCCCCCACTGCTTTAAATACAAACAGAATACCAATCCTGCTAGATCAGAATATAATGCAAGGATTGTTTTCTAGACTTAAAAAAAACACATGACATTGTAAGTAACTATGCAAAAAAAATATTGAAAATTAGAAAAAATTTAATAACTTGGTATTTTTACTAGGGAAGTAAAAATTTACTTCAGCCTTGGCGAATATTGTATTATAGAATTTGAATTTTGAAATGTGGTCTAATGAATTTGATAATTATTGAATTGATCAATGCTTAGTTTTTACTTCATCAAATCAGGGTTTTTTTTTGTGCCAATTTAAAATTGTGTAAAATTTGTTGATATTTCCCTTGTACTGTTGAGCGTTTTTTCGCCAATGACCAAATCAAACAAAACTAGTACTAGACAATCAATTTTGCCTTAGAAAATTTTAATTATATTGCAAAGTTCCAACAACGGAATAAAAAATGATTTCATTTTTTTTAATTAACCACAAGAGTAAAAATCTTTTTTTGTAAAGAGAATTCAACCTATGAAATCTTAAATAATTCGAATATTTTGTAGTCATAATATTTTTCTACAAAAAGTCTTGAGATGGTGATTAGTAGGCAGTTTTCTTTTCAATGTTTTAAAAACTAAAAAACAAAAAAAAGTTAAAAACGGTTTATTTGAAAACATTTGTCTCGACAAATCGACAATGATTTCATTTTTAATAGTTACAAATCTATGGAAGCCTTAAAACATTTTATTCTTATTGAACGAAACTCACATTTGCTAACGAAAATTCTATTTTAAAGCACAAAAAAAAATGTTTTCCTTATGCATTTTTTATTTTTACGATAAATAAAGTAAAATGTGGCTTACTGCAGGATGTTTACTTAGGAGCATATAACATTTTTTCGTAATAAAATAATTAAAATAAAAGTTAACTGATTTTATATTGATTTCATTAACTTATTTTTCCTGAAAGTAAGAGAAAGGTAGGGTTAGAAAATAATTTTGATAAAATCAAAGTTTTTTTTACTTAGTCAATTAGAGTTATCTTGCATTGCTACATGAAATTAAACTTAAAAAAAAGGTACTAATCATTTTATATTATTTATTAACCTTAAAGTATAAAATGAAAACAATTATTAGCAAGAAAAATAAAATAAATTAAATGTTAATAATTTTAAAGAAAAAAGTTTGAAAAACAATGTGACATAATGGGAGACAACTCGTAATGTTTAGTAAAAAATGCACGCCTCTTTTAAGATGATTCAACAAATAATATTCATAAACAAAAAGGGATTAAAATAGAAAGGATAATTTGGATACAACCACTTCAGAATTTTGAAAGTAGCAATAGGGAAATATAAACTAACCTGATGAACATTAAGAGATCTTTGATGGAGTTAAGGCTGACCAGGTTGGTTAAAGAAAATAGTGCCTTTTTGTCGTATTCACCTTGCCATAGCTCGACTCCATCTGTAGCGTTAACGCACCATATCTCGTTTGGTTGAAGTTTAGTAAAAACAGCATACCTTATGCCGCTATTTGTATCCACCACTGTGTGCAATAACGCATTAACTTCGGATTCTTTCACCAGATTTGAAAGATTCACCTCGTCCATTGTTGTTATTTGGCAACTTGTGGTGGCAGTAGGTAAGTAACCGGTGATCATGGGAATTATTAACCTGATCACAAAAATTCCCTACATTCCTATCGGATTGTAGTTATACAAAATAACAGTGACTAAGTTCGAAGAAGTCGTTAATCGCCACTACGTACATTCGGCGCTAAAAGGAATTTTAAAAACTGAAACCTTTTTCTTGAGGCTTTTAGTTTTAATTTTAAGCTAAAAGATAAATTTAATATTTCCAATAATCAATATAACATTTTGAGCAAAATATAAAAATTTAGTTAGTAGTGTAGTGATTACTACTATGTTTGCCACGCCCACATTTTTCTCAACTGTGATTGGTCAAATAATAAATACTAACTATCACAGGACAATTTACTGATCGCATTCATCATACTGAATTTTTCCTACTGTTAATTCACAAACATGCTTTTGTTATAAAATCACCGATTGGGTAATTTTTCATCCAATCAGATATTTTTTGTATTCTCTCGAAATTTCTCCCGCCGTTGTCCTGGGAGCCTATCGATAGTAATATAAACCAGGATTCGTTCCAAAAATAGACAGTAGAAGCAGAACTCAGTAGAACTCAGCAACTCACACGCGTCTACACAGACTATTCATTCTACTCACTGTGCACACATGCACACAGAACTTAAATATTATTCACCATCAGTTCTATGTAACAAGCCAAGTTCAACAGCTCTGTTAGTTATATATAATCCACAACTGAATTACTACATGTTTTTCTGAAAACATCATCCTATCTAATACAGAACTTTGAACATTCTTATTCAGAAAACTTGTTTTATTACATTTAATCTTTCAGCTAACAGATAAAGGGAAACTACTTTTTCTTTCTTATTGTTTCACACATTACAAAAAATGTTTTGTATTTGTTGATTTTAATATATATTTTATCCTTGAAACAAAAATCGGTTTTCCATTGTTTTTCCTTAATTAAAAATATGTATAATTGTTAAATGCTATTCAACACGCAGCCACATCAATCTTTTCAACACAACCAGCATTTACATTGGTAACCCCGACGCGTGAACAAAGAAAAAAAATTGACAAACCCGTCGTTTAAGGAAAATACAATATACAGTTGTTGACCGACGTAATTCAAGGAATATAAAAACAC
Source organism: Acanthosepion esculentum (assembly GCA_964036315.1). Classification (NCBI taxonomy): domain Eukaryota; kingdom Metazoa; phylum Mollusca; class Cephalopoda; order Sepiida; family Sepiidae; genus Acanthosepion; species Acanthosepion esculentum. Next base: position 100,189 of record OZ038499.1, on the reverse strand, counting down.
AAAAAGAAGTTAAGTAAACCCTATTTTGTGCCAGCGACAGCAAAGGATTGACGTACAAAACCTTTAACTTGGCGCGAAATTTTTTTGTCCACCACGTGCGTTGAAAACATCTATCCGACATGGCTGAACAGAACGCCAGCGAGGCAACCATAATGCTCAACTTGCCAGTCTTTGACACGACCAAAGTGCATGTTTGGTTCGCTCAGCTGGAGGCTATTTTTCAAGCAAAAAAGATACAGTCACAGATGGCACGTTATGCCTATGTCGTGGAGAAACTGCCACCTGAAATTGCGTCCGATATCTTGGATTTGTTGGACAGCGTCCCGACACATAACCCTTTCGACACTGAAAGAGGCAATAATCTACAGGACAGGAAAGTCTCAGGAACGCAGATTGAATGATTTATTCAACACGTTACAATTGGGAGATAGTAAGCCGTCACAACTACTGCGGAAAATGAGAAATTTGCTAGGCAAAAACGCAATGTCAAATTCACTATTTCGCAAGCTGTGGATGGATAAGTTGCCAACCCACACGACCCAAATCCTAGCAACACTATCCGAAGACTTAGACATAGAAAAGACTGCGGAAATAGCAGACGAAATAAGTGATTCTACAACTATCAGCAGCGTCAACGTTCCAGTGCCACACGACACGCCAATTGAGGACATAGTCAACAAGCTTCAGCAACAGATTAACAAGCTATCTGCACAGATAGATCGTTTGTACAGAGATCGATCGTCGTCAGCTCACAATTTATACAAGTCCCAACGACGATCCCGATCTAACTCTCGGGGAAGAAACGATACGTATTGCTGGTATCATCGCAAGTTTGGTCAAGCAGCTAGAAAATGTACCAAACCGTGCAGTTTCAAACAGCAATTGGATTCTACATCGAACCAGAAGGCGGGAAACGCCAGTCCCAACAGCGCATGAAGACGGCGTCTGCTGTTGTGGTAGAAAACGCCAACCGTAAATTTTACGTCAGAGACAGAAACTCCGACCAATTGTTTCTCGTGAACACAGGTGCACAAATTAGCGTAATTTCACCTAGTCCCGGTTTTCCCAATACAAGATCTTCAGTCACCTTACGTGCTGCTAACGGTTCGCAAATACTGACCTTCGGTCAAGTATCGATGACTTTGGACATAGGCCTGAGGAGAACATTCCAATGGTTATTCACAGTAGCAGAAGACAAGTTCCCCATCCTAGGCGCAGACTTCTTAGCACACTACAAACTTGTTGTGGACATATCAAAACGCTCACTCTTAAATCAAACCACGAAACTTACAAATTACGGAATTACCTCCACCCTCACTTCCACTAAATTGTGTGTGGCCTTACCAGTGGACCATCCTCTTAAGAGTGTGTTGGGTAAGTTTCCTTCGCTTGTCCGCCCTTTCACTTATACTGAAACGGTGAAGCACCACACCGTACATAAAATCCAAACATCTGGCTCGCCAGTTTCTTCCAAGTCGCGCAGGTTAAGCCCTGAAAAGTACAAACTAGCGCGCGCGGAAGTCCAGCATATGTTAGACCTAGGAATAATTCGCCCGTCATCTAGCTCTTTCGCATCCCGCTCCACATGATACCTAAGGCGCAAGAGGGAGCTTGGAGACCCTGCGGAGATTATCGAAGACTCAACACAAAACGGTGCCAGACAAATATCCTGTGCCGAACTTAGCAGATTTCGCAATTTCTCTGCAAGGTGCGAAAGTGTTCACCAAAATTGATCTGAAAAAAGCGTTCTATCAGATTCCAGTAGCCGATGAAGACGTGCATAAAACAGCAATAACAACGCCCTTTGGCCTTTATGAGTTTCTGCGAATGCCTTTCGGACTTCGAAACGCTGCACAGTCTTTTCAACGATTGATCAATGAAGCACTTCGCGGTTTAAATCACTCGTTCGCTTACATCGACGACCTACTAATGGCAAGCGCTGATATGGACGACCACGTGCGTCACGTGACACAAGTTTTTGAGCATCTAGAGCACTTCGGTTTAAAAATAAACCCGGATAAATGTCTATTCGCTGTTTCCAAACTTAACTTTCTCGGATACGTAATTGATGAATCAGGAATCACACCGATTCCAGAAAAAGTGACAACAGTAAAAAAACTTTCCGCAACCGACTACACTTCGTCAATTTCGTCGATACCTCGGTTTAATAAACTATTATCGCCAGTTTATTCCGAATTGTTCACAAATTTTAGCGCCCCTAACCAACCTACTTCGAGGTCAAGGAAAAAAAACACGTCACAATAACACTAACTGACGAAGCTCTTACTGCTTTCATTAATTCACGCAATGCTTTAGCGAACTTCACGAAGCTAACTTACTTACGCGATGACAGCACGACAAATCTTTCGTTAACTACTGATGTGTCATCGGAGGCAATTGGAGCAGTTTTACATCAACACACAGAGAAACAAACCACACCAATTTCTTTTTTTCGGTTAAGCTTACTTCAACCCAGAAGAAATATAGTACTTTTTCTCGCGAATTGCTTGCTATATATCTTTCTATAAAACATTTTTAGACATATTTTGGAAGGTCGGAACTTCACTGTTTTCATCGATCACAAACCTTTAGTTTTCGCCCTCCATACAAAATCAGATAGATATAATCCACGCGATTATAGACAGCTGGATTTCATATCGCAATTTACTACCGACACATAGCAGGCAACGACAACATTGTCGCCGATACGCTATCGCGAGCTTCCTTACACAGTACCACTGAAGAAAAGCTGGATATGGAAATTTTAGCAGACGAACAAGTAAGGGACGTCACTCTATTTAAATTCGTCATTGAAAATTGAACAAAAACCCTTGCCTTTCAGTACAAAGTTGATCGCCTGTGACACAAGCACTTCCAATCCCAGACCTTTGGTACCCGTCAGCATGCGAAGGAAGATTTTCAATTTTTCACTTATTTTCACACCCCGGTCGCAAAGCTATGACAAAAATGATTTCCGAACGCTTTGTCTGGCCTAACATGAACAGCGACATTAAAATCTGGACTCAGTGTTGTATTACTTGCCAACGTACTAAAATCCATCGTCATCCCAAGTCACCGCCTGGTAATTTTACCACGCCAGACGACCGTTTCCGTCATCTACACGTCGACTTGGTGGGTCCATTACCGGAAGCCCACGGACATCAATACATTCTCACTATAATCGACAGATTTTCTAGATGGGCAGTTGCAATTCCTCTCCAATCTACGACCGCTGAATCTGTTGCCAAGGCTATACTGAAAAACTGGATCTCGTTTTTTGGATGTCCATCAGTGATAGCAACAGACCGCAGCCCACAATTCCAGTCAACACTTTTAAAGGAATTCATAAATCTTCTTGGAGCGAGACATATATCTACCACAGCATATCACCCTTGTGCTAATGGTCTTGTTGAACGTTTTCACCGCCAGCTAAAGGCCGCATTAACTAGCTCCAATGCTAATAACCAATTATCCTGGATGGACAATTTACCCCTGGTAATGCTTTCACTCCGGTCACAAGTTAAGGAAGACCTTCAATGTTCACCAGCTGACCTTGTTTTTGGACAACCATTGATTTTGCCAGGACAGTTTCTGTCTGATAGCTCAGCCTCAGACCCTTCTTCATCTTTTATCCAATATCTACAGAGTAGGATGTCTACTTTAGCCTTTACGCCTACTCGGTTTCAAACTAAGGATATCTTCGTTCCTACCTTTTTAAACAAGTGTGACTTTGTCTTTATTCGACAAGATGCAGTTAGAAAGCCACTCACCCCGAGTTACTCAGGTCCGTTTCGCGTCCTTGCTCGGCATAATAAAGTCTATACCGTTCTACTTCCTAGTGGACGATCCAACATTTCGATTGATCGCCTTAAGACAGCCTACATAGAACGGAGTACTGAACCCAACCAAACATCGCAATCACCGACATCACTGAGCAATATACAACAGCAATCCGAAACACCTTCACACCAATATACAAAGAAAGGAAGAGTGGTCCATTGGCATCGAAAATTCAAAAGTTACATGACATACTGAAAAAAACTGTTTTCATCAACTTTTTCCAATCTGGGGGGGAGGGTGATTGTAGTGATTACTACTATGTTTGCCACGCCTACATTTTTCTCAACTGTGATTGGTCAAATAATAAATACTAACTATCACAGGACAATTTACTGATCGCATTCATCATACTGAATTTTTCCCACTGTTAATTCACAAACATGCTTTTGTTATAAAATCACCGATTGGGTAATTTTTCATCCAATCAGATATTTTTTGTATTCTCTCGAAATTTCTCCCGCCGTTGTCCTGGGAGCCCATCGATAGTAATATAAACCAGGATTCGTTCCAAAAATAGACAGTAGAAGCAGAACTCAGTAGTTTGTTCTTCCCTTTTGTCGTCGGCGTTGTCTTTGCGAATTCCAAAGCCTTTTTTTACTCCCCTAGAGGCAGCTAGCAACTTTCACATGTGAACGTCAAGAAACCCTCCGCTCCTTACAGCAAGTCGGTATCCTTCATAACTGACGTTTAAGTGCTTTCTACCTTGTCTGAATACTTTCTAATCTTATCAGCGGATCAGTCCCCTTTTATGAGGTTACTACAGATCTAAATTCCAAAATTTACAAAAGGATGAGACCACGCTTCTAATGTTTTAAGTAAATGCAATAAAACATATTTTTTTTCAAATTCAAAAAGTGGATCCGCAACAATTCACAAAGAAAAAATTTTGCCGGTTCTTTAACCTCTAATTCTAAAAATAGAAATTTTCAAACTGTAACAATTTTATTTTTTGTGGGAGGTGTTCGTTAAAATACACTTTTCTCAAAAGAATGTGTAAAAACAACGTAGAAGATTATAATATTTATTTATTATTATGTGGACTCGTCTACGACAACCAGTTTACCCTCTGTTAGGAAATGCACTCTTCCTACTAAAATCATGTACAGAAAATAATCATTGGTTAATCACCGTCAGTCTAGCTTGCTGATTGGTCAGTATCGACCAATCAGATCGCTCCCACGCGCAAGATCAATTTAGGCGCCAACTCAATCTGGAGCCTGTCACGTGGGAGAACATGATATAAAAACCACACACGTGTGATTCTCTCTCTGTTTCGTAGCTCTCTCGCGTCACATTGCCGGATAATCGGACCGTGACTACAAACGTGGGCATATGTGATGCCTTTCGAGATTACTTTCACCAGGGAGCCCGGTCTGAGCCCGGCTCGGTTCGACGCCTATTTGGGCGATTTTCCCTGCCTCCAGGCAGCTGAAGCGGCTGGGTGCGAGGGCCCCATCACAGCGTCGGAAATCTGGGAAGCGCTGAAACAGGTTGGCCTGGATAAATCTCCGGGACTAGATGGTCTTCCCTACGAAGTTTACTTGAGGCAGTCGCCCGTTTTTGTTCCTTTGCTGAAACTGATCTTCAACAACTGGATGAAGCAGAGGTCTATACCACAACGTTTCACCAGGGATGTGATCAAGTTACTGCATAAGGACAAGAACGGTAGGGATGGCTTAAATAACTTTCGCCCTTTAACTATGTTAAACACAGAGTTAAAGATTTTGGCAAAGATCTTAGCCAACCGCTTGCAGCTTGTCCTGTCTAGTCTGATAGGCTCCGAACAGACTTGTGCTGTGAAGGGCAGGACTATTCAGGATAACCTGCATATGGTATGCTTGATCTTAGAACAAGTCGACATTGAAGCAGCGCTGATCAATTTAGATCAGTCCAAGGCCTTCGATAGGGTTGACCATCGGTTTCTGGAGGCTGTCCTTTCGGCGGCCGGTTTCGGAGCCGACTTTAGCTCCTGGACCTAAAAATCTTTTTATGCGACCCCCGGTGCGCTGGTGGAGGTGAATGGAGTAAGATCGAAGCCTTTCGTATTGTCTCGCTACATTCGTCGAGGTTGTCCGCTTTCGCCTTTGCTTTACGTTCTTGCGTTGGAACCGTTCATTCGCAAGAATACCTCAGCCAGGTATTCTGCCTATGCTGACGACGTTTCGGTTCTTGTGTCGAGCAGAGCCGAGATTGACGAAGCCAGCAAAGAGATCAGTGGTTATGAGATGGTGACAGGGGCCAAGATCAACCGCGATAAGTCTGTTGACTTGCGGTTGGGTGCGTGGAAGGGAGTTTCTCTTCCCGGACCTTTCCTCTGGACGGATGGGCCGAACAAGATACTCGGCGTCTGGTTCGGTCCTGATCTCCAGTTGGAAATGAATTGGTCGGAGGTACAAGGGAAGGCCGAGATCGCGGTTAATCTGTGGTCTCGGAGGAGGCTTTCCTTGAAGGGGAGGGCAGAAGTATGTGTTTCACACATCTACCCGATTCTCCTTTACCGACTCTCTGTACTTCCACTCCCGTCTACCAGACTAATATTATTAGGGCCCGAAAGGACTTGTTCTAAGATCAATTAGTTAGCTCTTGTTCTCTTTCTTGTGGAGAGACAAAGCCGCTATGGTATCTCGCGAGATCTGTTGCCTTCATCCCTCTGAGGGCGGTCTCGGTATACCTAGCATTGAGATTCGTCAATATATGCTTCGCATCAACTTTCTAGACCGAATGTGTCGCGGATCGGATGAGGATGGCGCCTTCTGGAAGGAAGACGTCCGTAAACATTTCCCATCCCTGAGAAGTGTGCACTCGTGCCGGGTGGAGGCCGGCCGTACACCCCGAGCCGAATGCTCCTTCTACTGCGAATGTCGTCATGCTCTGAAACGCCTCTCACGGGCGTCGGATGGCCTCTCCAACGTCCAGACGTTGTCTCGTAGGGCATTGTATCAAGTGTTAGTCAGGGGGGCCGTTCAGGATGATCTGATTGACGAGCTCGGTCTTATGAAGCATGAAGCTCGCCCGATATGGCCTTGGGCGCCTGGGTTGAAATACCTCAATAATGATGTGGCATCACTCACCTGGCTGGTGATTCGTGGGGCCCTCTGGGTCGCCAAGAGACTTTGTTCAGCAGGCTTGGAGAAATATCCAAACTGCCGTCGCTGTACCGGAGAGGTCGAGACCATTGGTCACGCCTTCTTTTATTGCAAGTCGGTAGTGCCGTTGTGCAAGTTTGTTGAAGGCCTCATGGTTCGCATGCTGCAGGGAAAGGTCTTTGTCCTTGAAGTCAGTTCTGTTTTTAGCAATGTGGTGCCACAGATGACGAAGGCTGAACATTATGTGTTCTGTTGCTTACTAGGGGTTATGAGAGTCGTGATTTGGACGACGCGTCAGAAGGAATTCTATGAGGGCGAGAAGTTCACTTCTTCCCAACTAATCTAATAAAGATTAGGACGGAAAGGCGGCGGCTCACCTCATCAGAATTTGGCAAAAGGTGGGTGAATCTTGCGCGTATGTGTCGAGTAAAAGGGACTAACCTGGAGTGGCATTTTGATGCCGGTTAGGCATCAGGATATTGTTTTCCTGGGTTGAACTTGGGCAACCCATCCCTGGATTTAGGCTAGAATAGGTTTTTGGTTTTGATTCTTTAGTTTTTCTTTTCTATTTCTGTAAACTTAGCTAGGGTGTGTTTGCTCATTGGTCCCCCTTTTTTTTCTGTCGCCTTTTCTTTTCCTTTAGTTTAACTCCCCATCCTATCCCTTGTTAGGTGGTCAGTGATTTCAGTTCTCTGGTGGATGCGGGGCGCCTTTCGTTTCGCGGGTGTGTTTTTTCGTATTTGTTGTTGTGTCTGAATCAGTGCGTGTCTGTGTGAGTGCTTGGATGGATGAATGTTTTCTAGATTTTTGAATTCCCGTATCGATTTCGTCCAGTTAACTGATTTTACTGTCACATTTAGGATTTGTGGGTTTTTTTTATTACTAACATGATTTTGTTTATTTTCTTGTAAATAATTTTAAGTCACATTGTATATAATCATTGGGATTCTTCTAACTTGTTATTTTTATCCCCCCCACAGACATTATTTGTACATATGGGGTTAATTAGGATTTTCATTGAGACAATGAGGTATTTCGGTGGGTGTAGTAAGAAAGGTAAGTATGAATGTGTTGTTTTGGTGGTAGGAATATTGTTTGGTATGATTGGGTCAGTGGTTGTAGCTAGCTAAGTTTAAAATTAAGACAAATGATGACCGTCCTTTTCCCCACCCTCTCTTTTGGCCTTGTGCCACATTTGTTGTATTTTTCAGCAATAAATATTGTTTCGTAGCTCTCTGTTTCGACACGCGGACGCGGACTCTCGAACCTAACTTCTTCTTCGTCACTCAACACCACTGCCAAAATGTGACTCTTAAAGAACTCCCGTCTTGAATAATGCAGTCAGACGTAAAAGAACTTTACAACAATTCATGCAAGTATAATTCCAGCATCTTTTATCCAACTTGCATAATACACAATTCACTCAATCTTCTAAACTGCATTTTAATAATCAACTTATTCGTTATGAGTCTAGGTACAAATATTACCTAATCAAAGGGACGCAACTCAGTCTCACTTATCAGTTAACATGCATGTATATTCAATACTTAATAAATTCAATTGTTATGTTTTTAACTCTGTTCCTTTTTGTATTTTACTATTGCTATTTCACGTCAAATACAATTTGCTTTGTTCCACATTATTGGATAGCGACCTCCACCATAATGGCATGATAATTTCCACACCTTTCCTAAACAAAAATAAAAGAATTGTGGCGAACAGCCCTTCACACACGCAACAAACATGGCTAAACCATCACACTCGATCGTACAGAGGGCTCGTTCCGCTACAATTACCTTAAAGCGTTTGGTGTCAACGGATTTCAGCGAAAGGTGGGTGAAAGTAGCGATCTTTGTTTGTGAAAGAGGTACAAGTAAATTACATGTATGACGGTCATAGTATTTAGCCTGAACATCATGTCTGTGTTCTAGTAGAGTTTTGTCACTTGACTCAAAGCTCTCCTTCCTAAGGTTTAATAACTGCTCCTCATGGGGAGAATTATACTGGTGAGGTGATTTAGTAGGCGCTGAGAAGGGCTGCTTCCCATTCCTTCGGTTGGAGTTTTTCTGATGTCAAGCAGTGCCAGAAACTGGTACGTGTGGGGTCTTTGTTTTTTCTCATGAGTCGTTTGCACTCTTAACTGCAGATTCGGCTTTGCCATTTGCCTGTTGATTTCTGGGGCTCGCCATGAGATGTTTAAAATCCCATTTTTCAGAAAAGTTCTTGAAGTATGAAGACGCAAACTGTGGTCCTGCGTCGAAAATCAGATGACATGGAATTCCATATCTTGCAGAGTGTGCCTTCAATTTGCGGATGACAGTTGAGGCAGTAGTCTCCTCAAGTCGATCTATTTCCCAGAAGTTCGAGAAATAGTCGACAGTTACAAGGTACTCGACGCTGTCAAATTTAAATAAGTCAGTACCAACCAAGGACGATCAAGTATGGTGTGTGGCATTAGTGTCTCCTTTTTAACTTGAGGTATCATAGACACTGCCATGCTTCCTGCTGTGGAAGTATGCGGTGTGACAGGTTCATCAACTTGTAGACGCACTTGCCCAGGTAATGATCCTAGTTCGCCGTTGAAGACATCTGCATAGTCTGTTAATTGTTGCTTGCACTCTGGTACTGAACTAACATTAACGATGTTATCGCAGTGCATAGTTATTAGGTTCATCTGTTCGTTTGCGTGTTTTCCTAACAAAGGGGGAATCTCTCCTTAACTAAAGTGAATTCCACTGAATATTTTTTCATATTTGGGAGATTGCGCTGCACAGTTCGGCATTTTTCAATGGACGCCAGTTCCATCCCGTTCCACATTTTGAGTTTCGTGGTAGACCGTTGGAGGCAGGTATTACGCATATATTTCTGCGGGTTTATATTGATGGTAGCTCCTCTGTCCACTTGGAACTCCACCTTCCTTTTTTTCTATCATCATATCTGCATAGATAATATTATCTGGCTGCTCTCTCCGAGTTTACACATAACACATGTTCACATTCAGTGTCACCGGAAGAATTTGAAAAAAACATATTTTATGCTTAGTCTTAATCTCTGTTTTTTCCTGTAGAATGCTTCCTCGGACATGTCAGTGCAAAAGGGTTTCTACTGTTGCAAAGTTTACTTTTTTGGCTCCACTCGGGATATGCTTCTGTCGGTTAGTCGTGCGTCTTGCTAAAGAAATTACAGTCTATTTGTCCCCGTTTACGGTATTTCTGTTTGTAACTTTGTTTTTGCACTCTGTTTGTGTGTCACGTTCAGGTCTCTCATAGCTTTCGACTGTGTAGTCGTAGCTTGTAGTGGGTTAGCCAATCTGTATCGGTGACAAATACAAATTAAACTGATCCTCTATTGTTAATAAATTAAATGCAACAAAGACAACAACAACAAGAGAAATAATCAAATAGGCAGATACTTGTTTTAACAGAAAATATTTTTATATAACAATATACGATATAACGATATAATAAAGTTGTTTAAAACTAAAGTGTTTTAAACAACTTTATTATTGGTTGTGTAATCAAGGGTAATATAAAAGGTGTTATGCTATAGTTCTGGTAATAAATTAAACAGTTTATGTTGATGGTGAAATTGAATGAATTAGATTGCTTGACCTACTGTAGAGTTGTCTCGCTTCGACTGATATAGTTACGATTTCCTTTATGTAGTTAAGATATTGAGTGAGTTTATGAATCTCGTCTTGGTTGAATTCGTCACTAGATGAGTTGATGTTGAAAAGAAATTGAATTCCACAAGCCTTGCTGCTAGTGCTGTCTTGAGTTGCATATGAAACCGTTCCACAAGGCCGTTTGCAGATGGAATTTTTGGCGGTTGTAGAAATGGGCTTCACGCCTAATAAGTTTATAAATTCATTGAAAAGGACTAACTGCAACTGCGAACCTCTATCAGTGGTTATTATTGAAGGACAAGCAAAGATCCATTCTCTAAGAATGCACCTGGAAATCGTTTTGTCGAAGTATTTTTTTAAAGGAACAGCTACCGGCCAACGAGTGAAACGATTGATTATTGTCAATAAGTATTGATACCCATCAATGTCGGGTAAGAGACCCACTAAATCAACGTGGATGCGGGTGAACTTTCCATCAGGCTTAGAGAATGTACCAGGTGGAGACTTGGTATGCCGTTGTTCTTTAGTTTGCTGGCATTTTAAACAAGTCTGCGTCCAGTGCTTTATGTCACTGGACATATTTGTCCAAACGAAACGATCACTAATCATCTTGGTAGTTGCTCTTCGACCATGGTGTGGCAGAGAATGGAAATGTTCGAATATTTTATCCGCAAAGAAGGTGGTACATAGGGTCTAGAGTATCCTGTGCTTACGTCACAATATACGGTAGTGTTACCGAATGGTACAGGGTGTTGCTTTAACTGTAGTGACGTTTTTTCTTTTACTGATTCCAAAGTAGTGTAATTCTTTTGTTCTTCCGCTAAGGAGTCGAAATTCAACGGCTGTGTGTCGATTGACTATATCGTTGATCGCGATAAGGTATCATTTACTACATTGTCAGCCCCTTTAACATCCGACGTATATTTGGCAATATAATCCAATTGTCGGATATCCCTTGGGGTATATTTGTCCGACTTGGCATGCAGAGCATAAATTAATTGTTTATGATCTGTATAGACCACAGAATTCCGCTCTTCCAAAAGATGACGGAAATGACGGATTACCAAGTATATTGTCAGTAATTCCCTAGAAAATGCGTTGTACTTTTTTAGCTGAGTTTAGCTTGACTGTAAAGAACGAAATAGGTTTTATAGCATATCCCTGTTCCTGGCGAAGAACAGCCCCTATTGAGTCTCCCGATGCGTCTGTTGTCAGTGTGATCATTGAGTCATCATCGGTTAAACACAATAACTTCGTAAAGTTGGCAAGGTCGTTTTTGGCTATGTGAAAAGCAGTCAGTTTCTCATCTTTCAAGGTAATCTTCGAGTTTTTCTGACGCTGTTGTTGCAGTAAATTTGTGAGGGGAATCAGAATCAGGGAACAACCAGGAATGAACCTCCGGTAGTAATTAATTAGGCCTAAGAATCGGCGAAACTGCTGGAGCGAAGTTGGTTGTGAAACTTGAAATAAATGCTATTTTCTCAGGTAAGGGCGGGGGTTAGGGTTAGGGCTAATGGCATTCTCACGAATTCGTATAAACCAAAAAGGTGTAGTTATCGCTGTTTTATGGATGTCCTCCTTGGCCATTAGTATTTGGTGGAATGCTTTCACTAGATCAAGTTTGGTGAAGACTGCGGCGCCTTACAGACCCACTACGAAATCGTGCAAGTACGGAATTGAGTATTTATCCGGTACTGTACTAGCATTCAGCTTCCGGAATTTGCCACAAGGTCTCCAAGCTCTTGTGTCCGGTTTTGGAACCATATGAAGAGGAGATGAGTAAGGACTCGAAGAAGGTCTAATTATGCCGAGGTTCAGCCAACTTATATTTATCAGGCCTCAGTCGCTGTGGAGATGAATGCATGGGTGGGCCCGTAGTATTAATAAGGTGCTCAGTATTGTGACGAACAGTTTCTGTATATCAGAATGGCGTTGTAATTTGAGAATATTTTTGTAACAGATCCTGCATTCCGTTGGCTTCAGGTAGAGTTGCGCTGATACCTGTGCTCGTATTGATAGATGTAATAATCTCTTTACTGGTAAAGTTGGTCGTTTTATCTTTCAAAGAAAGGGAAGACATGTTAACGGACAAGTTAAAGTGAGCGAGGAAATCCGCTCTTAGGATCGGCGTTCTGACTTGGGCTATCGTGAATACCCAAGGAAAAGATTTAGGGTTAACGAGGTTTCACCATATGTCTGGATTGAAGATCCATTCGCCGCTTGTAACGTATAATCTGTCTTTCTAGTCAACATATTAGGCTTGGCTGGTATTACACTAATTTGTGCCCCGGTGTCCACTAAAAACAAGTAGCCGGAGTTCTCATCTCGGATGTAAAAGAGACGAATTTTTGGTATCTCTCTGACAGCAAACGTCTCTACATGTTGCCAGTATAGTCGTTTCCCGACTGCTGTGTGTTATCGTTAGCTGCGTTCATGCCTAAGTTACACGGTTTCATACAATGCCGCGTCTGTCGTTTATATTTAAGGTGATACCAGGTATTAAATATAGGCTTGCTTCTGTATGTGGAACGTGATCTGCGCTTAGTATGACGTGATGGACGTGGCCGTTTAGTGAAATGGTTGGGTGTGCTATTTTGCTGATGTATAGAGGTTTGTAGAGCTTGTAACTGTGAGATTAGCTCGGCTATACAATCTTTAATTCTTCATAATTCTTCCCGTCACTGACTGGAGAAAAAAAGGTTTTAAAGGTGTTGCAGAAGCAGTTTCCAAAGGTTTTATTTTCATGTATTTTGTCCGCGATTTCTGCCAATCGCTGTAGGTCTAAATCGTCCGGGAGTGAAACTAATATTTGCGACGTTTGTAAACTCAGCTTATCCATCCATAGTTTATGGTGGACTGCGTCAGACATAGTATTGCCACCTAGTAAGACTTTTATCTTTCTAAGCAACTGGGGAGGTTTGTTGCAGACTGGTGAATGTATTTTTTAGTTATTAGAAGGATTTATGATGTCGGTGTTCTTAAACATTTTTCCACAAAAAATTAAGAGATAAAAGGAATATTGAAAACAAATCCTGCAAGAAAATTCAGAGTGAAGACAAACATAATTAAAAGTGTAACAATAACATTGATTTATACAATTGACATATACAATTGTGTTGAATATATTTGGATAAATGAGGATGATTGAATTAGATTGTGTAGAGTATTTTTGTGAAGTTTCAGCGTGTGTGAAGCTGTTATTAAGATTTGTTCGTAAAATTAAACTAAGTATTTGGTTATGTACAAAAATGTCCTTTGTGCGAGTTCAATTAATAGTGTGTGTGTGCGTAAGTTTGTTTAAGTTATTGTTCAAAATTGGTAGGAGTTGTGTACCTTTAGTTGTTTGGATGTTTGATTGATTGTTTACGAATACTTATTTAGTAGTGAGTAAATATCACTTTTTAAGTATTGTAAGTAATTGCTAGGAATTGTTTCTGAGAGAGCGTGGTTGTTGTTTGCTGAGTCAGAGAAGTTTGCGCGGTAAAAGTGTAGTTGGTCAAGGTTTTGACTTGCGTGGATTAGTTTGGAATTTCTCCAGGGGTGAAAGTCTGACTGCTTGATTCGATTCAGATTCTTCTATTTATAGAGTTTTGGTCAAGAAAATAGGCTCCTGAGCGCTGGGCGCGAAAAGACATTTTCGCGTGAACTTGTTACAGTTCTAAGGGTCTGAGCCAATGAGAAGTCTCGCTTGCTGCAACTAGAGTGTTGATAGTTTATTTTTGGTGTAAAGTGGATTATACCGGATGGGTGAGAGGTTAGTATGGATTATTCCATCAGGTTTATAGTGTCCCAAATGAAGATTATTAAATAAGTCGTGCAACCGACCTTCCTCTGATTCGCCCGTGAGCTATAATATAGCGCCCTTCAAAGTATCATACGGTTTCTCCGCCGGTACTTCGCTGATGAGGTCTGCTACCTCTAATGCTACATCTGAGGGAAGTTTCTCGACTACAAAAGCGTAATGAGAATGTTGGGACGTGAGCTTTTTTGCATTAAAAATTGCGTTTAGTTGCGCGAATCATACTTCTCAATATCGCTACAGAATCTTCCATTGCTTTTGTGAAAAAAAGTATTTCTCTTATAAAATATTGTTTTTAAAATATTGCTTTGTACATTTGAACTTTGGGACCACCAATTTGTAGTGGGTTAGCCAATCTGTATCGGTGACAAATACAAATTACATTGATCCTCTACTATTTTTACTAAATCAAATGCAAGAATAACAACAACAATAAGAGAAATAATCAAATAGGCAGATATTTGTAACTTCGGCAGCACATTAATTCTGCCGGGTTAAATGGTATCTCTTCTTAGAAGGAGCAAGAATCAAAACGTTTTATAGTGTATGCAGTTTAGCATGTTGGTCACATTGGTTGTTCTTCCCCTTTCAGTAAGTATGAGTGTATAATTCTTGTATGGCCAATGTGCAAATGGGTCAATATTACCTCTTTTTGGAATTTTTTGTATCCCGGTTTCCATTCTCCAAGTACTGGTTTGATTTGCAGCAATTTATTTGGTGCACTTATACTCCAATGTTACTGCCATTTTTGTTTAATAATCATGTTTATTTGGCTCTTCAGGTTTGTAATGGATTTTAAAGTTCAGGTCAATTTCTATATTTTCAACATGTTTAGCAGCTGGATTACCTGCATTTGTCATTTCCAGTTATTCCAATGTGGCTTGGAATTACAACATCTATTGATACAGATATTAAATGGAGTTTGTTTAGCAACTTGATTATTAATGGGCTGTCAAGTTTTTTATTTAATGTTGTTGTAGTATCATATGCAAATTAGATAGACAAGTATAAATAGAGAACAACTGGCAAACATAGGGGCTATGCCTGGCAAACCCCGCTGCTATTCAGGATACAGAGAAATGTACTCCGACTACTGCTACACAGAGAGATATGCAAAACATATCAATGGCACTGCCAATAGGATTGTTAAATTTGCTGGACTCCCAGAACACATACAAACATGGATAAAAACTTTTGCTGCATTTGCAAGAATTAAAAAATTAAGAGACACAAAGACTGATGGTGGAGAAAATGAGATAACTGATTTATTTCTTGCTGCTGCTAGTTGCAAAGCTGTGAAGGAAATTTCGACAATGTTTTACCCGAGTGAATTAGAATGACATTTGAAGAAATTATTAAAATTATAAAGAATATAAGACCAAAGAAAAAATTGATCATCCGCCAAAAGAACCAAGTTTTTAGAGACAAAACATGCACCCAAATGAGTCCATTATACAATACTTACATAGATTGAAAGATCAAGCCAAGTATTGTGAATTTGAAAAATTGGGAGCATTGGAAATGACTATAGAAGATGAATTAATCCTTCTCAGAATAATTGAAGGCTTGCAAGACCAAAAACTACAAATTAAAAATACAAGAAGGTCTACAGAGTAGTAGTATGAATTTGGAAGCTAGCATTGAGTTTTTATAACAATTAAAGTTGATTAAACAATTTAATCATCCAAAAGAAGAATTCAAGATGTACAGGACAAGCATGACAAAATACATAATTAAATATAGGTATTGTGGAAAAACCACGAGAGAGACAAGTATAAATGTCCAGCTTTAGGAAAAATATGCTCAAATTGCAAAAAAAGAGATAATTTTCAGAATGTATGCAAATACAAAAATAAAATAGAAAGAGTACAAATGGTACAACCCACCCCTGAAGAAGCTGAAATATTTATAATGAATACACAAAAAAGAAGTAGAGTAGTGGTCAAATATTTAACAAGCAAGTTGATACAGGCAGTAAAGTCATGTTAATACCAAAAAATTTCTGCATAAAATTAGGATGTCCTAAATTAGAAAAAATAGCATCCAGTTAAAGCAATTTGATGAACAACTATAAAAATAATGGATAAATTTCAAGGCAATTTTTAGACCAACAAACGTTTTGAAATAATTCCAATTACAGTTGCAGAATGTGAAAAAGATCATGGATTACTAGGAATTGATGTATTAAAAGTAGATACAGCAAAGCTAATCAATTCCATGAAAGCAGAAGAAAATGAAATAGGATTATTGAAAGACTATAAAGCAAGAATTCAATTAAAAGAAAATTATCACTCAAAATATATCGAGTCAAGAAAAGTTCAAATTCATATCCTACCTTTGATAGCAGCCAAACTAAACAAAATAATGCAAGGCATACTAGAAAGAGCAACTCAAGGTGGTAGCAATTGAGCATCACTGATAAGAGTGATAAAGAAATCTGACGGAGATTTAAGGATATGTGGTGATTACAAAATAGGGGTAAATCACCTTTGCCAAATATTGAAACTGTGAGCCATGAGTTAGAAAAATGGAAAACTTTGCAAAAATTGATCTCAAGACAGCATACAACCA
Organism: Acanthosepion esculentum; assembly: GCA_964036315.1. Taxonomy (NCBI): domain Eukaryota; kingdom Metazoa; phylum Mollusca; class Cephalopoda; order Sepiida; family Sepiidae; genus Acanthosepion; species Acanthosepion esculentum. The sequence continues at coordinate 83,268 of OZ038499.1, read as the reverse complement.
AACAGAAATTGACAAGAAATTAAAGGAAATCACCATGATAAACGCTCCTATGGACTTACCCATGTGATATATGTGTAGGGACAAGAACTAATGGAGAATTAAAATATAAAACAGAGCAAATTTTAATGAGGTTTGAAAATGCAGGCATAACTGTAAACAAAGACAAGTGTAATTTTGACAGTAAGAAGATATATTTACGATATCAAATATAAAAAAAATATCACCTGACGATAGACTAACAAAAAAATACCAGAAATAGATGCTCCAACAAATAAAAAAGAATTATAATCCTTTTTGAAGGTAATAAATTTTGATAGTAAATACATACCAAAATACAGAGATATAATAGAGCCATTTGCAAAAATTATGCAAAAAAAAAATGAATTTAACTGGACACAAAAGCAGACTATCAATTTCGAAACACTAAAGAAAATACTGAGGAAGAAACAAATAATAAAAGTTTTTGATCCACAAAATGAAGTAATGTTAATCACAAATGTGAGTGAAAAAACGATTGCTACTATTCTATCACAAGAAGAACACCCAATCATGTACATATCAAGAAGGGTAACGTCAGCTGAAACTAACTACTCAAATATTGAAAAAAAGCACTAGAGATTGTATGGAGCATGGAAAGGGCACAAAACTTTTTAATAGGAAAAAAATTCTTATTAAAATCAGACCACAAAGCATTAGAATTCATATGTAACCTGAGAAAAGAATTGCCAAAGTCATATTATCAAGAATTTTAAGATGGACAATGAAAATCATGGCATTCTATTTTGACATAAATAGAACACTATCCTTCATGTAGTCACTTTATCACGATTACAGTTCAAGAATGAAACAGAAGAAAAACAGGAAAATGCTGAAGATAAAATAACACACTGGGTAGAAACAGACATTCTTCCTCTAAATAGACTCAAAATAGAAACAAAACAACACCCAATATTAAGCAGAATAGTACAGAGAATAAAAAATAATACATGGAACAATTTTCCGATGGCAGAGTGACTCTTTAAAGAAATGAAGCTCAAACTAACCATAGAAAATGGCATAATATGCAATAGGGATATAATAGTAGCTCCACAAATACTGAGTGGGGACATATTAAAAGGAGTACATGATGACATGCATTGTGGCATAACAGCAACACAAAGAAGATTAAAGTTACACGCCTGGTGTCCAGGATATTCAAAAGATGTAGAGGAATATGTTAAGAGATGCCTAAAATATGCAGAAATAAAAAACTTCAAGCAAGCAAAAATTCACTCATGGACCAAGGAAGCAGAGCCATGGGTTAGGGTCCACATGGATCATGTGCATATCAAAGACAGGAGATTGTTCTTAGTATTGGTGGACTCATATTCACAATGGCCAGAGGTTTTGAGAGTAAAAGACAGAAAAGCCACCACAATAAAGCAAATACTAAGAACTATATTCTCAAGGAATGGAATACCCAAGATAATAGTCACCGACAATGCACTCGAAATTTGTGATGGGTGCTTATGTGCATGGTTAAAACAGATTGGATGCATCCCATACAAGATACCGCTATATCACCCACAATCTAATGGCATTGTGGAAAGAATGGTACAGACAGTAAAAATGGGATTAAAAGCATTCTCATCACTTAATGAAAGCATGGAAGCGTATCTACCAAAAATACTCCTCAGTTACAGATCCATTCTGTATGCAGGAAGAAAACTGAGCCCTTTGGCATTAATGGGAAGATAAATCAGAGCCCCCATAACTATGTCCTTTGCAATGAAAGAAAAAGTATGGTGTGGAAGAATAAAGAGGCTAATTCAGAAGAAGCAAATTTACTTATGCTAAAAGGATGCAACGTGGCTATACTTGAGAAAAAGGGACAACATATACTGGCACATGCAGATCAGTTCAGAAACAGAAATGAACTGGATGATGTAGAAATGGAAGATCAAGAACAAGAAGAGACAGAAAGTTACAAAAGTGGAACAGAGCAGGAAATGGAAGAAAGTGAGAATGAAAAGATGATTGAGTATGAATAAGAAAATGAAGAGAGACTGAGATCACCTTTGAAGAGAACACAAGAAAGACAAAAGGAATGACAACACAATACAAAAATAATCACAAATAGTAAAAGAAAAACAAGTGTATATGATCTCTCCAATTCAGGGAGGTGTAGTATCATATGCAAATTAGATAGACAAGTATAAATAGTGAACAACTGGCAAAGATAGGGTGGCTATGTCTAGCAAACCCAGTTGCTATTCCGGACATGGAGAACTGTACTCTGACTACTACTGATATGCAAAACATAACAATTGTTAAAAGTGATAGTGAACCAGAAAAGATTATACATTTTCTGTTTTTATTTGCTAAAATAATGTTGAGCACTAGATCTATAGCACTGGCTTCAATATTGAAGATTGAGGTTTTGTGTGGGAGCTGTTGACTGATTATTTTCTTCTGGTATATTGCTGCACATCCTGTTATATTTCTGTGTTTAGACCCATCTGTAAACCATTACATTTTAACATCTATTTTGGCATTAAAAAACATTATTTTGGAAATTCTTGCAAGGACTTATTCACAAATGAATGAAATTATTTTTGAACTTTTTTTTTGCATCTGTAACCTCCATTTACTTAATTTTATTAAATGCTGAAAAATTAAAATTTTAGCCTCTACATATTTCAATCATCAATTTGTTTTTGTCAAACATGAACACCATTTGCCAAAAATCTGTTCTGAATCATAAAATAAAAAATGCAATAAAACTATAGCATTATTTAATTAGAAATTCTTTTAATTACTTCTATAAATAAGATATATTGAGGACACAATTGTCTTAAGAAAAAATGATTTTTGATGAATAATTAATTTTTAAAAGAATTGTTTTAATTTTTCTTAAATTTAAAAAAAATTTATTCAGTTTTAATTCTTTTAAAAATTTGTATTAATTTTGGCTTTTTTGATGATATTAACACAAAACTATATTTACTTATCATAAATCGAAAAGCTTAATGCAAATCATCAAATACCAATATTTTTAAAAGAATTTTTAAGTTCTTTTTGTGTGTATAAATGTTTTGATTTTTGTAAGTACAGGTGACCATATCAGAAAATAAGTGTGATAATTATAGTAAATTTAAATTTCAACACTTCTAAGATTCGATAAAACATTAGGTTATGGAAAATATTTTCCTAAATTTTTAAGATTACTGAGTACTTAAAAATTAAATGAAAAAGCTGCTCACATCATTTTCTTCAATTATGTTTTAAAGATAAAGTTGCTCTGGGCAACAATTTTAGATCTGTCAATATGGCCCCTTTCAGGTTAAAAATGCATTTCTGTGATATTTTAAGCTTAAAGTAAATATTTGTTAATATTCTTCTAAGTTTCAAAAAATCATATTTTATTTGTTGAAGATTCTTTTAATAAAGAGAATAACATTGCAATGAAAAATGACTAAAAAATGGCGCAAATCAGCTATTTTAGCAAAAAAAATCTTCCAGTCAATTTAAATTAGTTTTTGAAATACAGCAAAGTATTTTGATTATTGGAAATATTCAATTTAATTCATTAGCTTGAAATTAAAACTAAAATAAAACTTCAAGTAAGATTTTCCATTTTTAAAAGTTCATTTTAAACCTTAGGTATTGCACTTTCTGTGGAGGTCCCTAGATTAAATGTATATGGAATAAAGTTGAAGGGGTCAGTAGTGAGAAAAAATGGAAATTGAACAAAAGTGAATAGGAAAGAAGCAGACACAATTGTTTATCTTCTAATAGTCTGATCCCATTTTATTATCAGAGTAATATTTCAAATAAATGCAAATCTGTAATTTATTGAAGTCTGCTACAGTACTGTCAGCCAGAAATGATTAATCTTCATTTGGCTATATTTTTCTTTTTATACAGCTCTCTTGGCATTAATGTTTTTTATGGTAATTTGAATAAAATTTTAGAGAACACACAAAATTTTTTTTTACTTCTTACTATTTTAACCTCAATTATCTAAATTATGAATTTATCCATTTCCAGTTATATCTGAGTAGATTTCTTTTTCTTAATTCTTATCTAAAGTGTAATTTGTATTTTTGCTACATTCTTCTTCAAATACTCTGAACTGTAATGTATGCATATCATACAACACCTGATAACCTCACAGTACCACTAGCTTCATTTTTATGTCAAACTTTCACAAACATGTAAAAAAATTAAAAATGAAATTTGAGGTTTCATATGTGCTTAAAATTGAAGAAAAGTGAAAATTTTCAACCAAAACAGAGTGCATAGCTTTCTAAATTAAATAAGCAGTTATAAAAATTCAATTACTGTAATTTCTGAATTACAAAATTCAGTTATTTTACTTCTGAAAATACTTGTTCATATTCTTTAAGGATAATTTTATTTCATGTTAAAATAGGGTGTGCAATAGATGAATACAAGATGTAACATTTTTTTATCATTTTCTGACAACTCAAGAATAAGTCCATTGCTCTAATCAGTTTATGGAAGTAGCAGGTACTGCCAGATATCCATCTTTCTGCAAGTGGTCAGGCAATCAGTTACAACACTGAAGAAAATTCTCATGGAAGAGAAATAATTGTAATGCTTACCAAACACCACTAATTTTCCATTACAAATAACTTTATTTGATAATTGTTTCAATATTATGTTAAAGACATTTAATTTTGATGAACAGAATGACTACCATCTATACTGAATTATATAAAAATCAGTTTCATGTGTCACACAAGTTACACCTTGCCTACAACACTATCACATCATCATGGTAGGTAGAAACAAATGATGACTTAAAGTCAAAAGCTTGGGCCATATTTCTTTCAAAATGAACTTTGGACAATTTCTGATGGAAATTCATTTTTAGACTAGAATTTTTCATTTAGAATAATGTTGATTTATTAAAAAATTTTTTTTAAGAAAGAAGATAATTGAAAATTTGGAGAAAAAACAAGTAATCAGTTGAAAAAAATTATATTTACTCAAATATATTGTTTCATTCTAAATAGGAAGAATGGTTCATAGCTGTTAATCTTTTTTATTTATGTACTTAGAATATAATATTAATAAATATTGTGGGGATTGAATCATTGAAAATGCAGGGTATTTTTTTTGTTTAAATCCTTAGGACATTTTGCTTTACTCTGTTTCTTCATTTATTAGAAGAAATCCAAGCTAATCAGTTCTTTTTTTTTTTCCCATTTTTGACAAAATTAATCTAACTTTGAAAATTTATTACAACTTAAGTAGTTTCATTTTGTAGGAAATTTAAAAATTAATTTGTGCTAGTTATTTTTACATATAAAATGATCTAAACTTTGAATATTTAACCTGGAATTAAAATAACAAGAAATTCAACTACACCCAACTCATATGTGCATTATTAAATGTAGGCACATTTGTTTTTATTTTTAAGTGTAATTAGCACAAAATTTAGTCTATTTATATTATTACAGTAATAAATACTCAAAGGAAGCTTTTTATGATGAAAGTTATTACTTCAGAATCATGAAGAATTTAAAAGAAAGAAATGTAGAGATTTCCATTGGTTCCCTATTTACAGAATTTTCCATCAGAATAAAAAAGTGTAACAGCATTTCTAAAAATTGAATCTGGTAAAAGAAAAAGTTTATTTTAATAGGAGACTGCCAAAATACCTTTAACTGCCAAGTAGATAATTACTTTTTTTCAAAAATTTTGCTTCTAGTAAAAGTACTTCTTGAGGAACTTTTCCTATCAGGAGGTCTTTCAAAGAACTTGACATTTCTAGTAGATTTTATAAAAGAAATTCCCAACTGTTAAAGAACTCTTCTGAGAGAAAGTAATTTATCTTGTACATGGTGTGGCAGAAGTGCCTCCCACATAATAGTAAGACATTAGTGGCAATGGTATCTTCATCTAGCTAATAACTTATGTGGGAGGTATTTTTGCCACACTCTGTATAATACAAAGTACACTATATGGGCCTCATATGTCTCAGAAAAACAAGTGAAAAATTCAAAAACTATGCATAACCAACAAGAAAGATTGGAGCTAATGATATAATAGTGTGGAGTTGTACTTCAAGTGTAGAACCATTGATAATTGAAGAGTCTCTACCAGTTACTCCAAGGAAAGGATTCTAAAAGAATATCATCCCTTCTTATCCAGTACCTTCCCAATCCAGCAAGATATCTTCACAATGTGTGATGTTTTGTTCCAGCAAAATGACAAAACATCAACTCCAGGAAACATAGGAAGATTGCATAGATCAACAGATCAGACTAACTCCAATCGAACACATCCAACTCTATTACAGAAGCATCATCAGATTTCACAAACTTGCTAATATGTTGGATCCACATTAATTCTTCTCCATGCAGAAACTCAATTTTCAATCTAAAAGAGCTGTTCAGTCTTCCATAGTTAAATGACAATATTCTCTGGCTCAGATGAGTCACAATAACCAATGCTGTGATAATATTTTTCTTGATCAATGTTTATGGAATGCAATGTACAAGAGATTGACTGATGGAATGAGCAGCACCAGTATTAAATTGGGATGTGATTTGCTGCAATGTTCCCTTTGGTTGGATGGCTAGCATCCTTGTCAGTTGACAGCATTATTGTATCAAGTATAAGCACATACAGTTTTTGTGTACCACTGACAACTGTTCAGAATTCTCATATTCTTGGTATACTATTGCTGCTGTTTTCCAAGTAAAACTTAGAATAATTGTCACTTCAGAAGTATTACTTCATTATTTTGGTCCTAACAATTATTCTATTGTCAAATGATAAGTCCACATCCTATGTTTGTCACAGCGTCCCTGTTCTGATAATGGATTGTTTTGCAAATTACACATTCATGTCCCCACAAAATGTGGCATATTTCCAAATAAGAATTGCTGATTTCCTGTGTTTTCCAAAGTACACAAAATTGACACAAATATAAGTATCATTCATGCTTTCTTCAATATTTCTTTTAATTTTATATGAATAGCTGTGTTTCTATGAAAATGTGAATTTTTATATGCTGTATTTAATATTTTGAAAATTTTTCTCTTAATAAAATATGGATTGGTGGATTTGTATGCAGGAATGCATTATTAATCAGAAAAAGACAAGTTAAGTATATATGTTGGATGTGGCAAAACATCCAAAATATACTGCTGAGTTTGATCATTTATCAAGTTGACATTTCTGTGGTGGTAGGATGATACTCTTATACAAACGTCAGGTCTCTTTTGAACAACAGCTTTCTTCAGTCTGATCCATTCTTTTACAATATTTGACTGTGTTAACAATCTGGTACACCTTTTGCATCCAAAAGTATACTTACAATCCATTTCTTCACTGATTTCTAAATTTTCAATTAAGGGGATGGATGCTACTAGAACATGGAATCAATCATGGATCTGGATTATGATCTTCTTGTTTCTCTCAGACAACATTTATCCAGGTTTCACTTCACATGACTTCAGAGATGCAAGGTTTTCTTCAGTGACTTGACACCATGTTCTCCAAGAATGCTATATATACGGTTGTGCAATGATTGGACAAGTGAAACATGCTTGATAAATAAATAACATTATAAATGTTTTGTTTTGGCTTAAATAGTCAAGCTAATACAAAACACACGCAGCCTGAAGATTGTGTTCAAGTGTAAAAGAGAATTTTGCTGCTGAGTGTTGACCATGGTGTCCACTTTTATATTTTATATTTACATACACTATCCATGATAGTATATTATACACACTATGTCTGATTTTATTATGTAAGTCAATGCCTTCACAATAAAATTTTGTATTGACCTTTAGTTAAAATGTTTGGGATACATTTATTGCATAAATATACCATGTGATTTTTCAGCTTGCCTTTTTCAGAAATATTTGCACTAAAGTAGTTGATATTCCAATATTGCATTATGCCACTATAATAGTATTTTTATTGATATTTATTTTTGATTTCAGATATACAAACATCACCCCAGGATATAACCTCATAACAGAAACAAGTTGAGTGATGGAAACATAATGTTGGAAATTTCAGGAATGTTGAATGCAATGAATCAATGAAAAGTGAAAGACACTGTCAAAAATCAAAATATGAACAAGAACAGATAAGAACAAACATATCCTAAAATGGGATTTAAAAAACAAATAAAAAATTAAAATCTAAGAAGCAGGAAATGCTGCTTGTGTTACAAAAATAGCCTAAAGACATGAAAATAATCAAAATATCAAATAGTTTTAAGTAGACATCACAAAGAGAAACGTGGAAGTTGGACTATGAAGAACAACAATAATTTGTACTGATAAATTTCAGGTTATCTTCAATGGATCTGATTGCAGGGCTAGTGTTTGCATTCATTATGGATATGGTCAACTAACACAGCTTAAAATAAGAAAAAGGGGGTGGGTAATGAAATACTCAGATTTCAGGAAATAAAATTTTATTTTATATTAAAATCTGAAATTATATATGTATGATAATTATTACAATTTTCATTCAGTATAATTTTATTCCCATAATTTATATTAACTATGTATTCTTGCAATAAATGCACTAACAGGCTTTGATAAGTTCTTGAGTGCCCTCCTTCTATATGGATTTCTAAAAAGTCTCTCAGTCATACTGTAGTGGTTTGAATGGCCTCAATTCAACCCGTATATTTTTTACTTTACAAATGTGTAAGCAAACAAGAGAAACAACACAAAAACTGTTTCTATAAGAACAATCTTCATTTTACTGTATTACATACAAAGCAATCAAGTGTGTGATTTTTATGTAGTAAGGGTTGAAATTAATAGCAGGAGTTATTTCCCTTTAACTGTTATTTGAATTAGTTAAGACTTTAGGGAAGATATATTTTTATCTGGATTCACAGAGAAGATTTCAGTTCATGAAATAATAGTACGTTTCAATGGAAAGAATGTTCTTCAATAAGGTGTTGTAGGCTGAAATTCGGTGTAAGATGAGTTCAAAGAAATTTGTTGATTGAGAGAAAATGTGATCGTCATTTGAATATTGAAAAGTTGAATTAACTTGCCGCTTATTGTTGTTCACCAAAGAGAGTTGAATATGAGTGAAAGAATTCTGGAAAGCTGAGAATATGTTGAATCATAACTTATTGCTCCAGAAAATTTTGAAGTAATATTTCTCACTGGTGAATATTGACAAGAGGTGAAAATTGTAAAGTTGAATAAGTATCTGTGTAAGGAGTGAATGAGATGAGTTCAGAGATGTGCAATGTTTGTACGTACATGTGTGCATGCCTGAGTGTGTGAATCTGTCACAGCATCTGCCCTTTAGGGGCAAACATAATTTCTCTAATGCTACATCTTGTGTGTGTCAGAGAAGGCAAAAAAGAGAGAGTTTTATATTTATAACCAACGTGGTCATGTGGTAGGCTCAAAACACATAAACAGATTTATGGTGGTAAATTAATTTTAACCGTGTGGACATAGTGGAAAACATGATATTAGGATTAATTGACCAATGAGGAGTCAGAGAAATATCAAGGCTCTGTTATCGGCTTTTTGCACAGATAATTGTCAATCACAGTGTTGTTACGTAGGAAATGTATTGGAATCTTTTTTAACCAATGGAATTAGTTAGATCATAAATAAAATATTAAATTCAAGTAGAACATTAAAATACTATTTCTAAATTTTTACACTTATCATGTCTTTGGGTTAAGGTTAGTTAGTATTGTATAATGGACTCATTGGGTACATGTCTTGCTTGACAAGGGTTAGGGTTATACAATACTTACATAGATTGAAAGAACGGGCCAAGTATTGTGAAGTTTAAAAATTGGGAGCATGGGAAATGACTATAGAAGATGAATTAATCCTTCTCAGAATAATTGAAGGCTTGCAAGACGAAAACGACAAACGAAAAATAATCGAATGTCTACAGAGTAACATGAGTTTGGAAGCTAGCGTTGATTTTTTTTTAATAACAATTAGAGTTGATTATATGGCGGGGTCGATATCACCCCCGAATTAATAATGGTGATGATGGGTGAGAATATGCTGTAAAACAGAAAAAAGGCGTTTTCAAAAGAACTAAAATGTTAAAAATGCTCTACAGACTTTGAAATATAAATGATACTGAAAGTTAATTTACAACACGAAATACAATCTTTATGCAAGTGTACAAAGGATATCAGAAAATTACTGGGACAATGATAATTAGAACTTTTAGAAAAAGAAATGGATTCTGACACTTTAAGAATCAAGTTAAAATAAAGGATATTTTGGTTTAGTATTTATTTTTGAAACCGGACTCTCCGTAGTTTACAAAGAGCGGCAGAGTGATTACTAGCGAGGTGATAATAATAGAGTGTTGTCGTGGACCTTGGAAGTCAATCAGTGAAAAGTAAACTATGCTTTGGAAGTATGTCAGTACTCCCGCACTAGAAAAACAGATACGTCATCAGTTCTCTATATAAAGAGGCGATCCAACCAGAAGAAGGGAGAGTTTACGAGTGCAGTCGAGCTGGGCGGAGAGATGTCGGAGATTGAAAGAATAGATTGTTTGTCTGTCTTCGAATGCAGTCGAAGTGAGGAAGTGACGTCAGATATTGGAACAAAGCGCCCGCTAACATGTGCTGTTGATATAAGTACCGCTACTCCTGCTACCACTAATATTACTACTGCTATTGATACTACTACTACCACTGAGAACAGAACGACGAACAAGCTACAGTAATCAAAAAGAGTTAAAACGAAGCCACCTCTCTCCTAACCCTAACAAAATTACACGAAGTATCTTTTTTTGTTTCGTAGATCATCGTTCATATACAAGAGACATTCAACTTTTTGCCACGAAAATTGTATTATTATATGTATTGCTGATGTTATATATGTATAAAAAACTTTTGTCCCCCTAAAATCGGACAGACTTGGCCATATTTATTTGCTGTTAACCCGATTCTCACCCAAACAAGCTTGCAGGCAGATCAACGAAGAGCTTCCAGAATTCAACGACCCGATAACTACTCGCCAGGATCAAAAATCGCAACGTGGCTGGTGAGTGGAATCGAATCGCCATTTGAAACCGGAGCTTTGGGTATAACCTGTAATACTGGAACATACAGCACCAACGGCCGGCCTTGTGGATGACATCAGCCCAGTGAGTTTAGGGTACGGTGTCACATGGACACCTTGACCAGAGATCGTGTTACAACTGACACCGTGCGAGAGGATCAGCGTTACAGTTAGAGAATTTAATCAACCAAAAGAATAATTCGAGACGTACAGGACGAGAAAATCCATAATTAAGTGTAGATATTGTGGAAAAACCACGAAAGAGGCAAGTACAAATGTTCAGCTTTAAGAAAAATATGATCAAATTGTCAAAAAAAGTTCATTTTCAGAACGTATACAAAGACGAAAAGGAAATAGAAAGAGTACAAATGGCACAACCCACCTTTGAAGAAGAAGCTGAAATATTTATAATGAATACAAAAAAAAGAAGTAGAAAAATAAGGATAAATGGCCAAATATTTAACATGCAACTTGGTACAGGCAGTGAAATCACGTTAATACCAAAAAATCTCTAGATAAAATTAGGACGACCTAAATTAACAAAAGCAGAATCCAATTAAAGCAATTTGATGGAACTACTACAAAAATAATGGGTACATTTCAAGGCAATTTTGAAGCAGACAAGCGTTTTGAAATAATTCCTATTACAGTTGTAGAATGTGAAAAAGATCACGGATTACGAGGGATTGATGTATTAAAAGTAGATACAGCAAAACTAATCAATTCCATGGAGGCAGAAGAAAATGAAATAAGGTTATTGAAAGGCTATAAAACAAGAATTCAATTTTAAATTATCACTCAAAATATATAGAGTCAAGAAAAGTTAAAATTCGTATCCTACCTTTGGTAGGAGCCAAATTAAACAAAATGATATAACAAGGCATACTAGAAAGTGTAACTCAAGGTGGTAGCAATTGGGCGTCACCGATAGTAGCGATAAAGAAATCTGACGGAGATTTAAGGATTTGTGGTGTGTGGTGAAAATAAAAGAATTCTTTAATCTTTCCTTGACTTTCCAGGACTGATTGATTTCCCTTTGTTTTCGTCTTTCTCTCTCCATGAGGTAGTCGGCCATTTTTGGTTACGGTTCGCTACCGGAGAAGATTTCTAGCGGAATGGAAGGAGTGTTTGTGCAGCCTAGAAATACCATCTTGTGCAGGCATCTGCTGGCTACTCGTCGTCAACAAACTGACGAGGGTGTAGACCAGTATTTGCAAGCTTTAAAGAAACTCGCGAAGGATTGCGAATTCTAGGCTGTTACAGCAATACAGGCGAGAGACGAATACATACGAGACGCTTTCATAAACGGAATTTCGTCTAATCACATCAGATAACGACTCCTGGAAAACAAATCACTAATCTAGTCACTGCTTACGACCAGGCGCTAACACTTAAAATGGCACAGAAACAATTGACGTCCTACTCTCAACAGAACTCACTAAACGTATCTGTCTCTACTGTTCAAACTGAGATAACTGACGATTACGATCAGCCTGGGTGATACTTATTGATACTGGCAGCTCAGAAAATTTTATTAATTCTGACGAGGTTAAAAGGCTCGGATTGGCAATCTTGCCAAGTTCAGAAATAATTTCTATGGCTAGCAGTTCCCATTCATCCTTTACACTTGGACATTGTATAGTATCCCTCAATCTAAGTGGTAGAGAGTACTGTAATGTCAAGTTGTCCGTTATGGCTAACTTATGCTGTGATGTCATTCTTGGGCATAATTTCCTACGTCAGCATTCTTTGGTAAAAATACCTTTCGGGGGACTGCTTCCACCTCTCACTGTTAGTGGACTAACTGCAATTAATAATGTCCCTTACCCCTCTCTGTTTGCGAATCTAACTTCTGGTTGTCATCCAATAGCAGTAAAATCCAGGAAACATAGCCTACTTGACGTTAAATTCATTCATTCAGAAATATCGCGTATGCTGAAGGAAGGAATTATAGAGCCATCTCAATCGCCATGGCGAGCCCAATCACTGGTAGTGTCTCCTGAAAATCACAAGAAGAGACTCGTCGTAGATTATTCCCAGACGATAAATCGGTTCACTCTTCTGGATGCTTATCCACTTCCTTGGATAGAGGACATGGTAAATGAGATTGCCTGTTATCAGGTATTTAGCACTCTTGATCTAACCAGTGCCTGTCACCAGGTTGCCATCAAACCAGAAGAACGAAAATATACTGCCCTCGAAGCTGCTGGGTCTCTGTACCAATTTTGTCGAATCCCTTTTGGAGTGACCAATGGAGTAGCAAGTTTCCAACAAGTCATTGATGACAATATCAAGCGAGAAGACCCCCGAGGAAGCTACGCCTATATCGACAACGTTACTATCTGTAGTCATAACCAGGCAGAACATGACACCAATCAAAGAAATTTATGAATAGTGTGGCAAAGTACGGCCTAACACTGTATAAAAGCAAATGTCATTATTCACTTAGTTCAGTGGACTTGCTTGGGTATACTATAAGCATGGGTTCAGTAAAACCTGACCCTGACAGACTCAAAGGATTGGCAGATCTGCCAGTACCTCAAGACCATACCTCTCTCCGACTAGCAATGGGGATGTTCTCTCACTATTCGAGGTGGATATCATATTTCTCCGAAAAATTACATCCCTTAACTAGAGTTGCCCATTTTCCTCTCACTAAAGAACAAACGGATGCCTTCAAGCAACTAAAGGAGATCGCAAAATCGTCCTTGGTGGCTATAGACTCTACTCTACCTTTTGAGATTGAGACTGATGCTTGGGAACATGCTATTGCTGCCTCTCTAACTCAAAACCGTCGGCCTGTAGCTTTCTTTTCAAGAACTTTAACTTCTGCCGAGCAAAAGCACTCATCAGTTGAAAAGGAGGCCTATGCAATTGTAGAAGCGATTCGAAAATGGAGACACTTATTACTGGGGAGACATTTTAAGCTTATCACAAATCAGAAATCTGTCTCCTACATGTTCAATCTTAAAAGTAAAAACAAGATAAAAAACGAGAAGATCACAAGATGGAAATTAGAACTTGCCTGTTTCAGTTACGACATAGTATATCGTCCGGGGAAAAAAATGCTGCTGCGGACGCTTTATCACGAATTTGCTGTTCTACCATCTCTGTTGACAAACTACATATCTTGCACAAAAATTGCTGCATTTTGTCAAAAGTAAAAATATGCCATACTCTGAAGAAGATGTAAGAGCGGTAACCAGGTCATGTCAGGTGTGTTCCGAGATAAAGCATAGATTCATTAAAATGCCTCCTCAAACACTCATAAAAGCAAACCAACCCTTTGAAAGATTAAGTATAGGCTTCAAGCGACCTTTACCTTCAAATTCTCGCAATCGGTTCATACTTACTGTGGTTGACGAATACTCCCGTTTTCCTTTCGCTTACCCTTGTGCTGATGTCTCAGCAGCGACTGTCAAAAAACATCTAACTAGTTTATTTTTCATTTTTGGAAACCCTTCTTTTGTGCACTCTGATCGTGGTACAGCTTTTATGTCGGACAAATTAAAGGCGTTTCTACTTTCTCGACGCATTGCTACCAGCCGAACAACTGCCTTTAATCCACAGGGCAATGGACAAGCAGAGAGGTACAATGGTATCATCTGGCAAACGGTGAGCCTGGCTCTACGGTCTAGTAATCTCCCAGTTGCTAGTTGGGAAAAGGTTCTAGATGTAGCACTCCACTGCATTCGCTCATTGCTTTCCACTGCCTCGAACTGTACTCCTCATGAACGTTTGTTTAATTTCCAAAGGAAATTAGCTTCTGGTGATTCCATACCAACATAGTTAACAAAATCAAAATCGACGCTCCTGAGGCGCCATGTACGCGGGAGTAAATATGAGACTTTAGTCGAGACAGTTGACATACTCGAAGTCAATCCGAACTACGCTCACGTGCGACTTAACAATGGACGAGACACGACCGTGTCTCTACGCCATATTGCACCATTGGATGGCAAACCAAACGGTTCACACACAGAACTTGATCCAATGGACGCCCATATCCAGTCTAACACTCCTCCTCCTCCTCTGCCGAGTGCTCTGGAAAATACTGTTATTGACGATTCATCTGCCCCCGAAAACCACCCCACTGTAAATTCCACTCCTACATCTCCCCATCCTCTGCCCTTGGATAGCTTCCAGAGTTCCTCTTCAGAAGACGCTGATGTATCGAATCTTCGACGCTCTTCTAGAATTCGTCGAAAACCTCCGTATGTAGCTGAAAATTATCAGCTTTGAACATCTGTTTTTCTCCTTTCTCTATTTTCAGTTTGAGCAGAGACATCCATAGAAACCACCCCTTGTCAGAAGAACGTACAAACCTGAACTTTTTCTTAAGTGGCGGAGTATGTGGTGAAAATAAAGGAACTCTAATCTTTCCCTGACTTTCCAGGACTGATTGATCTCCCCCTGTTTTCGTCTTTCTCTCTTTACAAGGTAGTCGGCAATTTTCTTCTTACGGTTCGCTACCGGAGTAGATTTCTAGTGGAATAAAGCTTCACTCAAGCTATACGGACTCAGCCTTCTTTTACTTCCCCTCAACCCTTTTTCATAACATGGTGATTACAAGATAGGGGGAAATCACCAGATATGTTCAGACACTTGTCCTTTGCCAAATATTGAAACTGTGAGTCAAAAGTTAGCAAAAATGGAAAACCTTGCAAAAATTGATATCAAGGCAGCATACAACCAAACAGAAATTGACAAGAAATTCAAGGAAATCAGCACGATAAACACCCCTATAGGCTTACCCATGCGATATATGTGTAGGGACAAGTACTAAAGAAGAATTAAAATATAAAACAGAGCAAATTTTAGTAGGATTAAACAAAGACAAGTGTAATTTTGATTGTAAGATATCATATTTACGATATCAAATATCAAAAAAGGCATATCATCCGACGATAGACTAACAATGAAAATACCAGGAATAGATGCTCCAACAAATAAAAAAGAATTAGAATCCTTTTTGAAGGTAATAAATTTGTATAGTAAATACATACCAAGATACAGCGATAGAGCCACTTGCAAAATTACGCAAAAAACAAAAAAAAATGAATTTCAATGGAAACAAAAGCAAACTATCGCTTTCGAAACACTAAAGAAAATACTGAGGAACAAACAAATAATAAAAGTTTTTAATCCACAAAAAGAAGTAATGTTAACCATAGACGTGAGTGAAAAGGCGATGTTATCATATTTATCAAGATTACTGTTCAAGAATGAAACAGAAGAAAACAGGAAAATGCTGAAGATAAAATAACACACTGGGTAGAAACAGACATTCTTCATCTAAATAGACTCAAAATAGAAACAAAACAACACCCAATATTAAGCAGAATAGTACAGAGAATAAAAAAAATAATATATGGAGCAATTGTTTGATGACAGAGCGACCCTTTAAAGAAACGAAGCACAAACTAACCATAGAAAATGGCATAATATGCAATGGGGATATAATAGTAGCTCCACAAATACTGAGAAGGGACATATTAAAAGGAGTACATGATGACATGCATTGTGGCATAAAAGCAACACAAAGAAGACTAACGTTACAAGCCTGGTGTCCAGGATATTCAAAAGATGTAGAGGAATACGTTAAGAGATGCCCAAGATATGCAGAAATAAAAAACTTCAAGCAAGCAAAAATTAACTCATGGCCAAAGGTTAGGGTCCACATGGATCACGCACATATAGAAGATAGGGGATTTATCTTAGTATTGGTGGACTCATATTTACAATGGCCAGGGGTTGTCAGAGTAAAAGACAGAAAAGCCACCAGAATAAAGCAGAACTATATTCTCAAAGAATGGAGTACCCCAGATAATAGTCACCGACAATGCACTCGAATTTTGCGATGGGTGCTTATGTGCGTAGTTAAAAAAGATTGGATGCATCCCATACAAGACACCGCCATATCACCCACAATCTAATGGCATTGCGGAAAGAATGGTACAGACAGTAAAAATGGGATTAAAAGCATTCTCATCACTTAATGAAAGCATGGAAGCGTATCTACCAAAAATACTCCTCAGTTACAGATCCATTCCGTATCCAGGAAGAAAACTGAGCCCTTTGGCATTAATAGGAAGACAAATCAGAGCCCCCATAACTATGTCCTTTCCAACGAAAGAAAAGGTATGGTGTAGAAAGAATAAAGAGGCTGATTCAGAAGAATTTCCTGATGCTAAAAGGACACAACATGGCTATACTTGAGAAAAGGGGACAACATATACTGGCACACGCAGATCAGTTCAGAAACAGAAATGAACTGGATGATGTAGAAATGGAAGATCAAGAAAGAGAAGAGACAGAAAGTTACAAAAGTGGAACAGAGCAGGAAATGGAAGAAAGTGAGAATGAAAAGATGAATGAGTATGAAGAAGAAAATGAAGAGAGACTGAGATCACCATTAAAGAGAAAACAAGAATGACAAGAGGAAGGACAACACAATACGAAAATAATCAGGAATAGCAACAGAAAAAACTATGGTATACAACCTCTCCGATTCAGGGAGGTGTAGTATCATATGCAAATTAGATAGACAAGTATAAATAGAGAACAACTGGCGAACATAGGGTGGCTATGCTTAGCAAACCCTAACTAACCATATTCAGGACACGGAGAACTATACTACGACTGATACTATGCAGAGAGATATGCAAAACAAAAATTCAAAAATGACATTATGTATTGACTGTGTGTGATTTTTTTGTGTACTGTATTAGTGTTCGAGTATATAACAAAAAGTGGTTTTCACAGTTGTGCACATGGTGAAAAGTTCAAAATGTCTTTTCCTTAATTACATTTGCGAGATAGAATGTAGAAATGAATGTGTTAGTGGAACAGTACTTAACTGGTATCGCTAATATAGGGTGTTCCTAGTTCTTGGCATAGTAACCATGGCGATGTGGCGAATCAGCGAGTTCGTTCTTTGGTCGCGGTCGTTGTAGCCGCGGAATAAATGGATGACTGCTTTCCTTACATTTGCCGACATGAAGTTCAGAAGCTGGTGGATTTCTCCCTCCTGAACTGAAGATGTATGCGCTATTTATATATTTATAACGGATGTCGATGACGTAGGGTGCGGACGTATCTGTAAGCTAAACTTCGCACGTACTATAACTGATAACTGCTCGTGTCGAGTAAAATGAGTGGAGGAAGAAAATTTTTTTCGGCCTAATCGTTTTTTAGAACCGCTACAAGGTACATGAAATAAAAGGGAGATCAGGACTACCAATTGCTGGATGTGGCAAATTGTTCGTGTCCCCTTTGTTTCTAAGTTTTTGAAAATTTTGAAGTGAAGGAAAAAAAAAGACTCTCACTGTGTTACTGGCCCTAAGAACCTGCTGATATTTTTTATGAGTTGTGATTGGACAGTTCAAATGTTAACCGTCCTCTTTGAAGGGGATGGGAGAACTGCTACTGGACAGTAGTTGGAATCTATACCGCCTAGGAGTAGGAGGTTCGTTTCTCTCCCCTTTCTTAAATGGCAGACAGCGTTCTCTAAATTGAAGAATTCCCAGAAAAGAAGAGCTGGACGTTACAAAGTTTACTGCAAAGAAAGAACCGCGAAGTGGTGTTTGAGGCTAAAGTCATTTACAGTGAAGAAGAAGAACAACAAGGAAGAGGAGGAGGAGCAAACATGTGCTGTCACAAGAAGTTGTATTACCGCGTGTTTTAACGATGTTTTTCCCTTCCGTGGCCGTATAGTAAAACTTTCCATTCGAACGAGAAGAAAATAAGAAGAAAAAAAGGGGGGAGCTTGGTCATCAAAGAAAAGAGAACTTTGTCTACAGAAGAAAGAAAAGGAAATATATAAAGAAAAGAAGCTTCGAAATTTCAAAGGACAGAAAGTGGGCACTGTAGAACTAAGGCTCTTTTTTGTTATCATTTACACAGCAAGTGGGCTCAATCTTTTATTATTTGTTTTGTGTATTGTAATTTTTTAAGTTTTGTTTTTCTGGTATATTTTTTTTCACCTTGTGTTAGAGAATAGGTTATCCTATTCTCAGCAAAAAGGGACGAATTTTTGCAAGCACCCTTGTTTGGTTGGTTAGTAATAAATAATCTTTCCTTGTATAATTGAATTGGATTTGCATTTTTTCTTCGTTATTGCTTCGAGCAGTAGAGGAAATATTATTGCATCAGGTTTTATTTTCTGAAAAAAAAAAAAATTTCCGAAAAGTTTAGGAAATTCTGATTGCTTATATGTGCACATCAATATGCCTTTTCCGAGAGTTGAACTTCTTTGGTTAAGTGGTAAGTTGTTTGGTAACCACAGTTTCAATGCGAGTTCGAGCGCTGTAATAAGCTGTGTTTTTCAATTGTAAGTCAGTAATGGCTTACAGGTATTGTGGGGCGCTAATGATGTTGGTAAGAAATGTATCAGAAGGTTTTTGTCGAAGGTTGCGTTTTGAAATTAACACTCCACATTTAATTTGCAAAGAAAACACGGAAAAGAACAACAAGAGATGATTGAATGATCAACAAGAAAAAACATGTATTGAAACAAGCATATATACAATGACAATAAAGATTAAGTCGTAAAAAGTGATTTCCCTTGTATCGTGTGGAAATACAAATGTATGTTGTAAGAACTTTCTTTGTTTAAATTTGTTTAGAGTTTAAGAATGTTTGATGTTTGAATTTGAAAGTTAGATGTTCGTGCAGAAGAATGTTAAAGTTTTGAATAGTTCACTTGGCTTTGATAACAGACAGTTCACTGTGTTGTGTGAATGTAGTTAATGTCTGTGTGTGTGTTTGAGTAGAAGATTGAGAATACACGTATGTGGTTATGGTTGTGAAATTTTATAAGCTACTAAAGTTTCTTCCTTAAATTTCTGCTTTTTATACAAGTCAGGTAGGCTCCAAGAACGAGCGCGGGAAGAATATTGAAGAAAGTGTCAATTTATGTGATTGGCCAAAAAATCGACCAATAGTTGATTTTTTACTATAACCAGTTTGGTGAGGCAAAACACGATAAATTTTTATGCGGCTCGTGCGATGCGTAAATTGTCTTTAAAGAAAGTATTGTTTATTTTCTGTCCAATTACTTAAGTAATTTGTGGGCGTGGTGTGCGTAGGCGCCCACTACAGTATATTTTCAGAAATAAGAGGTATAATTGAGCTTAGAATAATTTGTTTGCAAAGTTGTTCCGAATTTCACGTGAACTATTCTTGGAACATACCGAGAAACGTAAAATTTATAACCTCATAAAATCGGTTAGCAATTCGTCAGTTTGGTGTAGGGCAGTGATAAGTTTGCCGACAGTGGTTCTAGGATTCGTATATTGAAATTCAGCAAAAATCCAATAACGAATGTTTGCTTTGGTGAAAGAAATGCGTTAATGTTGGAAATTATTAAAGTTAATGTTTTATTTGTGGATAATAAATTCAGAAAGTTTTGAGATTAAAAGTGAATATTAATGCATTATTCGATCCCAAACCACTTTGTCGTTCACACGTAACTAGTGACCTTACCATCGACGCTAAGTATGCCTCTTTATCGTATGCGCCACGAAGCCTCCGCTAACGGCAGGGTTAGCATTTTTTCACGTAACAATTTTAATAACTTTGGAGTTAATTACGAAGTCAGTCAGTTGTTGAACGACACAATACAAGTGTCGACAATCAATTCTGAACGAATGAATACAAGTTATCCTCGCACCTTTACTACTTATCAGTTAGCTGTCTGAAATTTTACGCAAAGATTCTATTAAATAATCAATATACTTTTGCTCCATGATAACCCCGATCAATTGCACTAATTTATTCAAAGAACTTAACAATGGATTTTAACCTATTGCTATAAAAATGTAAACCTACTGCTCATGCACCAACTTACTAAAGTCAAAACCTTCAGTGTAGTTAAACCCGTATAGAAAGAATAATAGTCTGACACCTTACCATTGAACCACCAATAACCGTCTAAACAGTAGGTGTCATTTTATGCACTAGAAACCTACTGATCATTGCAAAAACTTAAATGAAAACTTGAATGTGGATTTGAACTTGCACCGCAATTCATTACCAACTGCCAGATGAAGTTCTACAAAATCTGTCATATTTACTGATTAATGCAATAATTTAGTAATTTAGTTAATTCAAAATCACACCGAAATATTGGTAGTCCAAATATTTACTATTTAAAAACCTCAGTTGTTCTCGGAAAACATTTTACAAATCTACTGATTATTGTAAAAATTAAAACTAACAGTAAATTCGAGATGGTAACAAAACACATGTAATCCAATATCTTACCACCTAACTACCAAGATTCTGTGTTAAGAAAGGGAACACTGAGTTATGAAATACTTATGAAATCTGTCGGGGTCACTTAATGTAAAAACAAAAACTCAGAGTTCAATTAAAAGGCAGTTAGGTAGTGTCTAGTGTTGTCAGGTGGTACTTAACGAACACAGAAAAGTCTCTGTAGAAACCTTTACATGTAAGCTTTATTTATACCGCCGTGTGCTTTACAAGAGTGACAGACAATACATCAAATTAAGATAAATCTTAGAATCTTTAACTACTGTATTTGCCAATTTATAATATGCAATGTTTACAAGCCTGCAATTCATATTGAATTTAGAAAAGCTTTAGTAGGAAGAGTACCACTGGTTTTACACCGTTCAAGACGCATGCTTTATCCAAATCGGACGTTAAAAAATATAATATTAAGATAAGCCCTAAAGGAAATATTATATGTTGTATTTACAGTCGTGTGATATACAGTATTGAGCATGACGTTCGTCTGCTGCTACTGACCGATTAAATCAAAACTTAATTATTATAGGATTTTTTATAACGTAAAAAAACTATGAAAAAAGGGTTATCGTAGTACAAACAAATGTTTGACGTAACGTTGATATAAGGTCAAAGCACACGATAAGGACAGACGACACGAGCCGAGTTTAAAAAAAGAGAAATCCGTTGGCTTATTGAACACAAAATGAAAGGAATTACACAAATTAAGTGCTTTGTGTGCCAATAATGGCCAATAACATGTATATTATATATACAAATAGAAAGCATATAATACACATAAAAGTAAATAGTGCAAAAATATGCACCTTTTTGCAATAAAGCATATCAAATTATACCTTTTAAGGGATATACTAAAAACAAAGTATGCTGTTTTACAATAAAAATATAAAATATGCTGGATGTGGTCCCCAGAAAGTCAAACGACATTATAACAAATATAGAAAAAGGGAAAGGTAGTACTTCTCTGAACTCTTTTCAAGAAGTAGGTACAACGTCTGTAGCGACCTTTCTCGGTAACAGTGAAGAAATGTAAATATTCTGTTTCTTTTTTTTCTCTCACTCCTACCAACTCCTTGTGCCAGACACAAAATTTAGTTGGCAGAAGAAACGATAGCTGCCGTTAGTAAGTTAACGATACAAGACAAACCACTGCGTAAAATTTTAAAAACAGGAAAAAACATTTATTGTACAATTATTTTACAATAATCACAAAGGTACAGACAAGAAGAAAGGTTGCACAAAAATTTCCTTCTGTGCGCCTAACACGGCAGGATAACAATATTTTCCTGGGGTTTCTAAAAAGGAAATACCCACAGAAACAAGCTATGAAATTAATTGTTTAGTCCAACTCTGGTTTTTTAAAATTTTAGACCCTTTAAAAATACAAAGGATAAAGTTTTAAATCCTTTACAAAAATACAAAAAAGGGATCAAGTTTTTAGACCCTTTACAAAAATACAAAAGGATAAAGTTTTAGACCCCTTACAAAATACAAAAAAAGGGATAAAGTTTTTATATCCTTTACAAAATACAAAAAGAATAAAGTTTTAGACCCTTTACAAAATACAAAAAGAAAGGGATAAATTTTTTTTTTTTTTTAAAAGAGACCACCAATTAGCAGAACTCGCAAAAGGCACCCACCTCCTTTGAAGAATTTTCGTTGACAGCAGGCCGGATTGGTTTTGGAAAAGGTTGGTTTTTTTGGTAGTTGAAGGCTGATTTATGGCCCACTTGCTGGTCAAAGTAGAGAGAGGGTGTTAAGTGGTCTGCCAACTGCGTGTCGTCTCAGATCTCTGCTTCGGTTCCCTTTCGTTGTTTTTTCGTTTCTCCTTTCGTTTCTCAAAGCCCTCTCTTTTATTTGAAAAAGTCGGCTCCACTTGGGGCCATCCGGAATTTCTACGGGTCTCGAAAACTTAATTTTCATTGGCCAATATATAAAAAAGGCCCTTCAAAAATTTTGCTTCTGACGGCTATTCCTGATCCGAAAGGGTCATAAAAATTGCACGATTTCACAGAAGAAATCAGAGTTTGGCAAACAATTTTGGCGGCAAATTCCTGATCCAAAAGGGTCATAAAAAACGCACAGCTTTTTTTTTTTTTTTTTTTTTTACACACACCGTCTGGCTTACAAAAAATACACCTCTCTCAAAAGACGTGTAAATAAACAAAAAAAAAGACGGTTTTACATTTAATTTGACATTTTTTTTTAAAATTCTTTTTTTAAATAAAAATAAAATTTTTATAGAAACGGATTTCACACCAGTCGATGAAATTTACTTATGAAGGAGTGGCCTTGACTTTCTTTCTGGCGGTATCAAATTTCTTCTATGTCGTTGTTCTTGACCGGCGTGGCCTGGTTTTAACCAGCGGCTTGAGTCAATCCCTGGATGGGAGTAACCTGCCTCTTCTTGCAGCTGAAGATGTCCTTTCTTGTCCTCATCGATTCAATTGAATTATTTTCTTTTATACACCAAAACCGGCTCCAGATTTTGTCTCGGGGTTTGAAGTGAAGCCCTCTGATAGGTACCAAAATAAATCATACGCCACTATCTTTTCACAAATCGGAAGGATGCAAAATATTTTTTGAAAGACAATAGTTTTAAGCTAGAACCTAAAACAGTATCTTTTCTTTCAGAAAAGCAAACGATATATGCTCAATCAGCTTAAATTTCTTATATTGTCGAGCTATGCTTCTGGTAACAACAGCTGGTGCACCAAAACGGGATACTCCTCCAAAAATGAAAGTTTTCGCCATAATATTTGTGGATATATCCACCAAGAAGAAAGCATGTTAGCAAATATATGCATCCTTTACAGAGGGAGTAAGAGTCGCGTAATTTTGAAGTGCACATGTGTGAACCGGTCATTAAGTAGCCTCAAATAATCCTACAAGGTGCATAAGCATGTCTTACAACTTTATTTTAACAGTGAACACGGTTTTTGTTTAAAGCCAAAATTCTGATTTCATGCGCAAACAAACCAGTCTATTCGAGACGAGCTTGATGGGGGTTTTAACACTACGATGAAACAATTTATGAAGTGTGAAGAGAAACTACATCGCAAATAACTCAGTTTCAAAGGGACGTAGTCGACAGGCTGCCGAATTTCCAGGTTGCCGTTAGGAACATACATTTTGTCAGTTTCAAGGACGAAATGTAATTCAAGAAGAACGATTGTAGTTGCTAATTGTTTGGCTGATCTTCAACAAATTACCGGTATTCCGCCCAAGGGCCTAAAAGAATAGCACTGATGCTCTGAGATATAGTATCCAAGGAAATGTTTTCAACTCATTTAATAAAACGACTATTTTAGATAAACTGGATCAGATAATTCAACTGTCTTATTTCCTGCAGTGAATATTTGTAAGAAGTTCATTGAAAAGCGAAATGGAAGGTGCGCTCCTCCAATAATTGGCAAAAATATCATACCACCGAATAAGTTGCTAAGGGCTCTCGTCAAGCGTTGTATTCCGGCCTCCATAAGTGACCATTTCCTAGAAAAAGAAATAAATTGACTTTTACTGGCTGTCGATCATCTGCTGCAAAACAGCACTTACATAGATTGGTTACATACCAACATGTGTATTTTATATTAATGACAGAAGTTATATACATTCACAATAAATATTTAAAAACAGAAATTCATTCAAAAGAAAAGAAAGATAGCTTTCACGAGTTCGTAGTGTAGGCTCGAATTAGGAAAGTCTTTTATTTATCTATAAAGAGTGGTAGTAAGAATGAATTACAGGAGTGACCTGGTTTTGGCTCTCTGACATCTACGTTGTAGTCAAACCATAACTTCGGTTGGGAGAGAAATAAAGTTTTCTACCTAGTCTCTGATTTGTTGGTGATGTGTGAAGATGTTTGAAAGGTATCAGAAGGTTTGATTGGTCAGAAGGCTTAAAATAGGGTGTGTTCAATAATCTTCCATCTACAACAATCAATACAAGACAGAAAATAATGATTCCAAACATAACAATTGAATTTATTGAGTGTTTTGGTGTACATGCATATAAGCTGAAGGTTTGATAGAGTTATGTCTCTTAGATTTGGAAATATTTGTACCGGAGCTCATAAGGCTTGAATTAATCATTAAACTGTAGTTTAGAAGATTGAGTTCGTGTTGAATGTTAGGAATTGTCTATTGGACAATGTGGTGAAAATAAAGGAACTCTCTAATCTTTCCCTGACTTTCCAGGACTGATTTCTCTCTTTACGAGGTAGTCGGCCATTTTCTTCTTACGGTTCGCTACCGGAGTAGATTTCTAGTGGAATAAAGCTTCACTCAAGCTATACGGACTCAGCCTTGTTTCACTTCCTCTCAAACTCTTTTTATAACAATTTATTCCACTAGAAATAATCTATCAGGATGGAAAAATACCTTACGTTAGAACGCCTAGATCTAGACACAAATAAACCTGACTCAGCCGACACATGGCGATATTGGAAAAGATCCTTGCAAATCTTTCTCGAAGCGGCCGGCACAACAACAGACTCCACTGACAGACAGACTGAAATTGAATCTACTTATCAACCTTGTCTCTCCCACTATCTTTAAAAACATCTCCGACGTGGACGATTACGATTCAGCCATGGACGTTCTGGAAGGAGTGCTTGTGCAGCCTAGAAATACCATCTTCTGTAGGCATCTGCTGGCTACTTGTAGTCAACAAACTGACGAGGGTGTAGACCAGTATTCGCAAGCTTTAAAGAAACTCTCGAAGGATTGCGAGTTCCAGGCTGTTACAGCAATACAGGCGAGAGACGAATACATACGAGACGCTTTCATAAACGGAATTTCGTCTAATCACATCAGACAACGACTGCTGGAAAACAAAACACTAGATCTAGTCACTGCTTATAGGCGCTAACACTTGAGATGGCACAAAAACAATTAACGTCCTACTCTCAACAGAACTCACTAAACGCATCTGTCTCTACTGTTCAAACTGAGGTTACTGACGATGACGATCAGTATGGGTGCTATGAGGAACATACCGTGGCCGCCATTTCTGGACAAAAATGCTTCTTCTGTGGGAATCAGAGACATGATAGAATTAGATGCCCTGCCCGAAACTCAATTTGCAAAAATTGCAAAAAGAAAGGACATTTTGCTCATGTTTGCAGATCATCTACAGCGGCTGTTATCAACGTCGGTGAGTCTATTCTTGCGTCTTCCATTCCATCTTATAATTTCTCAGAGTCTATCTTGCTCAACATTGCGTGGAAAAATCAAAGGCAAGTCTCTAAAAATACTTGTTGATACTGGCAGTTCAGAAAATTTTATTAATTCTAACGAGGTTAAAAGGCTCGGATTAGCAATCTTGCCAAGTTCAGAAAGAATTTTTATGGCTAGCAGTTCCCATTCATCCTCTACTCTTGGACATTGTATAGTATCCCTTAATCTAAGCGGTAGAGAGTACCGTAATGTCAAGTTGTCCGTTATGGCTAACTTATGCTGTGATGTCATTCTTGGGCATAATTTCCTACGTCAGCATTCTTCGGTAAAAATACCTTTCGGGGGACTGCTTCCACCTCTCACTGTTAGTGGACTAACTGCAATTAATAATGTCTCTTACCCCTCTCTGTTTGAGAATCTAACTTCTGATTGTCATCCAATAGCAGTAAAATCCAGGAGACATAGCCTACCTGACGCTAAATTCATTCATTCAGAAATACCGCGTATGCTTAAGGAAGGAATTATAGAGCCATCTCAATCGCCATGGCGAGCCCAAACACTGGTAGTGTCTCCTGAAAATCACAAGAAGAGACTCGTCGTAGATTATTCCTAGACGATAAATCGGTTCACTCTTCTGGATGCTTATCCACTTCCTTGGATAGAGGACATGGTAAATGAGATTGCCTGTTATCAGGCATTTAGCACTCTTGATCTAACCAGTGCCTATCACCAGGTTGCCATCAAGCCAGAAGAACGAAAATATACTGCCTTCGAAGCTGCTGGGTCTCTGTACCAATTTTGTCGAATCCCTTTTGGAATGACCTATGGAGTAGCAAGTTTCCAGCGAGTCACTGATGACATTATCAGGCGAGAAGACCTCCGAGGAACCTACGCCTATATCGACAACGTTACTATCTGTGGTCATAACCAGGCAGAACATGACAACAATCTAACGAAATTTATGAATAGTGTCTAACACTGAATAAAAGCAAATGTCATTATTCACTTAGTTCAGTGGACTTGCTTGGGTTTACTATAAGCATGGGTTCAGTAAAACCTGACCCTGACAGACTCAAAGGATTGGTGGATCTGCCAGTACCTCAAGACCATACCTCTCTCCGACGAGCAATGGGGATGTTCTCTCACTATTCTAGGTGGATATCAAATTTCTCCGAAAAATGACATCCCTTAACCAGTGTTGCCCATTTTCTTCTCGCAAAAGAACAAACGGATGCCTTCAAGCATCTAAAGGAGATCGCAAAATTGTGCCTGGTGGCTATAGACTCTACTTTACCTTTTGACTGATGCTTGGGAACATGCTATTGCTGCCTCTCTAACTCAAAACCGTTGGCCTGTATCTTTCTTTTCAAGAACTAACTTCTGTCGAGCAAAAGCACTCATCAGTTGAAAATGAGGCCTATGCAATCGTAGAAGCGATTCGAAAATGGAGACACTTATTACTGGGGAGACATTTTAAGCTTATCACAAATCAGAAATCTGTCTCCTACATGTTCAATCTTCAAAGTAAAAACAAGATAAAAAACGAGAAGATCACAAGATGGAAATTAGAACTTGCCTGTTTCAGTTACGACATAGTATATCGCCCGGGAAAGCAAAATGCTGCTGCGGACGCTTTATCACGAATTTGCTCTTCTACCATCTCTGTTAAACTACATATCTTGCACAAAGATGTATGTCACCCTGGGGTAACAAGAATGCTGCATTTTGTCAGAAGTAAAAATATGCCATACTCTGTAGAAGATGTAAGAACGGTAACCAGGTCATGTCAGGTGTGTTCCGAGATAAAGCATAGATTCATTAAAATGCCCCCTCAAACACTCATAAAAGCAAGTCAACCCTTTGAAAGATTAAGTATAGACTTCAAGCGACCTTTACCTTCAAATTCTCGCAATCGGTTCATACTTACTGTGGTTGACGAATACTCCCGTTTTCCTTTCGCTTACCCTTGTGCTGATGTCTCAGCAGCGACTGTCAAAAAACATCTAACTAGTTTATTTTTCATTTTTGGAAACCCTTCTTTTGTGCACTCTGATCGTGGTACAGCTTTTATGTCGGACAAATTAAAGGCGTTTCTACTTTCTCGACGCATTGCTACCAGCCGAACAACTGCCTTTAATCCACAGGGCAATGGACAAGCAGAGAGGTACAATGGTATCATCTGGCAAACGGTGAGCCTGGCTCTACGGTCTAGTAATCTCCCAGTTGCTAGTTGGGAAAAGGTTCTAGATGTAGCACTCCACTGCATTCGCTCATTGCTTTCCACTGCCTCGAACTGTACTCCTCATGAACGTTTGTTTAATTTCCAAAGGAAATTAGCTTCTGGTGATTCCATACCAACATAGTTAACAAAATCAAAATCGACGCTCCTGAGGCGCCATGTACGCGGGAGTAAATATGAGACTTTAGTCGAGACAGTTGACATACTCGAAGTCAATCCGAACTACGCTCACGTGCGACTTAACAATGAACGAGACACGACCGTGTCTCTACGCCATATTGCACCATTGGATGGCAAACCAAACGGTTCACACACAGAACTTGATCCAATGGACGCCCATATCCAGTCTAACACTCCTCCTCCTCCTCTGCCGAGTGCTCTGGAAAATACTGTTATTGACGATTCATCTGCCCCCGAAAACCACCCCACTGTAAATTCCACTCCTACATCTCCCCATCCTCTGCCCTTGGATAGCTTCCAGAGGACCTCTTCAGAAGACGCTGATGTATCGAATCTTCGACGCTCTTCTAGAATTCGTCGAAAACCTCCGTATGTAGCTGAAAATTATCAGCTTTGAACATCTGTTTTTCTCCTTTCTCTATTTTCAGTTTGAGCAGAGACATCCATAGAAACCACCCCTTGTCAGAAGAACGTACAAACCTGAACTTTTTCTTAAGTGGCGGAGTATGTGGTGAAAATAAAGGAACTCTAATCTTTCCCTGACTTTCCAGGACTGATTGATCTCCCCCTGTTTTCGTCTTTCTCTCTTTACGAGGTAGTCGGCAATTTTCTTCTTACGGTTCGCTACCGGAGTTGATTTCTAGTGGAAAAAAGCTTCACTCAAGCTATACGGACTCAGCCTTGTTTCACTTCCTCTCAAACTCTTTTTATAACAGACAAGTTGGTAAGATGTTCAGAAAAGTTTAAAGTTGTACTTACGTGAATGTTACAATGTTCTTTAACGTCTGACGGCATAGCCAAGACGGGAGTTCTTGAATGTTACATTTTGGCAGCAAGTGATGAGACGCGAGGAAGAAAAAGAGGCAGAGAACCATTCATGTTTTGCTTATATAAAATGGCGTAACACGTGACTTGCTCAGAACGTATTGAGCGCGAAAACGGATTTGTCGCGTGCAGGCAATCTGATTGGTCGGAACTGACCAATCAGCGAGCTAGTTTTGAGTAGATTGACCACTGACTGCGTGTCATACGATTTCCATGTATGTATGTTTGATTGTCACGATAATTACATTTGCCCGCAGGGGGTGACTGGCAGACGTGGAAGATTCCACAGATTAATTACAGCTTCTAGGGATTTAAAATAGGCACCTGAAATATTTTCACTGGTTAATAAATTAGATGATATATTTTTTTCTACTTAAATCAATATCTGTCTAAAGAGAGGACCAGGCACTGAATTAAAATTGTGTTTTGAATTATGTATCTTCAAATGTACTGATTTTCTTGAAAAGGAAAAAAGCGCATAACAGTTAATACATTAGGATAACGTTAGTTTTGGTATAAAAGAAAACCTACCTTTGAAATCTTGCTAAACTTTTTGTCGTTATTTTTGAGAAAGTAGATCAAAAGAGCATTTTTAGATTTTTAGATTTTTCCAACTTTAACTTTAGTGGCGTAAAAACATATTTTACCAAACTGATAAACATTGCTATCCATATTAAATTAACATAAACCTCAAACAAAAGTAATATTTCCTATTGATATAACAGTTGAATATAACACAATATTTACAAGATTCAGAAAAAACTGCAAATCATATTGAATAAAGAGAATCTGTACAACTAACACTAAATACTTAATTTACTGTGGTATTACAGAACGCATAAATATTCCCAATCATGTTAAAGAAAATTAAAATGCAACATAAACATTTTACCGTCGAATAAAACGCATTTTAATTTCTTTTTTAAATACTGTAAGTTATAAGTTACTGAATAGGGAGAAAACTTAAAATACATTATTTATTGCCATAGATAAATAGACCCATTCATATTAATTTGAAAGAAACCTATACATTTATTATCATATAATCAATTAGCCAACGAATGGCATAGATAGTTGACAAAATTTAACAGGAACATGTAGTGGATCTAGGAAGGCTGCGTGAATATTTAAGATTGTGCTGCAAATAAAATATGCAATAACTACAAACATAAATTATAAGAAATGGCCAAATGGTAACGATAATCAATCACGACAAAAATACATGTTTGAAAGAACAAATTAAATTTTATATTCACAATTTACAATTTCTTTGTTTTTAATGATGTGTGCAAAAGTATATTTAAGAGAAAAAATTCTTTGTTGATTCAGAAATGTCCAATGTCGAAAAGTTTTTTGCCTCTGATTTAAAAGGTTGAATTTAACAAAAGTTTTTTTATGAAAGATATTGAGTGAAAAAATTTGTCGTGTAAAATTTTCTAATCTCTCATAAAGGAAGTTTGTTTCTTTGGCGGCTATCTGACATTTAATTCCCGTGTGTATCCTTCACATGTGTGAATCTCGGATTTATTTATTGTAAAGAATACAATTATGGCACAAAGCCGAAAGAGGGGGGGGGGCTGAGGGTGGTTCACATTGACTATCCTATACCTAACTAATCTGATTCACGGCCCATTCACTCGTTACAAATTCATCCGTCACCAAACAATCCCCTATTCACCATAATACAGCATCCTCTTGGGGGACCTACAGAAAACGCGCCCCATAGCTTAAAAATTTGATGATAATAAAATATATACAATATATACATAAAAATTTACGGATGAAGAATGAGAAGGGAGGGAATGAACCCCAAAACAAACTAAATATCAACGCAAAACAAACTAAACATAACTGATGTTAGTAGGGCTCGTCCAACCCTCGAAAAGAGAGAGGCTGCTGTATTCTGCTCATTGGACAAAATCAAGAGGCTCTCTCGCTAAGGGAGAGGTGAAGGAGAAAATATATACGGACATGAAAATATAAAAGCTGACCCAGTCGAGATGAAAAGGGGTTAAAACAAAATGGGGAGATTGGGAATGTCAGCTTGGATCATAACCAAAAATGCAGCTGGGAGCAGGCCAGGAACAACATTTACTCGCATTAACTAGGTACACAAGGCTCGTCTAGCCTAACCAAGAGGAGGGCTCCACAGGAAACCACCCCGATGTGACGTAGGTTGACCTAGAAGAGAAGGCTAGCCTCGTTCACACGAACCAAGCTCGCCTCCGTCACCCACCTTTCGCTAAAGATTGCCGAATGTAAGCGTTTTCTATCAGTTCTAATCTTCATCTGGAGCTGATGCTCAAAGAATCGGATCAAATCCTGATGAGAAAGACGGTTGCTTCCCAAAACTTCCTCCTGTAGCATCGTCTAAATCACAATTTGGACAGTGGCCAGTATCGACAGAAACACCATTTGTTTACGGGGCCGACACATTGTCACACCCGTATGCGCGATCAATGTGCACAGACTTCTCTGCGGACCTTATGACTGCGCCCCTTCCATAAAATGGAGGATAGAAATCGCTCGAGCGGCTTCTTATGGTCCTTACAGAGAGGAAGTACGGCCAAGCGGTAAAGGAAAATTGGGAAGAGGTAAGTGGCACACACCTCCACCCTGCCCTTCACGGACAACCTTCTTTTTGCTCATCCAAATATGAATTAACAGCTTAGTTAATCAGGTTTCAGTAATTAATTGTATTTAATGTCATGTGAAACGTTTTGTTGATTTTATATATAAGTATTATTTTAAAACTACAACAAAATACAAATGTAGTTATTAGAAAAAAGATTTGTTAAAAAAACTTTTGTACCATCCTAATTTCGTATGAATTCTCATTCCAGCCCCATAACCAACAACTGGAATATATGATTTTTATTTTTGTAAAAAACATTTTTCCTTTGCATAGATTCTTCATAGATTCTTCATAGATTCTTTGCATAGATTTTTCCTTTGCATTTTTCCTTTGCATAGATTCATCAGAAACTTATAGCAACTTGATTGTTTAGGCAAAAATATGCAAATCAGGCATATTGTCTTTAAAAACATTTTCAATGGAAATATTTATTTTACTCAGAAATATTTACTTTTTCTTTTTTACTATTGGAAGATGACAGTTTAAACCTCTCCTAGATCATTCAGTGAGTCAGGTTTTATTTAAGGTCATTCAGTGCCTTGAATTGTGTTTTAAATTTGTTATATTCATTCAGTCCTTTCATTCATTGCTGTCATTAATCAAGAGAATTAAATAAGAAACACAGATTTAATTCAAACCAAACCGCATTCCCATCTACTTTTTTTAAAATATATCTACAATTCTTTTATAAAAATTTGATTATTATTATTTATATCATAATATAAATAATAATATAATCATTATATAATAATAATAATAATAACAACAGAATAAATTTGTTATCTTCATCTCCATGTATATAGATCCACTCAATATCAGCAATGAACATTGTTTTTATCATCAATTCCAAATTAATTATCTTTATAAATATACTCCCCTTCCTTAACTCAGGTTTGTTTTATATAAAATTCTATTTCTTTTCTTGCAAAGATTGTAACCATTTTTATAGTGACCTAATGTGTAATGTTGACTAGTGATTTTAATTATTCAATTCAATTTACTTAAGGACTAAATAATTTTTACAATTTGTTAAAAAAAATTATAATTTCTTTGACATTTTCTAATGTCTGAGCACGAGACAAAACCTTAGATTCTACTACAAGTGTTAGTTATCATGAATATATATATATATATATATATATATATATATATATATATATATATATATATATATATAGTGGAATAAATCTGTTATATAACTTAAAATCTGACTCAATGATACTTATTAGAAATATTCACTTGGAAATTTTTTTTTAAATCCACATTATTCATATTTAAAATTATATTAGAACTAAATGTAACACAATTTATTTTAATCTACTGTTCTCAGAGGTATTTTTAAAGTACAAATTAATCATTTTTAAATGTAGCATGTTGCGTGATTTAATTAAACAATTTTCTCACTTACTCCCTTTAAGCTCTTCACGGTTCTTTAAGACTGCTTTTTGTTTCCTGGTAATTTTTGTTGTAATGCCATAAACCAAAACTTTTCTTTAAAAGAATCCATTTATACCATCCTAAATCTAAAATGAATTTACTGATAGGCAGATTTTAATTAAAAAAAAGGAGAAATTAATAGGCATGTTGTATATGGTAATGTAGTGAAAATGTTAATTTCCATCATTTGGTGCTAAATGTTTTATTTTTGTCTTTTTTTCCTTTTTTAAGAAATGATTCCTTAATTATTCTTGATACCATTTTGATAACATGAAACTTTTCCCTCGTTGATGCTTGTGGTTATCTCTCACTCAAAATTTTCACTTAAGATGAATTTAAAGCAACCAATGGTAACTGCTAGAACTCAACTATTTCCATGATTTTTCCTACCTGTACATATCAGATGTCTGAAGATGAATGTATGTTATTTTTAGAGTGTATAAATAAAACAAGGAAAGATTTTTTACAACTTCTTTGACTTGTTCTTTTCTTGTATTTTGTGTCTAGATTTACAAGATTTTCTATTAATTGTTGTTGTTATTATAACACTAGCAGCCACACCCAGCTGGTCGATCAGAAAAAGCATTCAATTAAAATGAAGCAAAAACATCATGTTTAGATGTAACAGAGTCTATCTTCTTGAATTACTTTAAAGTATTTACATTAAAAAACATTTTGAATTAATGCAGTTACTGATATAACAGAAGTAGTCTGTATTTATTCAATTGAAGTTAGCTGAGGACATGAAGGGGCATCATGAAGACCCACTTCAGACCACAATTATTTTGGAATTTTTGAAATTCAATTTGTCAGTGTGCTACCAGAGATGTAAAAGAGGATACATAAAGCAATTGTCAAGTTTGATGAAAATTCGTTGAAAGATCAATGCAAAATCAAAAAGAAACCAGTAAAAAAAAAATCACCATTTTTCACTATTTACATGGGTTTTCACTTAAGGGTGAACTCAATTATCAAGTTAAATGACTGTTAAACAATCAACTTACTGTTGGTTGCAATTGAGTGAAGTTTGTACGAGATTGTTCAAAAATTAAAGAAATTTTCAGTTTAAAATTTGTGTTGAAATCGTTTTTTGTTTTTCACTAAACACAGTGATGTAGAAATAAAAATGAGGTATTGTTGAGCTTAGGAGGGTAAAAGCAATTTAAGACTTGTTGCTAATGTAGACATTATATAAATTTTTTTTTACTTTCATAAAAACAACAGTTTCAAACATAGTACAATAAAATTATACTAAAATCAACACATTCTCTTCAGCATATCTTTTCTGCATAAGAAAATAAGCCTTAAGAGGTAAAAACAATTTCATATTTCATTTAAGAAATCTTTACAGTCAGAATTCAGTGTACAAACATAAATTTTCCTTAACTCTTCCAATAGAAAATCCATCAAAAGGTTTGATTTTTTTGATTTTTTAAGGAAAATACAAGTTTGTCTTTTTATTCATTAAATTTAAAAAAAAAATTTCTTTAAATTAGAAGGATAATTAGTATATAAAAGTTAACACAATTTAAACCAGTGGCTGCAATTTGTTTGTCAAAAAGAACATTTTGCCTTCATAAATATTTTAAAATAGCAATATTATTACTTAAATATTTTCTAGGCAAGTAAAAATTGACCGTTAATGAATTATTTATTAAATTATGCGAAATAACAGTTGAAGATACAAATTTATTTAAGAGATAGAAATCATAATTGAATTTAAATGCTGATGATGTTCAATCAAAGGGAAATAAGTCATTGTGCTTTTCGATATAAATTTTCTTAATTTCATTCACTATAAATTTTTGAAATCATTATTCTGCTTGTTTTATGCGCTGATATAACTCATGAATAACAATTTTGATTGCAAAAAAACGTGGAAGAAAAAGATATATCAGCGGCACTGTTTGGTTTCAGTGAGAGAAAGAAAGAGAAAGGAGGCAATAATCCTCTCATGTGTTTAACATCTGTTATGTATCGTTAATTTTGTGCCATGTGAGTAACAGTGAATGAAAAGAAAAAAAAAATGTACTGCAGCAACCTATCGTGAGATTAAATCCGCTGCTTAGTAGTTGTATGCAATACGCTTTATTGAAATGTGATTGGTCTCTATAAATAGTTACATAGGAATTAAGTCTGTATTTATCAATACATCAAATCTATTTCGAGATATGAGAATTATAATGTTCATTATTGATAGATAGAATATTTACATAGTATGTCATTAAGATACGACATATGAACAACCCCAGAGGTAGACAACCCTCATGCTCCTAGAATTGGCATTATTCTGGCCATTATTAAATTTCTGTTCTGATGGAGTTGTTTATAACGCGACCACTTGTTAGAATTCTGCCAGCTTCTAAATGTGGCATGATTGAATTGGTCTGCTCAACAATTTTTAACAATTGGTACTTCATAGTTAAATTAATGAGATATGAGTATTACTGATCTTTGGATGTCATTTTTTTCTTGATGAACGTATAAATAGTTGCAAGGGAATTAACTCTATTTATCAATACATCTCAACATTTGCTTCAGGGAAATGGAAAACTGGTCAATTTTAAAATTTTCATTTGTACCCTCATACTTCTTTGAATGATGACCTGCTCATGATTGTTACTGCAATACTTGATTAAATTTGTTAAACTCAAATATTTAATGACATAATAGGAGAAATTTTACAAGTATACTGCAGTCATAGAACTCACGATAAGCTTATTTATTCATTAAAGGTAATACATTAGAAAGTTCAAATGGAAAAAAACCATGAAACTTTCATAGGTACTACTAGTTAATTATAATTTTATTGTTAATTAAAAGAATGATTAATTTAATTTTGGTTAATGCTGAATTTAGAATAAAATAGCTTTGAGTTCAAGTGAAAATATGTAGCAATGAATTTCACTTGAAGCTTTTAAAGCAAGATTAAATGTCCATTTTCGGTTTTCACATTAAAAAAAATTGTTTCTAAAGTATTTAGGGCCCCGCATAGTATTTTTTTTTCATCGTATGCTTAAATTTAAGGGAATCTAGTGAGATCCTTTCATCATAAATCACTTCTATGTCATGTTTACAGATAATGAACTTGAAAACAAAAGGAGAATTACTGGAAAATTTGTATTTTTGAGTCAAGTATACAGTCTTTAAGTTTGTGTTAAAAGCTGAGGTTTAGAATTACAAATAAATAGTTACCTAAATGTAGGGAGATTTTTTATGGAACTAAGATTGACTGTTTTAGTTAAATTTATGAAAAATGATGCAAATTTAATTTCAAAAGAAATATATTTGAATATATCTGCTTCTAACTGAAGTATTTGATGGAATTGTATTGGAATTTCACTATGCTGGCAGATTTATCATCACCACAAATAGTTAAACAAAAAATCTTTAATACTTAAATACTTTAAACTATTTAAAAATTTCTCACAGGATTTTTTCTAAACTCTATTCCACTTGTCATGTTTCAAAAGGTCATTTAATTTAGATATACTCTGAGATTTGCAGAGATAAAAATCAGATTTTATTCAGTGAGTTTTCTATAGTAACATTTTTTTGCATAAAAATGTCTGTTACTTTGATTACTTCAAAAGGAATAGAAAATATTATTCCAAATCATCACATATACAAAAAGAGGAAATATATTTTGATTTTAAAAGTATATATGTGTGTATGTGTGTTTGTCATTTGTGATTTGGTGTTCTGTTCCTACTTGCAGACCACCAGTCTACCACTGGGTGGCATGCCACTACTGTTTACCACTGGTGACCTGCTGTTGGATTTCTGGTCTGTTCCTCTTGGTAATGTTACCACAGGCGGATTGCTAGAGGCTCAACCTGTGCCCCAGTGGACCACTGGTGTTGCCATTAGTGGCTCGGTTGCTATTATAAAAAAATAAAAACTTGGACTGGATGTGTTAACCACTAACCTAAAAGATAATTAAATAAAGTAGTTATCTCCAAAGAAAAGAAATACCTCAGGTTTAAAATTAATTTTTAAAAATGAAAAATCTTTCTTGAAGCTTTTATTTTGCTTTTAATTTCAAGCTAATTGATTAATATTTCCAATAAACAAAATACTTTGCTCTATCTTCATTTAAATTAATTGGAATGATTTTAGCCATATTTACAAATCTCTCATCATGATTAATTCTTTTTATTAAAAAATCTTTCAAAAATAAAATATACTTTTCTAAAATTTTATTTGAGGATTATTAGCTGATTTAAAGTTTAATTAATCTGACTTGAAACAAATATTATTTACTTTTAGTTTAAAATATCACAGCAAAGCATTTTTTCACACAGAGGTGGCTGTTTTTATAAGATGTTAACAAGTATCTCAGTAGACTTATGTTTGGAAATTTTTTCTATGGAGGACATATCTGTAAAATTTACTTCACAAATATACAATGAGTGCCTTTTTATATAATTTTTTTTTAACTACCAAGTAATCTTAAAAGTTTAGAAAAATATTTTAAGTAATCTAATGTTATATTGAATTTTAGGTAATTTGGATTTAAATTTACTGCAGTTACTGCTCTTATTTTCTGATAATATCATATATGGATGCCTGTATTTACAAAAATCAGCATGTTTATACAAGCACAAAAAATTAAAAAAAATTATTTTTAAAATATTGGGGGTTGCTGAATGGTAGTAAACTTTTCCAGTTCTGATTAGTAAATATAGTTTTTACTTAACAATATCATGTAACTGCTACAAATTAATACATAATTTTAAAAGATTTTAAATTTTATAAACTATTCTAAATAAAATTTTAAAAAATGAAAACAATTCTTGTAACATTCATTATTCATTGAAAAAAATTTCCTTTTTCTTATGACAATTGTGTCCATAATATATCTTTTTATATAGCTTTTCTAATTAATTAAGGTCTAATAAATTCCAAGATGAGTTAATCTACTCACCTCCCCCAACAATAATCAATCTATTTATGATATTTATGTACCTTACTCTTCAATCAAACCTTTTTGCATCTTTCTTTTTAATCATCTCTATTTTTTGAATTGCTGACATGAAATTAAGATTAAATTCATGTTTTATTCTTAATATCAAGTGAGTGTGTTAATACAAAATAAGCAATTCTACTAAGGCATGAATAAACATTTTTTTAAGTAGGGAATTATATTGTCAGGTTTGTGTGAAAATTAGCTTGGTATTTTTAGAGTATTTAATATTATAAGTAAACAAATTTTGAC
This sequence comes from Acanthosepion esculentum, assembly GCA_964036315.1. Classification (NCBI taxonomy): domain Eukaryota; kingdom Metazoa; phylum Mollusca; class Cephalopoda; order Sepiida; family Sepiidae; genus Acanthosepion; species Acanthosepion esculentum. The sequence goes on along the minus strand of OZ038499.1, from coordinate 44,237 downwards.
ATTTATTCAACAAAAAGAGACTTTTCTTCTAAAGACTTTTCCTTTAAAAAATACATGACTCAATTACATTAAGGTTATGTGTAAACATTTCTATAACTGAAAATTTATGTAGGACATTTACATAACTGTTGTTATCTGATAATCAGAGAAACTTTCTTAAAATTCTTGTTTTCTCAGTTACTATAATTTCTTTCTCTTTCTTTCTTGATAAAACAAATTTAAATCACATCTTGCTAGATTGATAATATCATGTTTCATTAGAATGAGATAAAGCTGGTGTTTAGGCTTTGTAACAAATAACATTTTGTCTTTGTAGAATCAGTATCAATCTTTTTTTAATCTATTCAGTAATTGGTTTATTAATAATGGACAAACATCAGTCTACAAATTTCCATCAGGACCGGTGGATATTCAAAATGTTTTACAGAAATGCCAACTCAACCAACTGTAAAGAAACCAGGACAATTAACTAAAGATCAACTCCAAAAATTCTTCAAGGAGGTAAATACAGCAGGATTCTACCAATTTCTAATGAAAGTTTCTCCCTTAAAAATAAACTTTAAAAAATGAATCCTAACAATTATTACACATCTATTAATTTTGATGTGTTAGAATTTCCTACATCACTTGTTAAGAATCTTACAGATAGAAAATATTTATTTTATTTTTTATGGTCATTTTATTAACTTCATAACACAATACTAGGACCCAGTGTACTTTCCAAAATCTGACCTCATCAAATTTTATTTTTGGAAGAACTTCTCAGGGTTGATAATTTTTTACAGTACCCCCTTATATAACAGTTAAACATGTTTTTCATTGACTTTTTTACTATTCTTTAATGCTATTAATTTTAATCTGAAATGGTTATCATACTTTAAAAGTTTTAGTTAAAAAAAATCATAAATTGTCTACATCTGCTGTAAATAGTTTTTTTCATACCTTCAATTGATTTTTCATGTTTATTATTACTTTTTGTGATTTTATTTTATTTCCTTAGAAAAAAGCTGAACTCAAAAGAAGCATCAATCTGCCTCCATTTTGTTTAGTACTTCCTTATCTTTCCAGTAACTCAAAGGTTTTTCAACAAGATTTTGATGAACTGAGTACAAATGATGCCTTAATTTATTTTCCTTCAATTCATTGGCAAGGACTTGCAGGTGCTGAATGCACTGGGGTCAAACGTTTCCAGATCATTCTTTCAACTCAGCAAAACTATATTTGAAAACCATCTCTGTATGGTAATGAAATATTGTAAATTACACATTTTTACAAGATCATCTGCAACCCTCGGAAAAACACTTACAACCCTATTAAGGGTCATGACCATAGGTTTGGGAACCCCAGGTCTAGTTAATATGTTGCTAAAAGATATTGTTAATGATATTTATATATTGCTTACTGTCTGGAAACATAACCAAAATATAAATTAAAAATAGTTTATATCATTTTACAAAATCTCAATGAATGTCTGCACTTGTTGAATGTTAAAGAAATATATCAAACTATGTTAAATTTTATTGAAAGGAGTGACTTCCTTTTTTATTAAGTGATTTTCTTTTTTATTGGAAGAAGTGATTTTTTACATAACTGCAAATGATAATCAAAAGGAAAAAAGCAGCAAGAAACAAACATCCATGAAAATAAAAATTTCTTTGTTATTGACAAAAAAATAGAAAGATTAAAAAAAATGCCTTGAATATTGTTTAATTGTTCATTATACAAAAGTATACTTATACCACTGAAGGATTCCTGTTTTAAACATTCTTGCCATTTATGGAATAATAAATCTTTCAGTCAAATATTACATTTCTTGGCAAGATAATATTGAAGTATAATTTATCTTTACCATAAATTCTTAGATTTTTAAATGTATGAGAAAACTAAATAAAAGAATTAATGAGAGAAAGTAAAAAAGTATTTTTCAGTGAGAAAAAGGTAGTCCATGAATAGTAATATGTTCACAATTCAAAATGATTTACACAAGTTGAAATAAAAAGCTGAAACAATATAGTCCATAAACAATGACCATGAAATTATTTGGCAAAATTTTCTACTGCTGTTCTCTAATCATATCTGCCAATGAAAATTAAAGCCCACATATTTGAATAATATTCCATAAATATTATTTAGCTTATTTGAGCAATGTTTTAACTTGCAATGAGAATTCAACTTCAGAGGAGATGCTGAAAAGTTCTGATTCACTCACTTCCTAAAATCTGACAAAATAGTCATTGTAGTGAGAATTTTTTATATTGTGCCAATTTTTAAAAACAGACTATCCGAATAGCTAATGCAGAATACAACTCTGATGTACTGTGCTGAGTAAAGCAAGCAATGAAAAAAAATGGTAAGGGAATAAGAGTTTTCTCTTTTTGCAGAACAATGTATCTGATCACAGTCGTGGCAAGACAATAAATGTTCTGAAAAATTTACTTTGAGCATGTAACAGTGACCTTATTGTTAATAAGTGTTATGATGTTGGTTTGGGGTTTGTAGAGACAAACGACAAATAACACGTAACAATAAAAGGGTTTTAATAGGCTGGTACAAAGGTACGGAAATCGCCTGAGTAGTCTATAACTAGCTCAGCAGGAACAATATTTATTTGTATGTAACATACAAAATGTGGCACAAGGCCAAAATGGGGGTTGGGGAAGGACGGTCATCATCTGTCTTAAACTAAAAACTTAGCTAGTCGCAACCCCTGACCCAAACATACCAACAATAGTCCTAACACCAAAACAACACATTCTTCCATACCATTCTTTCTACATCCACCATAATTCCTCAAATTCTCTATGAAATTCTAACTAGTCCCCATATGTACAATTCAAAGTCTGTGGGGGGGGGGGAATAACAATTTAAAAACCCCAATGAATATTTACAATATGAAAAAAAATTATATACAAGAAAACAAAGCAAAATAAGATTAGTAATAAAACCCCCCACAATACCTAAATGTGGCAGAAACATCAGTTAACTGGACGAAATAATTGCGAGATTATAGAAATAAAACAGTCATCCTTCCTAAATCACTCACACAGACACACACCCATTTAGACACAATAACAAAAACGAAAAACCACACACACGAAACGAAAGTCATCCCGCAACCACCAGAGAACTGACGTCACTGGCCACCTAACGAGGGAAGGGATGGGGAATTAAACCAAAGAAAAAATAGGGACAGAAATAAAAGGGGGGCTAATGGGCATTCATACCCTAGCTAAGTTAAGCAGAAACAAGAAAACTGAAGATTCAAAACTAAACCTAAACTAGCCTAATATCGGGACGGGTTGCTCTGTTCAACCCATGAGGGACGAAATCTTGCACCTAGCCGAGGTCCAAGTGCCACTCCAAGTCAGCTCCTCTCACTCTACACATTCGCGCAAGATTCACCCACCTTTTGGCGAATTCTGATGAAGGGAGTCGCCGCCTTTCCGTCCTAATCTTGACTTTAAGCTGATGCTTAAAGTACAAGATTAGTAGGGAAGAAGTGAACTTCTCGCCTCCATAGAATCCCTTCTGACGTGTCACCCAAATCACGACTCTCATAACTCCTAGCAAGCAGTGGAACACATAAAGTTCAGACTTCGTTAACGGCGGGGCCACATTGCTACAAACAGAAGCGGCCTCAAGGACGAAAAACTTTCCCTGCAACATGCGAACCATGAGACCTTCAACAAACTTACACAATGGTGCTACCAACTTGCAATGAAAGAAGACGTGACCAAGGGTCTCGACTTCCCCCTCACAACGTCGGCAGTTTGGATATTTCTCCAAACCCGCTGCGCAAAGTTTTTTGCCGACCCAGAGGGCCCCACGTATCACCAGCCAGGTGAGGGATGCCTCATCGTTGTTGAGACATTTCAACCCGGAAGCCCAAGGCCAGATTGAGCGAGCCTCCTGCTTCGTAAGACCGAGCTCGTCAATCAGATCATCATGAACGGACCCCCTGACTACCACCTGATATAATGCCCTACGAGACAACGCCTGGACGTTGTGGAGGCCAACCGTCGCCCGTAAGAGGTGTTTCAGAGCCAGACGACATTCACGGTAGAAGGAGCACTCGCCACGAGGCAAACGGCCAGCCTCCTTCTCGCCCGAGTGCACACTTCTCAAGGTTGGAAAGGATCTTCGGGCGTCTTCCTTCCAGAAGGCGCCCCCGTCATCCGTATCGCGACACAAACGATCCAGGAACCCGATGCGAAGCATATCGAGACGAATCTCAATGCTAGGCATACCTAGACCGCCTTCAGTAGGATGAAGGCAACAGATCTCCCGACATACCCCTGGAGCTCTGACTCTCCACAAGAAAGAGAACAAGAGCTGTACTAATGAAAGCACTGTGGTAGACGAAAGTGGAAGTACCGAGAGTCGGTAAAGGAGAATCGGGTAGATATGCGAAACACATACCTCCGCCCTCCCCTTCAAGGAAAGATTCCTCCGAGACCACAAATTAATTGCGCCCTCGGCCTTCTCCCGTACCTCCGACCAATTCATATCCAACTGGATATCAGGACCGAACCAGACGCCGAGTATCTTGATCGGCCCATCCGTCCAGCTGAATGGTCCGGGAAGAGAAACCCCCTTCCACGCACCCAACCGCAAGCCAACAGACTTATCGCGGTTGATCTTGGCCCCTGTCACCATCTCATAGCCACTGATTTCTCTGCTGACTTCGTTAATCTCGGCTCTGCTCGACACAAGAACCGAAACGTCGTCAGCATAGGCAGAATACCTGGCCGAGGTGGTAGCACCAGGTAAAGAGATTCCGCGTAGGACCGGATTCGCCTTTAACTTGCGAAGGAAAGGTTCCAACGCAAGAACGTAAAGCATAGGCGAGAGCGGACAACCCTGACGAATAGATCGAGACAATACGAAAGGTTCCGATCTTACCCCGTTCACTTCTACCAGCGCACCGGGAGTCGCATACATAAGCCGGATCCAGGAGCGAAAGTACGGCCCGAAACCGGCAGCCGAAAGAACAGCCTCCAAGAATCGATGGTCAACCCTATCAAAGGCCTTGGCCTGATCTAAATTGATCAGCGCGGCTTCACTGTCGACTTTCTCAATGATCAGGCGCACCATATGAAGGTTGTCCTGAATAGTCCGGCCCTTCACAGAACAAGTCTGCTCGGAGCCAATCAGACTAGACAGGACAAGCTGCAAACGGTTAGCCAAGACCTTAGCCAAAATCTTTAACTCTGTATTTAACATAGTTAAAGGGCGAAAGTTACCTATCCCATCCCCACCGCTTTTGCCCTTACGCACCAACTTGATCACACCCCTGGTGAAGCGTTGAGGTATAGACCCCTGCTTCATCCAGTTGTTGAAGACCAGCTGCAGCAAAGGAACAAAAACGGGCGACTGCCTCAAGTAAACTTCGTAAGGAAGACCATCTAATCCCGGAGATTTATCCAGGCCAACCTGTTTCAGCGCTTCCCAGATTTCCGACTCAGTGATGGGACCCTCGCACCCAGCCGCTTCAGCTGCCTCAAGGCAGGGAAAGTCAGCTAAATAGGTGTCGAACTGAGCAGAGCTCAGACCGGGCTCCCTGGTAAAAAGATCCCGAAAGTAATCCCGAAAAGCCTCGCATATGCCCGAGTTTGTAGTCACTGTCCGCCCATCCGGCAATGTGACGCTCGCGATATGCCGTCTTGAAGCATTCCTACTTTCCTCTGCACGCAATTCTGCGGCCATATTCGTCGCCTCAGAGGACATTCTTTTTAACCTAGCCCTAACTACCAGAGCTTGATCCTTCTTGGTAAGCAAGGAGGACAACTCTGCCTTAGCTAGGACTACTTCCCCACTATCACGGGATTTCACAGCCCGATCGACTCTTTGCTCTAAAACCGTTTGCGCCGCTAACCTATCTACGTTGAGTCGACGACTAAAATCGGCAGCAAACGTTCGAATTTTAGATTTAAGTTTGTCCCACCAGGCATTTCCCACCACAGCCCCCGTCAGTTCCCTTTGTAAGGTTAGTAAAAACTGGTCCCGGAAATGCTGCTCGCCAAATAACGAGCAGTTGAATTTCCAGTAGCCAGTTAGCCTAACATTAGGCTTATCTAAGTTTACACGGACCCGGACAAGCCTATGATCCGAATAAACTATATGATGAAAACTTGGACACCCTAAGAGTCCTACATCGACTCTCCTAACTAAAACTCGGTCGAGGTAGCTCGCAAGCACACCTACAGCCGAGCTGCCACTATTTGTCCAAGTCCACACTACCCGCTGAGGGTGTTCATTCCGGTACTTGTCGATGAGATCAAACCCATCGACAAAGCCCCGAAAATGCTCCACTCCCCAGTTTTTAGTACCCTCTTTATATTTTGACCCTATACGATCTATATCGGGGTCAAGGACGGCATTCCAATCCCCCGCTAAAATTAACCGACGTGATGTCGTCATAAACGGCTCGATCTGCCGAAACAAAGCAAGTCGCTCAGCCTGGATATTGGGCCCATAAACCCCAATGAGACGCAAAGCCTTATCATTTATGGTAGCATCCAGCACGCAAAGCCTGCCCGCCGGATCTGCGAAGACAAGAGCACACGCAGCCTTCAAAGTCTTGCTCACCAGCCAAGAGACACCCCTCGAGCGTCCATCAAAACATGCTGAATAAAGAGTAAACTCCCTAGACAGAATGTCTTCATAATCGCGAGAAGAAAAACGGGTCTCTTGCACACAACATATATTCACACCGAGGCTCTGAAGGTCGCGAACGAGTCTCACCCTTCGAGACTCCGACCTCAGGCCTCGGACATTCAAACTAGCTAACCAGAGTGCCATTATCGAATCGACTAGGGTCGCCCATCAGAGTTGAACATAGCTGGGGTGAGGACACCGACAGCCTGTCCCATTGATCCTGACGCCATCTCACTGTCGACGGTATCACCATGAGACAGACCGCCGATGTCCGCAGGATAAGTTAATTTTAGCGCCCTATACAGGGAAGGGTGAACAAAAACAGGGACCCTCCCTCTGCATGTTTTCAATGGATCAAGGTCAGGTTCATAAACCGCCGCTGGGGGCACCAATTTCAGGGACGAGTTCGCCTCCTCGATCATGCCCCAAATCTCCCGCGTACCCGGGCCGGATCGGACGACAGTCAGGAGTCTACGGGCATTTTTGAACTTTTCCGGCACCTCCACATCAACTCCATTAATGTGCCGGAAGTTAAAGAGAATCCTCAGCGGCCTCGGGTTTTTAGTCTGCCCGCAGACCCTTTCTAATTGCTCCCCGGATACGCGGCAGACGTCTTCCCCTGGGAGATATGGCGGTTTGATCTTTTTCTTTCTCTTCTCAGCTACTGCAGGCAACTCCGGGCTTCTCTCCCTCTTTTTTTGAGGAGAATGAGAGGGAGTAGGTGTGGGCGTGCATGTCGGAGTATGAGAGGGAGTGATGCCTGATGAGGTCTTGAAAGGGGAAGGAGTTTTTGAAGTACAAGGTCTTGTTGGCGAGTTGGTCAGAGATTTGGGCGGAGGTGGTTTCATGAATTTGTTGGTTCCTGAAGGGGAAGACGGGGCAGAGGATGAGGGGCAGGGCACCCCCAGCGACTTGGAATTCTTAGCCCTTTTCGCGTCGATCTTGTCCTTTAACTTTTTAAGATTTAAAATCTTCTCCCAACTGGGTTCATTTAGTTTTTGCGCTGCTGTGGCTGACTTTTCGTAAGACGCCGAGGCGTCGCCCTCAGAGCTGGTAGAGGGAATGGGGATGTAGGTGGGTTTATCCCTGGAGTTATGCTGGGACAGAGGTCCCGCTGTCTGGACCTTCCCTTTGGCCCTACCTACTACACGCCATTCCCCCTCATCTTTCTCCTTATCCACACTTGTGGAAGGCGTTGGTTTGAGGGGTAATGAGGGCATCGACCCAACCGAGGGATTTTCCCCACCGGTCCGTTTAGTAGGTAGGCCCATTACAGGCGCCGCGGATTTTTCAGTGTCGGCCAAAGGGGGATTTGGGTCGCCAGCAACCGGAGCTCCAGGGGCCTTCTTCCCTGGGCAGGAGGAGGAGAGATGACCAGTCACTCCACACCTCCAGCATACTGGTTTTCTGCCAGTCACAATGACTGGCAATCTCCGGTTGCCAAAATCCAGACAGTTGGGGATGGACTTGAAGGCCGCCTCGTCTATCATGATATCGAAAGTCCACCCCCCCGTTCAAATTGTCCGAGAGAGCCCCTAAAATTTGGCCGTACTGCATAAAAAATGCAGCCAGGAGCTCTCCGGAAATTTGAGGAGGAACCTCAAAAACTGCCACCCTGGTCCTTCGCCTGCCTAGATATTCCGTACGGAGAATAAGGTCTTTCGTAATTAATTCTCTCTTTGCCATATCTAGCCAATCTTCTGGCGTGGGCAGCAGCACGTCCCACATAAAAAACTTTACGCCTTTAATAACTCTTTGGGGTTTTATCCCCAGGGACATAAGTGATTTGATCACTGTGTCTTTCGTGGATCGACAGATTTTGCGCGTACGCCTGTCAACCGCGAAGACGGTCACCATTCTTTGTTCGAAAGTCTGAAGTTCCTGGACGTCTTTAAGGATGCCATCTTTATTTACAAGATGGGCAAAATCCTTTGCCTTTTCCAAGAACTCCGCGATATTCACTATACAGCTCGGTGGGGACTTCCAGCAAGAGGGCGATTCCTCGGCTGTAGACTTAGCTTGTGCCACTTTCGGCACCTTTTCATTCGTTGAGTTGGAGACTTGCATGGCCTCCTCCTTCTCACTTGTCTGGTCTGGTTTTTTGGGGGTAACCTTACCCCGTCTTTTATTCTTAGTTTTATCCGGGGGGTCGGCTTTAGCAGCCGCCCCAAAGAGGTCTTTTTTGACCCCTGACCGACTCATCTCGTCGGCCATTCTAAAGGGCTAAAACGGTAAAGCTGGCCAAATTGCAAGGAGCTGGGATAGGGGGAGAAGAGAAGTAATAAAAAAAAGGAGAAGAAGAAAAAAAAAGGTAGTTTCTTCTAAAATTAGAAGAAATTAAATAAAGTAAACAAAAAGTCAAACTATAAAATAACAATAAACTTTAGAAAAATAAAAAACAAAAAGGCAAACTATAAACTAACTAGTCTCGTAAGACTTTAAAAAGAAATTAAAGATGGCGCCCGAAGGCAGCCGAAAATAAAAGAAACTCCTACTTTTTTTTTTTTTTTCTCAATTAAAACACAGAAAGAAAAAGAAAAGAAAGAAAAATGTCTGGTTTGACACTAGTCAAACCAAACTAAAAAATAAAGGTTTGCGGCCGAAGCCGCTAAAGAAATAAATTAAAAACAAAAGCTGAAACTTAAAAAATTAAAGGATTGCGATCGAAGTCGCTAAATAAAACGGGGGAGGGTAAAAAACAAAAAGGAGGACAAATTAAAACAAAACTTTCTTTTTTCCTTTCTTTTCTTCAACTAGTAAAACAGAAAATAAAAACGCCGGTAAGACTGCCTTACCGAACTAAAAAATGTTGGCCGAAGCCAAGAAATAAATAAATTTAAAGGAAAGAAATAAAACAAATGAAAAATCAAAACTTAAAAAATAACTTAACTTAACGAACAAAAGTCAATAAAGTTCTTCAAAAAATACACGTTCGCCGGTCAAAAAATGGTCCTAAAAATTAACAACACGCCTTCCTACAAAGGAAGTCGCAAAGTCAGTTCAAGAAACTAGCTCAGCAGGAACGTCTCGCACTCTCGACGTGCCACTATTTAAAGTCTTTGTTCACAGACGCAGACAAGTTCATCTTCAAGAGGGGTGGTAGGTTTCCGACACAACAATAAGAAAAAAAATGTGGAAGTGACAAAACAACAAATGGAGCTAAGATGTAGTTGAGAGTTTGTTCAGGGTATAACAGAAGGTAGCTGAGTGAGCTAGACACATGGGAGAAAATTGACATGCATGTGTAGTCGAGTGAGATAGACTCGTGAGAGAAAATCAACACAAATATGTAGTTGAGGGAGATAGACTCATGAGAGAAATCAACATGCATGTGTATTCAAGTGAGATAGACTGATGGAAGAAATAGTTCTAGAATTGTCGTATTGTAGTAGTCGAGATTTAGTCTTTGTTGCTGCTGGTTTCATGGCTGGCCAAAGACATCACTGTTGATGAAATCACCTTGGTGTCACTGCTGGTGGCCTGGGTAAGCTTGCCTGCCATGGGGACCTGTTGCTAATACTAGATGTATCAGATCTTTTTTGTGGGTTAAATCAGTGTTGGATTTGTGGTGAATCAGAAATGGTTGCTGCAAAAATTTGGTAGGCTTTTTCTCATTGGTCAAAAATATTTTATAATCCTGGTAATTTTGGACAGTATTCTGGATGTGAGTGTGTGGAGTCAGGTAAAATTAAGGTCTGTTTTTGTCATATGAGCTGTGGATGTCAAAATGACCACTTACATTTGAGTTAATTATAGTTCTGAGAGGGTACAACAAGTGCATAAACCTTCCACTTTTTTTTTACTGACCTGATCTTAACTCATGTGACTCTTTTCTGATTCTACGTGTTAAAAGAAGTTTAAAAAGGAAATTTTCAGAGGTGATAGCAGCAAACAATGACTAAATATCAGAAACAGGTCGAGGAGTTTTTTGGAGAACATACTTTTCAAGGATTCTTTAAATTTGAGAAACAATGTTTCAAACAATGTGTTAGAATGTTGGCCGAATATGTGGAATAGCATGTAAGATTCATGGCTCTTGATCATTCCCTTTTTGATGTTTTCAGCACCCCCTCTTTTTAGATTAATGAACATTTATAAACACATTAAAGTATTAATTTGTAGCTGCTATAATAATATCAGACATAAATGCTATTTCAATTGCATTTTAAGTAATTTCTCAATTTACATTCATATCTGTTCTGTATCAAATCCTGACATAAACAAAGACAATTTATTTTAAGAAATAGATTGGATCCAACATAGTTATTTTTGATTTATTTTATTTAAACATTATTTTTGATGGAGACTCATATTCAAGTAGAAGCTCCGGTTTTCAATGACCATAATTCCCCCATATATAATATGCCTTCATCCATAATACACACCCCTAAAATCTTTGCTGAAAGTGTGGGAAAATGCTTCTACTCATGCATAATACACACCTCTTGTCTGGTAATTACAAATTGCACTTCTCCAATTTCATTACGGCCAGTGTTTCCTATTCTTATTACATCTGTAATTGAAGATATTTATCAAAATTTCTGATCATCACAATTCTAAAAAGAAACGGACATACCTATATTGTGCCTACTGAGCAGACTCATTAACTTGTTTTTATTCGATTAAATGTGCAATCGACAGGATCTCTATGTAGTACAAGTTAGTTATACAGAAGTTGAGTTGTGCTTAAAAAGTAGATAGAATAAGAGTTGGTCTGAGAAATATTTAACAAAGAATAAATTGAATCATAGAACAAAGAAATCAAATCAATGAAATTTATTGGTGTTGATAATGTGACAATTTATGTGCATTTGAGGTAAGTAGTCATTAAAATTTTTCTGTAGCTGTGCATGATATGCACCCTTAATTTTGCATATTATTTTTTAGAAAAAAATGCATATTAATCATGAGGAATTACGGTAAACAGTATTTTTTATCCAACTGCATCTACTGGCCTGAATATTTGAGAAATCTTGTCAGAAAAATACAGGGTGACCCCAAAAAACGGGAACTTTTTAACAATCCAATAAAACCAAGAGTGATGGAAGAAAAATATTTAATTCATAGTAATTGAAACCTTAAAACATGCCATTTAAGAAACAATGATGGAATTTTCATTTTTTTTAAAATTACGTCCTGTAGATGGCGTTCTCCTGTACGAATGTATTCTTGAAATCTGCTGTTGAGATTCCTCATTGACTACTGCAACATCTCAGCTGGGATACTGTGAATTTCATCTTGAATTCTCTGTTTTAACTCATCCAGAGTTCTTGGTCGAGTTGTGTAAACTTTACTCTTGAGATAGCCCCACAAAAAAAAATCACAAATGGATAAATCTGGTGATTTAGGGGGCCAGGCAACATTACCAAATCTTGAGATCACATGGTTACCGAACAATTCTCGTTACTAAAATGGCGAAATGTTTACTTGCTCAAGGTCACTGTCTCACAGTGTTGCCACTTGCTCATGTCTGGCAATACGCACTTCAAAAATTCCCATTTTTTGGGTCACCCTATATATACAGATACAGAGCAGATATGGATGTTTTGAGAATTGGCAGATAGTGTGTGTTCAAAAGGTACTATTTGGGCTTTGTTTGACTGTAAGTCCTACGTGGCTGAACAGTTAGGCATCAGATGCATTGATGGTTCCCCATAGGGAATGCAAGTCCGAATCCTGTCAGAGGACACATTTTTCTGGCAAGATTTCTGTAGATGTAGTTGGATAAAAAATACTGGTTAATTAAAAAACAGAACTTCTACTTGAATATGAGTATTTGTTAAAATAATATTTGAACAAAATAAATTAACAATATGTCTGATTTAATCCACTTCCTAATATATATATATATATATATATATATATATATATATATATATATATACACACACACACACACATGTAGATAGATAGATAATATATCTGGTAGTGTTGGGTCCAGTTGCAATGGATGAGTTGGTACTGTAGTGTGCAACCTATGCTCCATCAGCAACTGAGCTGGGCTAAATCCATTCTGAAGTAATGTTGATCTGTATGTGTGCAAGGCAAGGTACGGATCTGTTGCTTTATTCAGAAGGTTTTTGGTTATCTGGACTGCCTGTTCAGCCTCCCTGTTGCTCTTTGGATACCTTGGGCTGCTGGTTACATGCTGAAATCCAAAAGCTGAAAATGTACTGCATGCAAATTTTGGACCATTGTCAGTATCGATTTCAGATGAGCTGTCACATCTGTAGCTTTTGAGAGTGTGATGTTCACTATTTCTATGAGTAGTCCACTATTAACAAATACTAATTCATTTAGCTACTGGCTTAATCCTGGCCACCATACTCTCTGACATGCACACTCCTTGCATTTGACTATACCCTGGTGACCTTCATGGATACAATTCCTCAGTACTGATGGAATGACTAATCTTGTACCCTTAAGCAAAAGCCCATCCTATACAGTTAGGAATGTACACACTATTCAGTTCATTCTTAATACTCTAGAATATGCATATTCAAGGCCATCCATATTCAGGCCATCCATACTGGCACATCTGCATAACTGTGAATACATATGTTGTTAGTTCTAAAGTGTTTACACAAATTTTCCAGGTAGGAGACACTTGCTGGTTGGTTTTCCATTATTTGATTCATATAAATGTTAGTGCTCTCCATGAGTTCTGTGTTGGCATTTTTTGTGTTTACTTTTACTGGAGCTCATGACAGTCCATCGGCTGTAATAAGGATTTTCCCTGCAACATGTAATATACTATAAAAATCTCATCAGTCTCATCTGAAAGCATTGTATTCTTGAGGGTAAGACATCCAGAGTTTGTATCCCTAGGAGGCTCACCAGTGGTTTTTTGTCTGTCTTGAGCAGGAAATGTTGGCCAATAACAAAATTTCAAAACCTTTCACAAGCCCATGTCAATGCTACTGCCTCTTTTTCTATCTGAGCATTCCTTTGCTGAACTGAAGAGAGTGATCTGGAGGTGTAGGCAACAGACCTCCACTCTTTTCTTCACTTTTTCAAAAGGACTGCTCCCAGCCCAAAGCTGGATGCATCTGCTGATACTTTAGTCTCTTTGCTTGGATTTTAAAGAACTAACACTAGTGTATTTACTAAATCTTCCTTCAATGTATTGAAGGTTTTAGTGTGGTCTTCACCCCAGTACCAGTGATTTCTTTTAGAAAGCAAGTCTCACAGAGATTTGTCCTTTTCAGCTAGCTACGGTATGAACTTTTCCAATTGGTTCACCATCCCCAGAAAGCTTTGAAGCCCACTTACACTTGTGGGTTTCTGTATTTCTCTTATGGAAGCTGTTTTGCTTGGCTTAGCTTTAATTCCTTCACCTGAAATAATATGCTGAAGGAACTTTTTTTCGCTTTTTGAGAACTCACACTTGTTCATGTTGAGTGTAAGCCAAACCTTCTCCAGTTTCCACAAGATTGCTTGTAGATGAGTTGTATTCTTCATGAGAGTGTCCCCATATCAGAATATCATCTATATGGCAGACCACACCTTCCAAATCTTCAGTAGCCTCCGTGTCCATTCTGTTCTGGAAGTGCTATGGTGCTGATGTTATCCCAGATGGTATCTCTTTGAAGCAGAATCTAACAAAAGGTATGATAAAAGTGGTCAGTTTAGCTGACTCGTCTGCTAGCAGAATTTGCCAGAAACCCATGTTAGCATCTATGTTAATATGTAGGCACCAGCAAGTGATCTAAGAGTTTGTTCTATTGATGGTAGAATGTGTTTTTCTCTACATACTGATTTGTTCAGCTGTGTGAGGTCAACACATATACGAGGGTCTCCCGACTTCATCACCACTACCATTCCAGCATACCATTCAGTTCCACATGCTGAATAACACCTATCTGCTCCATAGGCTGCATTTCTTTTTTTACTTTGTGCAACAAAGGAAGAGGGTAAACATCATGGTGTTTTGAGTGAAAATTGTTTTGCATCAGGTTTGAGTCTAATAGTGTAAGATTTCTGCAACCTACCAAAAGCACTACTCAGTTTTGGGTATTGAATTTCCAGTATATCCAGGTCAATATTGTTGACAGAGGACACCAGTTCCATCTTGTTGATCACAATAGGAGTTATGTACAGATTTTTTAATCACATAGGCTTATTCTTGTGTCCTCTTCCTTCCTTTTGGGAGTACGATATTCAAAACTCCTTGAACATCCAGTGGAACACATCCTTTGTTGCTTTTGCAAGTTTTGGGGGCATTATTTCCATAAATTTGGTTGAACAATTTGTCTGAGATAACAGTCAGTGCCTGTGTCAATCTTAAATTTTACTCTTCTGCCATCCACTTTAAGGTCAACCATCCATGTGTCTCCACTCGCTGATATTGCTCCCAGGAAAACTCTGCTGTCATCCTCTGTTATCTCATGGACAGCTGTTGATGTACACACATGCTTGTAGTGTCCTTTTTTTCACATGCATGACATGTCACATCTTTGGCAGGGCATTGTGTTTTGAGATGGTAAGGGATATTTCCACACTTCCACACATCTATTCTGACTTTTATTTTTAATTTTTGTTTCTGTATTTTTGCAGTGATTTCCCTTTTCATATTATTCTGTCCACAGAACATGTCTCAGTAGGACTATCTCCCCTCAGAGTGCACTGTTGTTACCTGACTGTTTCAGCCTGTTGGGCCATCTCAACTGCTTTTTCCAGCATGAGATTTCTATCTAATTGCATTATTTCAGGCAAACATGTCTGAAAGCCCAACAACTAAATGGTCCCTGATAAATTCATTTTAAAAACCCAATGTCTGGTTAATGCATAGAGCTGTCACAAAAGAATCCACAAACTTCTTGGGTCCCTGTTGCTGCCTATTAAAAACTGCTTGATTATAAATTATATTTTTCTTTCCAATAAAAAATGCATGAAAACCCTATTTAATGGTATCATAGTCATTTATTTCCTGTTCAGACAATTTTAAAATTTGCAGACTATCGTCAGTCTGATCTCCCATACAATAAATTAAGGTATTTAGCTGGTTTGCTTGTGTAGTAATATGGAGATCACTTGCTTGCCAGAATCTTTCAAAGTGACAGATCCATTTTTCTCATTCAAGTAGCTTTCTAAAAATTGAACAATTTTGGAGGTTGAATAGTGAAAGACACACATGGTTGCTGTTGAGTAGGGATAGCCATGTTTCTTTTCCCCCAATTCACTGCCTTTTTCTTTTCAATGTCTCAAACAGGGTAGGAATACTACAGTCTACTCACTGAAGCCACTCCTGACACCATGCTGTGTTTTTCTATTTCAGATGTGTAGGTAAGGAACATGTTGAATAGGAATAATTAACAAGGTTTATTTACAAGGTCTATACACATTGGTCACCTCACCAGAAGTCCTCTCCCTCCCTCATGAAGAGTCCCTTTTTCTTTTGTGTCTTCTCAGGGTTATTCCCCTTACACTACTGTGTTATGTACCATGTATGATACATGCTTAGGAAATCATGCACCTTTCAATACATGACTGACGAGGCAGATTTTTTCCCGCAGTAAGTTGCCATTTCTTTCTACAGTAGACTAGTTGCCATCCAAGGCTATAGAACTTGGTCTATCCTGCTATTTACCCATAGCTGGTGGGAGAAGAAGAGCATTCATACCTTTCCCAAGGGTATTAGCATGTAAGTGAATGTAATGGATTCGATTGGAATTTGAAGTCGGCTTCCTGATTTCTCAATCCGAGCCGCTATCCATAACTCCATTGCGCCTACATGTTAAGGTAACACCACAATAATGTCCAGTCTATGTGACTAATAGTGAAGTATTATATTAAGTGCATTGAATGCTTTTATTCATAATTAGACAAAAAATAATTAATGTACATAAATATATACTTATGTAAATACATATATATAACTCAATAATAACTCACTTAGAAGGAAAATCCTCAAGAATGCTGCCATTGAATATTATCCAAATATTAATCTATGCCAAGGCTTTTTCCCCAAATCACTTTTCCTAACAGAATTACTACTCTCCCAAGCAAACTGTATAAAAAATCAAATGAAAATGGTTGAATCCATCAACACAATGATAAAAACAATATTTCCATACGTGAAAGTACTTGACGTAATTTTCAGTTGACAATATGAATACAATAGCATTTTCTAAATTCTTCTAGTTGCTAAGGGCATTTTGCTTTGTTGTTAATAGTTACTTTGTTTTAATAAATTCATTTCGTTTTTGCCTTTAAAAAGTTCGCATTGGATGAAACACAGCTAATAATACAGTTTTCCTTTTACTACAGGTCAACTCAGTGAATTTTTCAAATATAGTTATGTACATACAAATATATTTATGGATGTTTGTATACAACATAATCTTATTCCATTACTTGATAAGAACTTCTTGTACACCAAGCATTTTAAAGTCAAACACTGAATTTATACTCAATTGAATGAATTATAGGAAGGTTCATAAAAAATATTATTTGCTCTGCACAAATGGAGAAATCCACTTGAGTGAGTGGAATTTAAATAAACTTCAAATGATGAAAAGCAACACTCATTTATTTTTTCCTGAGCAATTAAATATTTGAAAAAAAGTAATAATAAAAAAAGGAACTTTAATTGAAAAAGTGCTTGAAATATATACTGGATTGATAGAAGGAAAACCATTTTATATTCAAGATTCAGTCATTGTCAATTTTTTTTGTTAAATAATTTTGGCATTGTACATTTTAGGGTTTTCTTATTGTGGAAATTTTCTTCACTCAAGAACAATTACAACTCTGTTGCAATGATATTGACGAGATGGTTGATACTTAGGCAAAAAAGCTGTATGATGCTGGGAAAATCAAAGGTATTATTTTTATTGCTTAGATATTTTAAATATAATAAATCATTTTCTTCTTTCTCATTATATATATATATATATATATATATATATATATATATATATATATATATATATATATATGTTAGTAATAATAATGTTGTGAAGCAACAGTTGCTTCCCTTTTGAATGTACAATTTGCAGTTCTTTTGAATATGCGGTTCTTTTAAAAAATTAGTTATTAAAAATATGTTATGTGAATAAGACGTCTTCATATCTTGTCATTTTGTGAGACAGTGCCCGCTTTATGTAATGGCTTTGGTGTGCTACTGCTATCAACACTCTTTGTCTTAGTTCACAGATGAAACATGTTATTAGAAGTGGTGTCAAAAGTGATAGAAATATTATTTTTAAAAAAAGTTGATTAATTCTAAAAAAATGTCACTAGTACAGATGCCAGAGAGCTTCATTTTCACAAAACCAAAAGCATGGTTAATATTAAGACAACATTTTTTAAGATAGAGAGGTAGGTTCAGATTGAATGAAGACTCAAATACTGTAGGAATATTATTATTATTATTATTATTAAATAAAGAGAAAATTTTCGAATCAGGAAAAGAAAAATTTGGCATGTATTCGACAGAAATGAAATTCACAAGTGTATCTGATGAATCCAGATCAAAATATGAAAATAAAATATATAAACAAAAAAAAAAAAAATTAAAAGTATTTGGCAATTGCTTTTCATTAAAACCACTATCACTTTTTCTCTCTCTCTCACATCTCTCTACACTTCTCTCTTAGCTAATGAGAAGGCAATACACAAATAAAAAAAGAGGAAGAAGAAAAGACTGAACAGTTGTTTGCTGGTCCATGAGTCTAGTTATTTTGACTAGAAATCTACCAAAATCAGAGAGGTTCTATGCATAACTTCTGCTAAAAGTATTTTGACTTAAAAAAAATGAAAGAGACTTTTGATGTTAGACAAAACCAGGCTTTGTGCCAATAATCTGGAGCCCTTAAGGGGATGTAAACAGATAGCTGACAGGCAGAGACAGAGAAAGGCCCATCAGAGAAACCAGGCAGGCATGTCACATGAAGAAACTAAGTGGTCATCTGCTTAAGACTTTTTCTGCTCTTTCTGAGGGCTGAGAATACACGCATATCGATGCTATACCTATTTCCAAAGTAATCATACTCCCGACATCAGCCAATAAGATGACGACTACTACCAAAGTAGATTTGTAAACTATCAAATAGTCAGTGGAACAAACTTTTGCTACCCAAATTACAAAGGACTTGCCTCAAACAAAGTTAAATAAGTAAATATATTTTATTTGTTTATAACTTTGATTCTGTTTGTTAATTTTTGAAGTTTCTGATAAATATTGCTAAGAATCTCTGGCACTTCTCCATGTATGAGATTCCTCCAGAGAACACAAAACATGGGAGAAACAATTGAGATGTACACTAGAGTGTGCTATATGAATGATGCTTAGAGTAAATGAGCCAGAAATATGATTATCTTGGCTTCAAAAAACCCTGTTAAGTGATGCTGTTGAAAATATTTCCTGCTTCAGTCTCACTCTTTTTTTGCACCAAGATGTAGAACCACATGATAATTACATTCACACTGAGGAATGTTAGTTTTCTTGGCTCCCTAATAAGTGGAAACTCTTCCCACTTTTCAATGCATGGTGCTCGCACGTGTCTTTGAAGACCTCAACCCGTGAAGTCGCACTTTCTCTTGGTTGTTCTAACTCAGTGCTATTATTGACTTGAGTGTGATCATTGTAACAATGCTTATACTGGCTTACCCTAACCTCTGAATCAAGAAAAAGAAAATGACCATACCCATAACCATGTTTAAACCTCTCAGTGATAAAGTAAATACAAACATTTCTTTGGTTGTTCCAACTCTGTGCAAAGTTATCTTGAGTTCAACCATTAATACAATGCTTATACTTACTCGAATTCCTGGATCAAAAAGAAAACAGACATATCCAAGGGACATTAAGAGCTTTGTTTCACTACACTCACTATAAAAATGAATAAATGGTCCGTAAAAGAAACCCAACTTTTTCTTAATTATTTGCATGCAAATACTCACCCTGTTAACTTTCATAAATTTACCAAACAAACGAGTTAGAAAACAGGTATCAAAAGGACAATAAATATGAAAGATGAACAGTATGTTGTTAAAATCCATAAACCTGGATATTTGAAGGACTTGCTATGATTTAATAAAAGGAAAAGAAATAAAAGATTTTTAAGATAATATTACCAGTAAGTAGATAATTTGGAAAATGAATAAAAAAATATATTTCATTTTTATTTTGAAAAGAAAGGGAGATGTTTAGTAATAATAATGTTAGGAAGTGACAGTTGCTCTTCAAAAGATTGTGTTTTGACGAAAGAAGATGAAAAACTGTCAACAAGAGTATTTCTGGAAGATAATGCTTAATGGCAAACATTTTTTGTAATTATAATGTTCAATAACAAGAGATAAAGCATTGATAATAATAAAATTAAATGTTCATTTACCCATCTCTGCTATGAGTTTTCCACAGATTACATCCACTCTTCAGGAGATGTGTGAGTGAAATTGAATTTATTTACAGAAATCATTTTCCACAAAATATCAAATATAAAAATAAGTAATGAATAAAAATAATAAAAAAGAAAATATGATTTCTGCAAATAAATTCAATTTTACTATGTAGCCACCTGACAAGTGACGTAAACTGTTTGAAACTCGGAGTAGTGACAGATAAATGAATGTTCTATTTGTTATTACAATAATAATAATGGATGCTCATACCTGTGCTAGGGCGACTAGCCAATCCCTGTTGCAGACATCTTCTCAGGTACATTTGTGCTTGTTCAACACCCATAGAGCTTATCTATTATGCTAAGGAGATTGTTTCCGAGATAAAGCACATCATTTGACATGATCAACAGTTTAAATAAGACCAGGTTGTTCAAACCCTCAGTTATGATTACTGTGTTAACACAACCATTGACAATTCCATCTACCCAATTTCACTCACAGCATTTGCATCAACTCATGAATTGGTTTTCAGGCACATTCTAATGGTGCAGGATGTTGGGATTGCCCCCCCCCCCCAACATCGATACCATCAAGATGTCACCTTCTTGACAAATCAACAATGGTGAGATTCGGACATGAATCTCATGGCCAGAAAGAGAACACACACACACACACACACACACACACACACACACACACACACACACACACACACACACACACACACACACACACACACAAATATATATATATATTTGACAAACAGAAAATGTTTCATTGAACTAGATTTGATTATCTAAAGGTGTAATGGATAATCAAATCTAGTTTCAATGAAAAATTTTCCACTTGTCAAATTTATTAAAATCTTTGTTGGGATTCTATATCTTATTTTAAGTGCACACACACACACACACACACACACACACACACACACACACACACACACACACACACACACACACACACACACAGTGTAACAGCATAATTGTCCATCCCACAAAATATTTAATATCTAAAAAACCATTAAACTAATTGAGATTCTTTTTCCAAGGTTTTTAGATGAGGTGTTTAGCCATCCTGATAGTATTTGTTGTAAGAATCACGAAAAAACCCTTTGAGTTATTCAGATAGAAATAGAACAGGTTAAAACCATTTTGTGTCAACCCCACTGTCTTCTCAACTGAACTATGTTGAGAGGACAAAAATCATTCAGACCTTCAGTAATGGTACCAACATTCATACACTGGCTTCCATCTTCAAAGTCCATTCAAGAACCATCATGAGAATTGTGAATAAGTTTAAAAAACAGGGAGCAGTAGAGAGGAAATCTGGATCAAAGGATCACAACAGAAAGAGGGATCATTATTTCAACTTAGAGCTAAAGAAATCAATTAGAAAAGATCCAACTCAATTCACATGAGAGAGGTGTTTCACCAAAGAGCAGTGAAAAGAACTTGAAAATGAAATCATATGTGAACTGTGTGAGGCAACTTGTTACTCCAGTACAGAAGGTTAGAAGTTTAGAGAAGGCAAAGATCATCTTGTATAAATTGGAAAATGATCCTGTAATAATATATATATATATATATATATATATATATATATATATATATATATATATATATATATATATATTTATTTGAACTTTATTTAAACCCTTCATGAACTTCTGATTCTTGAACATGTCATTTTCGTTTATGATCGATTTCATCACAATTTTTCAGTTAAGTTTGAAGAGTAATTATACATGCTCATTGCACAAAGTACAGTCCAGTAGTGTTATAAAAACCTCAGAGAATTCCAGTAAGATATTTTTAATCATTTCTAAGATACAATGGTTCAAAGCTTAATCTAACAATTGAACAATTTTGCTGTTACACCTGGTGTGTGTGTGTGTATATATATATATATATATATATATATATATATATATATATATATATATATATATATATATATGTATGAATGTGGAAATTTAAATAAGCATCCAGTGGTGACAGTCTGTTTCATGCTTAAATGCCATTGTTTAAACATGAAAAAAGACTGTCGCCGCTGGATGTTGACCTTAATGTCCATTTTTATATTTACATCCGCCCTATACCTGATATCAATCACTTTGACCTATGAATATGGCATACCTTAAAACTATATATTTATCATATATATATATTAATCGTTTCACCTCAAGCAAGGCAACAAAACCACTAAGATGCAGGGTGTTACTGAGTGTAAAAAATAAAAGGAAAAGATTATTAGAGAGCGAAAACATTAAAAGAACATGAATTAAAATGGAAGATAACGACTAACATTGTATTTAGATTTTTGAAGATCAAACATGACTGTAAAATGAAATATAGGTTTCATGAAAGATGACTGCCAAGGTACTGTGATTAAGCTTTTTGTATTTTTTTCATGTGTTTGTATAAGTGTTTTCTTTTCTGGACACAAAATGTTTAAAAACTGTCCGAGATTCTACATATCCGAGCACTTTTGGCTTCATCATGGATAATTTTTATTTTTTATTTTTAACTGAATGTGTTTTTTTATGTATGTGTTTCACATTATAGAAATATGGATGGTACCCAACTGACCTTACTATACTGTGCAGTCGACAAAAACAATCTTTTTTTTTTTTTTTTTTACATGTGGATGAGGCTATCATACTTGTATTTTCTACTAGTATGTTGTAGATGTAGTTTGCTAGGTTTCCATGTGTATTTAAATGAGTCTTGAGCTATGGTTGGATAGGTAATGTGAGTCGTCTTGATAGGCATGTAGTGGTATGACCAAAATAATTATTTAAGTTTGATTTGATCAGGAACACAGTTCCTTAAGAGGCATTTGAACTCGTAAATAATAGTGGTTCTCTGTAATTTTTATTTTGCAGGTGTGTTATTGTTGTTGATAAGGTTAGCTGTTTTCAATTTTTTATAGAGATAATTTAATTTTCTTATTCTGGTCAACTAGGGTTGTGTATTTCTTTATGATATTTCTAAGAGAAAATACATCTTGCTTATAGTTAACATGTTTTTCGCTTTTATAGAAGATTTTGATGCTGAAGTGACCTTAAACATAGTAGCATCCCTAAAATAAAACTTGTCAGTAGCAGCTCTCAAATATAAAAATGTCTGAAACCTAAAGTAAGACTCACTTCCAGGTTTAGAAAAATAACAATATGTATAAATTATTCGATAAAAAGTTTTCCATTTTACTGTTACATATGACATCATTTTGAATTGATTTCAATTTCAATTCCACCAATTTAAAAATGCCAGGATTTAGTCAGAAAATATTGTCTCAAATAGTGATAACACCCAATGACTGAGATAGACAAAAGTAGTTGAACAAACAAGAAAAAATGAACATAGGACAGTTTATTCATAGTTTTAATTCTCATATAGAACATCTAAAACAGAAATTGGAAAACAATTAAAAGAATTAAATACGCTTTGTCAGTTGAATTTAACAAAAATCTTTTGGATGAATTCTTGTTCCCTAAATAAACCTTATATATGGGCACATGACCAAGTGGTTAAAAAGTTTACTTTTTCACCATGAAACCAAGAATTGAAACTCACCATAGTTGATTTGTTAGGTAGGTTACTTCTTGATGTTATCAGCTTGGGAAGGCAATTAAACCATGCAGTACCTTTGGGAAATACCTGACAACCAAACCACATGTTGACCTAAGCCTCATGTATGAATTCGGATAGATGGAACTGTTCAAAGTCTGCTAATAGTTGTGCTAACATGTAATCACAAGTCATTGCAACTAAGGGTTTAAGATTAATGTTCAAACTGTTATAACAACAAATGATGCACTCTCCTAGAAATTGTAAGGTCTATTTAGAATAGTTTTAGTATAAGCCACATGTTGACTCCGTGGGTGTTGAATAAACATAAATATGCCTAGCAAGGGTCTGAAACAGGGATTGGCTAGCTGCTCGTAACAGGTAGATCGGCTCAGAAATGGAATATATACACTACTAACTGGATCTGTTGAGCTCTGTATATCCTCAGCACTGTAGTGCTCTAATTTGTAGAGAACTATCTTGTTATGATATAGTTGCACTGTCTGAAACAAGGCTATCTGTTGAGGCCAGCTAGTTTAGTTACACCTAGTTTTACAAAGCGAGGTCAGGTAACCTCCATTGAGTGTCTGGTGTTGGCTTTGCTGATAAAATGCACTTAGAAGTGCCTCATGGCTTCACAGATTGTATAATGTCCCTTCAATTGCAATTTGAAAAAAATTTATGACAGTGATATGTACCAACTCTTGATCAGAATTTCAAACTGGTACTAGGGGCTAGGGGATAAGGACTTTCTTTTAAGCAAATCTGGTGGCTCCCAGGATCATTTTCTTTTGCAAAAACCTTTGTGATTGGCTATTATTGTATTTTAGATTTTTGTGAGGATTTGTTTTGTGGACTGGATGTGATGCTCAGAGCCCCTGCACAGAAGACGACTTTTTTATTTGGGGTTTTGTTTTCTTAGAGCTCATATACAGCCAACATATAGAGTGAATCAGAAAGAGATCTAATTGCAGTGGTGTATAACATTACATTTTTTATGGCAGTAAACTGATCATCAGACGTCCAGAATAGGTCAGTTATGATATTTGCGCTTATTTATACACATGGATGGTGGCTACAACACTTCAAAAGAGGAGTGACCTAAGCCAGCTGTTACTTGGTCTCATGGTCAAAAAGTAAACATTGAATATCAGGTCATCCCATAAGTTCTGTCCGAATTTTGAATAAAGAAAACAAGTGACCAAATGTTACATTTAATTACAGATTCAATCAACAATGTATTTTCCCTGATTATCTATGACTTCCTTCCATCTATTAACAAGCTTACTAATTCCATTACTGTAAAATTCTTTTGGCTTTGATTCGAAGAACTCACAAATGTCAGTTTTAACCTCTTCCTGTGTTACAAAAGCTGTTTCTTCCAAAGGATTCTGTAAGCTACGAAACAAATGGTAGTCTGAAGGAGCAAGGTCGGGAGAATAAGGTGGATGAGGAATTTTCTCCCAACCAAGTTCTTCGATATTTTGTGACGTGATTCTTGCTGTGTGTGGTCGCGCATTGTCCTGATGAAACATCACCCGTTTTCGATTCACTAGAGCAGGTCTTTCCCCCCCAAAGCTTGGTTCAAACGCTCTAATTGCTGACAGTATATTTGAGCATTAATTGTTGCATTAGGTGGTAAAAATTCAAAGTGGATTATTCTTTGGCAATCCCACCAGATTGAAAGAAGAACCTTTTGCCATGAAGTTCCCTTCTCGGCTGTGGCTGGGGTCCTTCCCCTTTACCAAGCCACTGTCTACGACGCTTAACATTTCGATAAAAGATCCATTTTTCGTCGCCAGTCACAAGTCTATCCAAAAAAAGGTGAAACAAGTTGGCGAGAATGGAGAGAAAAGCAGATGTCAACTCGGAATTTGAGGTTGTTTTCAGACAATTCATGAGGGACCCATTTCCCAAGTTTAGGAACTTTTCCAAGTTGTTGAAGATGACGATGAACAGTTGTATGGTTTGAACTGAGAACCACTGCCAATTCCTCAACTGATAAAGCAGGATTTTCTTCAAGGACTGCTTCAAGAAGCTTTTCATCAAACTCAACTGGACGTCCGGTTCGATCTTCATCTTCAAGAGTGAAATCTCCACCTCTGAATTTTGTAAACCGTCTTCTGCAAGTTCTTTCATTCACATATTCCTCTCCATAAACTGAGTGAATGTTTCTAGCCGCTTCGGCTGCTGAGTTTCCTTTCTTGAACTCATAAAGCATTATGTACCTCAAATGATTCTTGGGTACTTCCATGTTAGCAGGGTTTTAATCAAACAAAATTTAATTTTATTGTTTTCTGAAATAAAATTTGATCAGTTTAAATGCATCTAAACATAAAAATAATGTTCAGCTCCATTAGACATTATAAAATACTCTTTAAATTTCATTCATTTTAATAAAAAGTTAAAATTCGGACAGAACTTATGGGATGACCTAATAAAATACACGCATATATTATCTATTTAGTTCTCGTTCTCATAGGCTAACTAGCTTAAAAAGAACTTGTTCATATGCTACACTTGCTAACCAGCTTCAATCTTTTCTTGAGGTGGCATTCTCGTTCTGGAAATGTTATAATTCTAAATTTTTCCCATAGGAACAGGCCACAAGTTTTCAACATTGCTTTTGGAGTTTGCACTGTTTTAACAATTTTCTATTCAGCCAGATACGATTTACCATTTTTGTCATTTTGTACCCATACATATTCAGACAATCTAGTATTAAAAGATGATTTATTATGGTAAAACTTTCTTTTCAAGGACATTCAATGTCAGGTTCACTATCCACTTTAACCATTTTTTGGTATATTATGTTTTTTATTTTTTCTGACATCCTCCATTTACGTCTACTGTTATAACAGTCAGGTCTATTAACTCTGGTCTCCCACATCACTTAATAATTGGGTTTATTTAGTAACTGTATCCTTATCTGTGCAGTTGAAGGAGAAAAAATAAACTATAATTAGAGTCCGATTATAAACACAAAATTACATTTCTTAATTACTGCGGATCTTCTGATTAGTCAAAACGATACAATTTACAACGCACTAAAAAGATCTATCTCATAAAGACACTTACAAAACCTGATGCGACTTTTAACTAATTTTATAATATTTTAACAACTTAAATGTAAAAGTCTATTATAATTAAAAAATAACAAATAATTATATTAAAAATTCATTTTTCATCAAAAACTTTTTTTGCTTTCTGAAAATATTGTTCATATTCATAAAAACAACTAAAAGCAAATAAAACCATTTGAAATGAAATAATATATTTGTTTTATTGAGTTTTGTATGTTACAATTCAGTGCTGATTTTCAGGTAGGGGGATCCAATTAAAAACAAAAAAACATGATTTGCATTCCTCAAAGCCTTGTACTTTTAACTATTGTAATCACTAAACCTGACGCGATCGAATTTGTACCGTTTTCATAAAATTAGTTAGTGGGGAGTAATAAATATAAAAAATATTTCTGCCATGACTTTAATAAAAGAAAACATATTTATAATAATTTCGATCATCTGTGAATAGTTTCTGAAAATTTCATTAACATCCGACAATTATTTTTATTTTTGCAAGATTTTCAAATTAATGTGTGTCATACAAAAAAAAACGTGCTAAAAATTGTATGTTATTTTACTAGTTCCGTTGATACAAAGAGAAACAAGGATTTTTAAATGAAAATTCAGATTGTTCTAAAAAGGAAAATTTTTAAAAAATAATTAAAATAAACTTTGATCTTTCCTCTTAATAATAACATAAATATTTAGACGATAAAATTTTGTTTTCGTCAAGTTTGACGTCTTTTTCATCATGCTATGCTCTTTTTTGTGCGATCTCGTGGAAGTACCTATATTAAATTATGTACATAGCTATTAACACTTATACTTGCATCCATATATATATATATATATATATAGTGAACATTCTTTCATATCAACATATCTAATTGATCAAATGAAGGTAAAAACAGCTGATAGTTTACTTCATTTTCCTGGTTTTATCCAAAATAAGTATAAATAAAAGTTCTTGGATATTTTCCAAATAAATTTAAATAGAAGGATAATCCATAAAGAACATCACGGAACTATATATAATCAAATTAATAGAATGGTGTACGAACCAAGAAAAATAGTTTTCTTCCCTCAAATATAGACTGGGATTTAAATAAGTCCTACTAATCAATAAGTCTAAAAGATTTGATTTTAATCAAATATATGGATGTGTGTCAAGAATCCATTTCTACTTGAATTTGACCCTTGTTTTTCTTAGGTTATGAAAAGTATATAAAAAATATTAATGGCTTACTATTGAAATGTGCCGTTATGATACATTAACAAAATTAAAATAAATGTTGAAACTTTCTGAGCAATAGCAAACATGCTGGTTTTGATAAACTGTAAGATTGAACCCACATTAAACGACTTTTGGGATTTGTAAAAAGGAATTTTAAAATTGGAAATCTATAGTATGACCAGTTTCAGCTAGAGAAAGAATAGACAAAAACGTAGCCTCTCCCCACTTTTTTTTTTAATAACTGGAAGGGGGACTTTCTCACACCCGCAGTACTGAAGATAATCTGGTGAATTTTATGCATCTGACCAATTTGGCTTCAACACAAGAATTTTCTTTATCAGAATAAGAGTTTAATGAACTATACATATGCCTACTTCCTATACGAAGTTAACTATTTGAGCCCAAAATGAAAGACGTAATACACTGGCTGGAGATTCTTAATGGTGGCGGTGGTGGAAAAACTTTGAGTATTACATTTTTTAAAAGACTTCATAAATTAGCTGCATGTTCATTCTGGGGTTCGGGGACCTAGTCACAGCTCTGGTTGTACGCAATGATTAAATTTTAATAAAAAAGTATATTAACTCTTGAAGTAAGTTTCAATCTTTGCAGTTTTATTGGTTTAAGGTGTGCGAATGTAAATTACAATCGTAAATTTTTCGTTGTATATCGTAGGTAAGTTTTCCAATCTTACCAACATGACAATTTTGATGCGTATTACCACCAATAAGAAAATTATTAACAAAAGCTGTTATTTTCCATATATACCCATAGTTTAAACCCAAAAGATGTGCTGCAAATCAGAAAACTGATAAATTAACGCAATTTGAAAACTTAATTCCTGCACTATACAGTGTAACCCGGATATAAGAGAGTTGTCGGGACCGGAGAAAAAGTATCTTATATCCGGGTTTCTCTTATATCCGGGTTTGGTCTATTTTGTTTTATTAACACAGGCTCTAATTTGGGACCAGATAAAATCTCTCTTATATCCGGGTCTCTTATATCCGAGTTACACTGTATATTGTTTCAAACATAATAAAATACCAAATGATTTAAATATTCATTATCATTTAAAATACATTGTATAATATTGTGTTGAAACTAAAAACTAAAATAATAATGTATGAACCGCTCTGTAGAGATCTAAATAAGACAGAAACTCTGTATCTTACCTTGAATTGTCTAGATGTCTTTCTCAGTATACGAAAATACCTGTTTCCAATTCAAGTTTGCCTCTCTCGGCTTGTATAATTGTGAAGTTTTCACTCACCATTTACCAAATTTCAACAAAATAAAATTTATCAGCCGACTTTAATATTCACCGGAAGCTGATACTTCAAACAGTTAATGTAGGAATGAAGTTAACATGAACCGTCCACATTCAGAAGACGAATTCAAGTGTGAAGTCGGTCAACAAAATCGATAGCCTTGGACTGGTTTAAATTTATTGACATGTCACGTGTAGAATATTCTCAACTTAAAGTAGGTCACGGATTTGAACTGAAAGAAAAACCGTCCCCTGTTTTTCTTGCTAGTTTGAGCACGTAGATTAGGGGGGAGGGTAGTTGCCGGTGTTGGATTTGCCAAAAACGGCAAATCCAACGCTGGGAAGACCCTCCCTCCTCTTACGGACGCATAGGAATAAGTGATTTCCTGTAGTACAACTAAACATTGGAAAGGGATTCTTGCTGAAATTGAACATCTAACTACAAATCCATTTTTCTCAAACATACCGCTATCCTACAAGGAACGGCCCAATGGCGAACAGATTTTTATTGACTTATAAACCTAATGTTGGCATGGTCTGTTGCAAGAAAAATGTAATATAGCCATTAATCGGGCACGAACCTACAATCAAAGACTCCGTGAGCTTACCACAGACCCATCTTCACCGTCTTGCATAGTCTGGCCTACTAATTGTAGTCGAAGTGTTGAACTTTTGGAATTGAACCCACAAACTATGTGTCTGATTAACTCCGCGAGGAACATATTCCTCATTTCAGGAAATGCTGTAAGCACTTTCAACTCGGACATTCACTATAAAATTATTTCAGCAAGCTATTTTCTAAATAGGTACACATACATAATTTCTGGTGAAAAATCTCATTTATTAATTGAATAAAAATATTTTAATATGTATTTTGTGTAAATTAGACGAATATAGTTGAAGATTTAAATAGTTACGTATATTTCGCGTGTACTGTGCAAAACTATGTTTATTAAATATCGATTGTTCATAGGATTTTAGAATGACAAAAATTCATATTTGTTTCACAGGTTTATTTATTTTTAAGAATTTTTAAACCAGCCAATGAAAATCTCAAAGTTTCATTATTGTTATATAATTATTTTGAATTTAACTTCGACGTGTCAAATATATCCACCGCTTAGGGTTTGGGTTAATATTTTTAAAGATATGGTTTATACGGTTAACTGTTTATTGAACTTCACAGTTCACAACCCAGTTCACCTGTATCAGATATAAATCAGGAAAATTAATTCGGCGAAACATGATAGTTTCCGCATAGTCGCCGCTTCTTGAAGTAGCCACAGGGTTAGGGGCTAGTAACGTGAATTTTGTTGTAGACACAGGAGCTGCTGTATCAGTAATATCAAAACAGTTCCTTTTTTACTCGACCAACATTTCTATAGTAGCAGCCAACAGAATAGAAATTGAATGCGCCGGTCAAACTGTAATCACATTAGCATTGAATAACCTTAGAAGGGACCTTTCTGGTTGCAGAAACAACCAAACCTCTCCTAGGGTATGATTTCTTGAGTCACTTTGAACTATTGGTTGATTGCACCAATAGTAAGCTAATCGATAAAACAACAAGTAGACATTCTAAAGCACAACTATCGTCTACGATTATGAACATTGATGTTTATACAGAAAACAGGAAAAAGATATCATAAAGAAATATCCAAATTCAATCTCTCAACCAATTCGAATCTGAATTATTCACCGAGTTATCAAAAATAATTGTTTTTCACCAATTGAGAACAACAGCGTACCACCCGCAAACAAACTGTTTAGTAGAACGAGCACAGAGAACTCTGAAAATAGCAATAAAAGCAAGAAATGAATCCTGGTTGTCAGCTCTTCCCATTTTACTTTTTGGAATCAGGATAACACCTAATGAGTCAAATTAATCCCCGTTTACTGCACTAACGGGAAGTCAGGCTCAAGATCCTCGATTGTTAATCGATCCTTCTAAAAATGAAGACATAGACTTAACAAACTCTCACATCAAGACTTTAGCTGAAGAGATGCAAAGATTTCACATGGAGAGATTTTCCAGCAGACATCTATACTCTATACCTAATTCATATATTCCTTCAGATTTACAAAGTTGTGAATATATTTGGCTGAGAACGAACAGAGTAGGAAAACCTTTGGAAGCGCCGTACACAGGCCCATTCCAAGTAATAAGTCGATATAATAAATATTTTACAATCATAAATGTCCGATAATTTGCATAGAAATGTTTCCATTAACAGACTAAAATCAGCATATATTTCTAAAACTACAAAGTCAATGGATTCTGACGAAAGAAATCCGAAACTGAACAATTTCTAGTTTCATCTCGATGGAACTGATGACAAAATACAAATAACTAAAACCAAATCCAGTAGAACCGGTAAATGGAGAAAATGGAACATTCTTTTACTACTGGAAACCAACAAGCAAAAATAAAACACCAAATCACACTCCGTTTTCTGGGAGAAAAGTTATGTAGTGACACTAAGAGCAGAAACAGGAAGTTACCTCTTTCATAGCTAAAATAAAAAATAATGACTTATTTCGGGCTTTGCGCAATAGGCTCCACGTATAATTTCCAGTTGAAGTTGATTAATTACTGTTATGAAAAAGGGTTTGAGGGGGAGTGAAAGAAGGCTGAGTCCGTATAGCTTGAGTGAAGCTTTATTCCACTAGAAATCTACTCCGGTAGCGAACCGTAACCAGAAAATGGCCGACTACCTCATGGAGAGAGAAAGACAAAAAAAAAAACGGGAAATCAATCAGTCCTGGAAAGTCAGGGAAAGATTAAAGAGTTCCTTTATTTTCACCACTTTCTCCGCCACTTAAAAAAAGTTCAGGTTCGTAAGTTATTCCGGAAAGGGGTGGTTTCTATCGGTGTCTCTGCTCAAACTGAAAATAGAGAAAAGAGAAAAACAGATGTTCAAAGCTGATAATTTTCAGCTAAATACGGAGGTTTTCGACGAATTCTAGAAGAGCGTCGAAGATTCGATACATCAGCGTCTTCTGAAGAGGTCCTCTGGAAGCTATCCAAGGACAGAGGATGGGGAGATGTAGGAGTGGAATTTACAGTGGGGTGGTTTTCAGGGGCAGCTGAATCCTCAATAACAGTATTTTCCAGAGCACTCGGCAGAGGAGGAGGAGGAGTTTTAGACTGGATAGGGGTATCCATTGGATCAAGTTCTGTGTGTGAACCGTTTGGTTTGCCATCCAATGGTGCAATATGGCGTAGAGACACTGTCGTTTCTCGTTCATTATTAAGTCGCACGTGAGTGTAGTTCGGATTGACTTCGAGTATGTCAACTGTCTCGACTAAAGGCTCATATTTACTCCCGCGTACAAGGCGCCTCAGGAGCGCCGATTTTGATTTTGTTAACCATGTTGGTATGGAATCACCAGAAGCTGATTTCCTTTGGAAATTAAACAAACGTTCATGATGAGTACAGTTCGAGACAGTGGAAAGCAATGAGCGAATGCAGTGGAGTGCTACATCTAGAACCTTTTCCAACTAGCAATCGGGAGATTACTAGACCGTAGAGCCAGGCTCACCGTTTGCCAGATGATACCATTGTACCTCTCTGTTTGTCCATTGCCCTGTGGATTAAAAGCAGTTGTTCGGCTGGTAGCAATGCGTCGAGAAAGTAGGAACGCCTTTAATTTGTCCGACATAAAAGCTGTACCACGATCAGAGTGCACAAAAGAAGGGTTTCCAAAAATGGAAAATAAACTAGTTAGATGTTTCTTGACAGTCGCTGCTGAGACATCAGCACAAGGGTAAGCGAAAGGAAAACGGGAATATTCGTCAACCACAGTAAGTATGAACCGATTGCGAGAATTTGAAGGTAAAGGTCCCTTGAAGTCTATACTTAATCTTTCAAAGGGTTGGCTTGCTTTTATGAGTGTTTGAGGAGGCATTTTAATGAATCTAGGCTTTATCTCGGAACACACCTGGCATGACCTGGTTACCGCTCTTACATCTTCTACAGAGTATGGCATATTTTTACTTCTGACAAAATGCAGCATTCTGGTTACCCCAGGGTGACAAATTATTGTGCAAGATATGTAGTTTGTCAACAGAGATGGTAGAACAGCAAATTCGTGATAAAGCGTCCGTAGCAGCATTTTGTCTTCCCGGACGATATACTATGTCGTAACTGAAACAGGCAAGTTCTAATTTCCATCTTGTAATCTCGTTTTTTATCTTGTTTTTACTTTTAAGATTGAACATGTAGGAGACAGATTTCTGATCTGTGATAAGCTTAAAATGTCTTCCGAGTAATAAGTGACTCCATTTTCGAATCGCTTCTACAATTGCATAGGCCTCCTTTTCAACTGATGAGTGCTTTTGCTCGGCAGAAGTTAAAGTTCTTGAAAAGAAAGCTACAGGCCGACGGTTTTAGGTTAGAGAGGCAGCAATAGCATGTTCCGAAGCATCAGTCTCAATCTCAAAAGGTAGAGTAGAGTCTATAGCCACCAAGGACGATTTTGCGATCTCCTTCTTCAGATGCTTGAAGGCATCCGTTTGTTCTTTAGTCAGAGGAAAACGGGCAACTCTAGTTAAGGGATGTAATTTTTCTGAGAAATTTGATATCCACCTAGAATAGTGAGAGAACATCCCCATTGCTCGTCGGAGAGAGGTATGGTCTTGAGGTACTGGCAGATTCACCGATCCTTTGAGTCTGTCAGAGTCAGGTTTTACTGAACCCATGCTTGTAGTATACCCAAGCAAGTCCACTGAACTAAGTGAATAATGACATTTGCTTTTATTCAGTGTTAGGCCTTACTTTGCCACACTACTCATAAATTTCTTTAGATTGTTGTCATGTTCTGCCTGGTTATGACCACAGATAGTAACGCTGTCGATATAGGCGTAGGTTCCTCGGGGGGGTCTTCTCGCTTGATAATATCATCAATGACTTGCTGGAAACTTGCTACTTCATTGGTCACTCCAAAAGGGATTCGACAAAATTGGTACAGAGACCCAGCAGCTTCGAAGGCAGTATATTTTCATTCTTCTGGCTTGATGGCAACCTGGTGATAGGCATTGGTTAGATCAAATGTGCTAAATACCTGATAACAGGCAATCTCATTTACCATGTCCTCTATCCGAGGAAGTGGATAAGCATCCAGAAGAGTGAACCGATTTATCGTCTGGGAATAATCTACAACGAGTCTCTTCTTGTGATTTCTCGCCATGGCGATTGAGATGGCTCTATAATTCCTTCCTTCAGCATACGCGATATTACTGAATGAATTTAGCGCCAGATAGGCTATGTCTCCTGGATTTTACTGCTATTTGATGACAGTCAGAAGTTAGATTCGCAGAGGGGGGTAAGGAACATTATTAATTGCAGTTCGTCCACAAACAGTGAGAGGTGGAAGCAGTCCCCCGAAAGGTATTTTTACCGAAGAATGATGACGTAGGAAATTATGCCCAAGAATGACAACACAGCATAAGTTAGCTATAACAGACAACTTGACATTACGGTACTCTCTAGCGCTTAGATTGAGGGATACTATACAATGTCCAAGAGTAGAGGATGAATGGGAACTGCTAGCCATAAAAATTCTTTCTGAACTTGGCAAGATTGCCAATACGAGTCTTTTAACCTCGTTAGAATTAATAAAATTTTCTGAGCTGCCAGTATCAGTAAGTATTTTTAGAGACTTGCCTTTGATTTTTCCACGAAAT
Organism: Acanthosepion esculentum; assembly: GCA_964036315.1. Taxonomy (NCBI): domain Eukaryota; kingdom Metazoa; phylum Mollusca; class Cephalopoda; order Sepiida; family Sepiidae; genus Acanthosepion; species Acanthosepion esculentum. Next base: position 9,406 of record OZ038499.1, on the reverse strand, counting down.
GTCGAGCAAGATAGACTCTCTGAGAAATTATAAGATGGAATGGAAGACGCAAGAATAGACTCACTGTGGTTGATAGCAGCCGCTGTAGATGATCTGCAGACACGAGCAAAATGTCCTTACTTTTTGCAATTTTTGCAAATTGATTTTCGGGCAAGGCATCTAATTCTAGCATGTCTATGATTCCTGCAGAAGAAGCATTTTTGTCCAGAAATGGCGGCCACGGTATGTTCTTCATAGCACCCAGGCTAATCGTCATCGTCAGTTATCCCAGTTTGAACAGTAGAGACAGATGCTTTTAGTGAGTTCTGTTGAGAGTAGGACGTTAATTGTTTCTGTGCCATCTCAAGTGTTAGCGCCTGGTCATAAGCAGTGCCTAGATCTAGTGTTTTGTTTTCCAGGAGTCGTTGTCTGATGTGATTAGACGAAATTCCGTTTATAAAAGCGTCTCGTATGTATTCGTCTCTCGCCTGTATTGCTGTAACAGCCTGGAACTCGCAATCCTTTGCGAGTTTCTTTAAAGCTTGCAAATACTGGTCTACACCCTCGTCAGTTTGTTGACGACGAGTAGCCAGCAGATGCCTACAGAAGATGGTATTTCTAGGCTGCACAAACACTCCTTCCAGAACGTCCATGGCTGAATCGTAATCGTCCACGTCGGAGATGTGTTTAAAGATAGTGGGAGAGACAAGGTTGATAAGTAGATTCAGTTTCAGTCTGTCTGTCAGTGGAGTCTGTTGTTGTGTTTCACCGGCCGCTTCGAGAAAGATTTGGAAGTATCTTTTCCAGTGTCGCCATGTGTCGGCTGAGTCAGGTTTATTCGGGTCTAGATCTAGGCGTTCTGGCTTAAGGTATTTTTCCATCCTGATAGATTATTTCTAATGGAATAAATTGTTATGAAAAAGGGTTTGAGAGGAAGTGAAAGAAGGCTGAGTCCGTATAGCTTGAGTGAAGCTTTATTCCACTAGAAATCTGCTCCGGTAGCGAACCGTAAGAAGAAAATGGCCGACTACCTCATGGGGAGAGAAAGACAAAAACAAAGGGAAATCAATCATTCCTGGAAAGTCAGAGAAAGATTAAAAAGTTCTTTTATTTTCACCACAACTACAATCCTAAATAAATATATGTTGATCAATAAGAAATGAGCATGCCTGAAATAATCAACAACCCAATCGGAGCCTCTTTGTGGAAAAAAAAAAAATTGAAGAAGAAATAAAGTGGAGAAAATATAAAACTTTTTCTAGAGAGAGATATAGTGTCTCCTGTGCGTCAGTGTGAAGGTTGATGTCAAAGACCCAAATTTAAATGAAAAATTAAACCGTCAATCAAACTTAAACTTTACCCACACACGATCTTAAAGCAATATATTTAAATTACAATTTAATAACACACAGTACTAAACTCCCGATTTCTTTCTCGGCTTCTTCAAAGGAAATCAACAACAAACCCACTCAATGAAGCGGACGATATTATAAATAACTATACCGTTAGTGTTCACAAACTAAACATTTATTTCAACAAATCATAATTACATGCATATTGGCCCCTGCTACGTGGGTAACAAACAAAAATGAACAAAAGGATTTACTTACAAAACAATGTTGTCAGCAAGCAGACAACGCAAACATCATTCAACTTTTTCTTTACAACAAACAATATTGTTAAGGCATTTTCTTTTTTTTACAATCAATTCAATTTCTTCTGTTTGTGTCTCTTCTTTCTTCAAATATTTTCTTTTCTTTCTATGAGACTTTTTTTCACTTCCTCTGGAACTGAAAGGATAAATTGAAAAACACAAATCCTAACCTAGTCTAGGATCTTAAAAACGTATTCCATGAAGAGTGAAGACTATCTTTCAAAACATTTTAAAACTTTAGCTTTGGATTCTTTTAAATCTTATTTTAAAATAAAGAACGTGAATAGGGGCAGAATTCTCCGCATCGATTGACTCCGTCAAACAAATAGAAACGTTGATTATCCGAATCAACAAACAAATAAATCAAATGAAACAATTCCCCTTCTAGGGAATAAAATTACTTCTTTTAGCTTCGGAATTCTACCGAAGCTAACCAAATCTTTTCTTCCAAATTTCACAAATCTTTGCTACGGAATTCTACCGAAGCTCACGAAATCTTTTCTTCAAAGATTCTCAAATAAACAAATCTTAGCTACGGAATTCTACCGAAGCTGAACAAATCTTCTCTTCAAAGATTTTCAAATATAAACAAATCTTAGCTACGGATTTCTACCGAAGCCAGTTAAATTCTTCTCTTAAAAGTATTTCAAATATAAACAAATATTAGCTACGGAATTCTACCGAAGCCAATTAAATCTTCCAACAAAGCCCTTCGATGCGAAAACTCACACTCCCCTGTTCCCATCCATAAACTAATCAGTAATAAAGCTATTAAAAGTTAAATAAAAATTAATCTTTAAAGGCAAATAATTCGATACTGTAATTCGAACTATTTAAGGTAACATTATACGTGGCCAACTATAGTAGTTCACCACGGAGCCAGAATAAAGACGTCCGTATCGTCCGACGACAAAACTCTGACTGAAGACAAAATCTTATCCATAAATAAAATCAGTAATATAGCTATTAAAAGCTAAATAAAAATTAATTCTATAATATTTAAAGGCAAATAATTCGACACTGTAATTAGAATTATTTAAGGTAACATTAATATACGTGGCCAACTATAGTAGTTCACCACGGAGCCAGAATAAGGACGTCCGTATCGTCCGACGACAAAACTCTGACTGAAGACAAAATCTTCTGATACAAAGGACTCGCTTTCAGCTGCCAAATTCCATGACAAAGGGGCCATAAATTTTCCGCCCGCCCCGTCCACAGGCCACCGACCCAAGACATTAAAACAACATATCATATCTAATACCGAAGTCGTTGCAAGATCTCCTCTCACCTCATGTTAAATCTCTGTCAACAAAGATTTCCAAAAACCACGCAAAGATGAATCTCACCACCGAAGTCACCGAAAGGTGACCTCTCACACTTATGTTAAATCTTGGTCAACAAAAATTTCCAAATCTTTCAACTTCGTTAACAATATAAATAGACCCCTGTCTAAAAGAAAAAAGAAAGAGATTCCAACAGGAGACACAGAGATAAAAGTCTAAAAGTTCATGGAAATGGTGATGATCGGTCATTTTAAAATTTTTTTTATTCATATTTATCTATAAGTTTTAAACATTTATGAGACACTGAAAATTTGTCAATTTAATCCTTTATCTTTCATTTAAAGGTAAATTGTAAGCTTCAGGAAGGCTTTTCATTTTTTAAAATTCATTTTAAACCTTACGTGTACCGATTTTGTAAATAAAATGATTTTTAAAGGAATATTTTGTGTTTAACGAAAATACGAAACTGAAAGAAGAATTAATCATGAGGTAATTAAAAGAAATATTCAAGAAATGCACTGAGTTCATCGAAGACGTTGAAACTTGTAGGTACCTTCATGAGCGCGTGTATTTTTGTTTTGAATTTTCTTTTTAATGGGAGCCGTTAATTTTGAAAATCTTGTAAAAATAAAAATAATTGTCGGATTTTCATGAAACTTTCAGAAACTATTCACAAATGATGGAAATTATTATAAATGTGTTTATTTTTTTTTTAAATCATGGTAATTTTTTTATTTTATTTATTACACCCCCCCCCCCTAAGTAATTTCATGAAAACTCATGAAATTCTAAGGTGTTCTGATTTAGCGATTAATTAGTTAAAAGCACAAGGCTTTGACCAAAGCAAATCCATTTTACTTTTTTTTTTATTTCGGACCCGTCTACCTTAAAATCAGTTCTGAATTGTAACATACAAAACTCAATAAAACAAAGATATTATTTAATTTCAAAAACTTTTAGTTGCTTTTACTTATTTGTATGACTATGGATAACATTTCCTGAAAGCAAAAAACATTTTCGATGAAAAATAAATTTTTACAACAATTATTTGTTATTTCTTATTGTTAAATTTATGTTTATTGCTTAAAGTTGTTAAATATTTTAAAATTGATCAAAATGGTGTTGCAGTTAGTCAATGTATTATTAAGTAGATAAATATCATTTACAGATTATAAAATAAACCTGGTTACAATCAGAAAGTTGCTTTTAGGTAAAAATCTAATATAACATGTTTTTTTTTGTGTCAAAAATAGCTTAAATTCAAATATACGGAAGACCGGAAACGAAACATCATGAAAACAAAAGAAAGCCACGTGGTTTGCATGACTAAATGTTGTTCTCCACTGTCAGTTAGCCTTTTCATTTCAAAATTAATAAAATGAAGGGAAATACAAATAATACCATGAAATAAAATATAATAAATGTATATATTTATATTCTACACTTAGCCTTTCATAAGAAAGATACCTAATTAAAGTAATTACAGTGTAACCCTGATATAAGAGAGTTGTCGGGGCCCGGAGACGAAGTCTCTTATATCCAGGTTTCTCTTATATCCGGGTTTGATCTATTTTGTTTAGGTAAGTATGGCTCTAATTTGGGACCACATAAAATCTCTCTTATATCCGTGTTTCTCTTATACCCGGGTCTCATATCTGAGTTAAACTGTAATTAAATTATATTAATTTGTATGCATCTTATGAAATTTTTAATTTTGTCTGTCAACAGTCTTAGTTAAAAAATTTTCATAAAGCATCGTACACGTAAATATGGAAAGCTTTATTTTCATAAAGCATCGTACACGTAAAGATGGAACGCTAAGAAACAATTAAAAATTAAAACGCTGTAATTTTCCCTTAATAATTGGTTACGTAATTTGGTTCAATAAAAAGCTAAATTATTTCCCTTTTGTCCATCCGTACGATGAAATTAGGTCGCGTAAGCTGTCAATTCTTGATGACAGCATCAATCAACACATCGAATGTGTTGCTACTGTTCAAACCTTCTGTCTTTTTTTTTAAAGTACACTTTTCAGCGCGTAAAGTAAGTAATGTTTTCTTTCAAAATATGTTAAATAAACATTTAAATTTTAAATTTTGTAAAAATAAATTTTTTCAAAAGTGTAACTATTTCTTGGCAGAATTTTAAACGGAAAAATTAACTTTTTTTATAAAATTTTAAAAATTAAAAAAAATGGCAGACAATCGAAAAAAAAAAACATGATTTTAAACGACAAATTTGGACGTGCTCGAAATGATAAAAAAAATTTAAAAAATAATCAAAAAATACTTTGATCTTTCCTCTTGATTATAATATAAACAATTAGACAAATAAAAATTATTTTCGTCAAGTTTAAGGCCATTTTTATCATGCTATGCTCATTTTCTGGCAATCTCATGAAGGTACCTTCGGTGAACTCAGTTCAAGGAAATGGTGATGATCGATCATTTTTATTTTTTTATTCATATTTATGTGTAAGTTCTAAACATCTAAGGGACATCGAAAATGTGTTCAGATAACCGACGTTACACTTGTACGCATACAGAAAACAAAAACGATCGATTATTGATATTTATGAACAATGCAAAGACTTAAGAAAGAAAAGGGAGTGAATCCATTACAGCATTGTTAAAAAAAGAAATACAAGAGTTGCTTCCCTTAGTAAACAAAAACACCATCTAAGGGACAGAATCGTTTATATTGCTGTAAAATTTCTTCTTGTTATGTACTTTTTCTTTTGTCTTTGTTTTAAGTTTAAAAAATAAAACACGCGCCATTGATAGCAAGGATTTCTGGGTTCTTTTTGTTTGGCTGTCTTTACAATTATTAACTCACTCACTCACTCACTAACTCGTCGATAATAGAAAAATTGCCTGCACCCAAACCACTCAAATTCGATTAGGTAGACTTGTCTGAAGCCTGGAGTAGATGGAAAGAGTAACTAATATTATTTTTACAGGCAACCAAATCCAATACTAAACCTGGAAAAGTCCAAATTTCCATTTTACTAACGTGAATAGAAGCAAAAGGAAGAGAATTTTTTTCCACAATCAGGTTCGAAAATAATGATGATAAAGTGAATATTACAAAAGTAATTGAGAAATTTGACGTTTATTGTGAACCCTGAAAAAGTCTAACTATTGTTAGAAATAGATTTTTTACTTGCAAACAAACAAATGGTCAGAGATTCGACGATTACGTGACAAAAATGGGGCAACTGCACTATCGGATACTTATGCAACTCCTTAGTAAAAGACATTCTAATAGTTGGTCTCAAGCACTTGCGTTTCACAGAACGTCTACTCAGGGAACTGGATTTAACACTGATGAAAGCAATTCAAGCTAGACAGGCTGCCAAAGAAAAGAAAAGGCAATTTAAAGAACTCACACATTCCCAAACCCCAGAAAGGGATATTTCCCTCCAAAAACACAAATATAAAAAAAGATGTGGAACACGCTTTCAGAATACTCACCAAAATGCTGACAAATATGACAAAATATATGGAAAACAGCCCTACATAAACTCCTGCAAATTCTGTGCAACTCTCCAATTACGCTAACCCTAACCCCAGCATATAGCAGGCAATGCACAAAATACAACAGCAAAGGATACTTCGCCATCTGTTGTCATTCACAAAAGTCAGTGCGATATGTAGAAATATATACTAAGTTTATAATAGGTGACACACATTCTCAAGCACTTCTTGGTGTTGATAACTGTGAGAAACTTCAACTGATGAAGAAGATTTTCAATATCAAAGTAAATCTACCAGAATTCATTGGAAAATACCAGGTGAAATTGGAACTTTGAGCACAATACACCTGTTGATCCATCAGTTCTCACTGTGATCAATCCTCCCAGAAAGGTCCCCTTTATATTGAAAACTAAGCTGAAAGCATAACTAGACAGAATGGCCAAAATTGGCATCATCAAAAACCAGTCAGCGAACCTACCAAATGGGTAAACTCGCTGGTGATCATTGAAAC